>MU204420.1:10452067-10472067 GCA_017309775.1 Paedocypris sp. Pulau Singkep
GTTGAGAGCGAAAAAAAAATAAATAATATAATAACGGAAAATGCAAACAGAAAAATGTTTTTTTACTTTTGGCACTTATACAATTTGATATTTATGGCACTAATCTGATTCCATACTTTTCAACACAAGGAGAAAAACAACAATTTCAATAAATAATAATACTAAATATTCTTCAAACATCAAATCCTAATATTTTACCAATCACTGACTAGGAATAATTAAAGTTGCATTTTATTCATTTGTTTGTTGGTTTTAAGATAACGGCTATGACATTGACCAGTGAGCAAGCACATGTGTCACAGTGGCCAGGAAGAAAAAAAAAAAAAAAAAAAAAAAAAAACACGTCTCGGACAGAAAGTGAGGGGAAAAAAAAAAAACCCTGGGGTGAACCAGAGTCTCCTCTGGCCTTCTACCACCACAAAGTCAGTGCGTACCTGTAAACCGGCTGCAGCTCATGAGCGATGCCAATGACGGCATCAGAGGAGAATCGCTGGAACTCTTGGAAAAGATCCCGGATGTTGCTTCGGAACTTCAGGTCCAGGTCCAACTGCACCACGCGCCTCAGATCTAGAACAAGCGCAACAGGAAGGCTGAAGTCAAACCACGCAAAAGAGCTGAAACAACCAGACGGCGTGTGCAAACATGTGACGCCGTCCGTCTTTACAAACGCCGGGCTGAATGAACAAGCGGGTTTCTCACGTCGGACGGTCTCATGGTCTCCGTGAGAGCTCACGAGGGCCGCGGCGCAACAAAGCCCCGAAGACAACACTGCCCAGGCGCCATTGTGGAGCACAGGCAGCGGACACAATGACACACATTCGGAAAGCAAAACACAGGAGGCCCGAGTAGCGACTAGAACAATGAGAGGAGAGCGGCCGGGATCAGCTGTGTAGTCGGCCGGGCCGGAGCGCCGGAAACGGGACCAATCTACATCAACCATCTCATCGCTCGTGTTCAGTAGAGCTGCACGATTCTGGGTGATAATGAGAATTACGGTTTGTTTTTTTGCTTGGAATAAAGATCACAATTCTTTCCGGAATTTTTTTTTATTTTTTTTAATGTTTAACAGCATTTAACAGTTGTCAAACCGCAATATATTACTTAAAATATTACTCTTTGCTTTAAATACATTGTAAAAAATGGAATGAAAATGGAATGTATTGTCAAAGTCATGTTGCAAAGAAAAAAAAATCACCAGTAAACGTAGTATTGTAGGTACAGTATTATGTACAGTTCAGGACAAAATGATTATCTCTGTTTAAAAGCACTTTTGAAATATTTATCAAACAATGATTATTTTGCAGGCTAATAATTTTGTCCTCAACTGTAGATGTTTGCTGCATGTGGTTTGCTGAGTGTCGTCTTCTGGTTTGAAAGCGCAGTAAACACACACACACACACACTTCACAATAAAATCCTTTTTCAGTTAGTAAAATGTCGGAGTAGATAGCAGACTTACTTTGCCGTTGGGTTTAATCCCACATTCTCCCCGTTTATTTTCTGTTTTTTTTTTTAAATCGACTGCTGCCTGACTCACACTCACTGTTCTAGCGCAGGTAAAAAGACAGAAGTGATGCGAGATCATCTTTCCTTTATAATATTTAAATGATTGCGCACGGCTGAGTTTGACAGAAACCGTTGGTCGTAGATCAGAGAGTTTGGCACACATCTATACACTGCTCTTGAATGTATAGATTCTTTCTTTTTCAAAGTCAAAATGATATGAACCGAGGTATTTTTGGCGCAATAGACCTGTAACGATGATAATCTATCAGAACAAACTGAAAGCTAACAAACAGAAGTGTTAAAGCTCTGAAGCGTAGACTGTTGAACGCGGCGCTGAAGCTTTTAATTCTGGGAGTAAAGAGTGAGTCAACATGAAACGCTTCTGCTTCGGGCGCGGTGAGTCACATGGGGACGGCGTTCACACGAGGGCCTGTCAAAAACAGGTTCAAACGCCCCTTTAAAGCCTCATGCGCGCCGCTAATTCAACTCATCGGGCCTTTGCCGGCCTGGAGCGACGGCGGCTTTCAAGAAACGCGGGTCAATGTGAAGATCAGCAGCTCCATCACCGAGCCAAACAAACACAACAAGGTTCCCACGTGCTTTCAGGCTCAAAAATAGATCCTCGTCTAAAACGACTGGGGCTAGTAACAGGCAGACAAGCTTTAAAGACCCTCGTCACGTATCATCTTTGGAAAGAGCTGAATGGCTTTGGACCTCTTTGAGTTAAAAGCTAGCTTACAAAGTGACAAATAAATAAGTTAAATCAGCACAAACTATGTTTTATTCTCAATCAGACAGGCAGGATCACAGGACAGTAGAGAGACATTAAATAGGAAAACAGTGTGAAAAATAGTGTGTGTGTGTGTGTGTGTGTGTGTGTGTGTGTGTGTGTGTGATAAACCTGTAATAATCTCTTGTGGCCTGAGCTCTGAAAAAATTTTCTTTTAAAAAATTAGCTTTGCTCATTGAGCACAAAAAGTGTAAAAAGGAAACGTCAATTTAGTTTTACACGTTTAGAGTTGGAGATATTACACATGTTATTACTAAATTCTAATATTCTAAGTCTAATTCTAAATCTGATAAAACGGACATTTTTGTGGATTGTGACATTGAAATTGCTTAAATGTAAAGTCCAATACAAATAAAAGCAGTGAAGTTAATGTCAATCTTAGTTCTGTCCCGAATATTGTTGCCATCAAAATTGTGATGTAAATGTTTTCATTTTTTGTAAAATGTTTCCACTAACAACCAAACTAAAATAGGGACGTGTGTATTGCCCGTGCTGGAAACAGAGCGTGTGTGTTTTCTGAGGATTGTAAGTCTTTTCTTAAGAAGGAAGGAGTGAAGGAATATCTGGCGTCTGATGTGGGTCAATGACATCACGCCGCTCGCCCTCATCACCCTTCAACCTGCAACAGCATCAAATGCCGAAGAAATGTCAAGCTCCGGTTAAACGACAGGCAGAAGACCGCGATTCCTCGTAGAAGGTTCTTCCAGGAAGAATACGTTCATAATCAATAGGCCGGGCGCGCGAAGAGACGTTGTAAAAGAAACGACACAGTGAAATGATTCACAAAGCAGATGATTTGGCGTCGTTCGGCTTTACTGGTTTCGTAAAACACACCGCTTGATATCACACGACTTTATACATGTGTAGTTTGAAGGACGGACGGGTACAGAAAATGTTAAAGACATGACAAAAATGCAGACAGACTGATGGGTAGACAGATAAGAGACAAAGAGAGATGGAAAGACTGAATGGGATGAACGATATTTATCTATATATTAGATTGACAAATATGCAGAGATAATGAAGGCCAGACAACAGATAATGGAATAGTTAGATACATAAACACATAAGCAGACAGACAAGACCGAGAAAATAATATGGACATATAGACAGACAGGCTAGACATCCAGCTTGATATATAAATGAACAGATGAACATATAGAGATTAGACAGATAGACAGTCAAATGCCAGATATGACAGACAGACAGCTTGATAGATTAATGAACAGATGGACATATAGACAGATAAATACTAAACATATAGACACTCAAAATGCCAGCAATGAACGACAGACAGCTTGATATATAGATGAACATATAGACAAACACATGCCACATATGATAGACAGAATGATAGACAAAAAAAACAGATGGACATATAGGGACACTAGATGGTGAGAAGCTAGATACGATAGACAGAATGATAGATAAATAAACAGATGTACATATAGACAGACAGAGACTAGACAGATAGTCAAATACCATATGTGATAGACAGACAGCGTTATAAATGAACAGATGGACATATAGACGGTCAGAGACACTAGACAGTCAAATGCCAGATAGACAGATTGATAGATGTGTACAGATGGACATATAGATAGACAGACACTAGACCGTTAAAAGACAGATATGATAGACAGGTTGATAGATAGATAAACAGATAGACATACAGTATACACAGACACTACAGTCAAAAACCAGATACGTTAGGCAGAATGATAGATAAATAAATAAACAGATGATCATAAAGACAGACAGCTTGATAAATAGATGAACTCATAGACAGACACTAGACAGTTAGAAAGATGTTGCCAGATATTAAATCAGATCATATCTGTAATTTATAAATCTATATATTTGATCTATAAGACAAATCGAATGCCAGATATGATAGACAAACAGCTTGATAAATAAATGAACAGATGGAGATGTGACAGAAAAGATAGGTGAACAGACAGACAGAAGCAGTCACAGCCAATCAGATAGATAGAGCGATTGATGGATGGTCAACCAGTAAAATAAAAACATAATAAAAAAAAAAAAGGTCAAAAAGTTGGGTGCAGATGGCATGTCTTCTAGAGCAAAGTGAAGGAGGATCTTTCTGCTCCGTCAGACTTCACGAGCCGATAATTCCCGGAGCCGTCCACCTTCAAGCTCTTCAGTTCCGGCTCCTCGTAAAAGCATTTTTACAGGACGGTGTATTCCTGGACCTTTGAGCCTCGCTGGGGAGAAGGAACTGATGTTCTCAGAAAGCCTTCCAGATCAAGGTCCGAACGGAGCGGGACGGTGTCAGCCACTTCCTCTGGGCTCACCAGGACGTATCGAGCGCAGGTCGATGCCTGGCAGGAGAGTCGTGCGGGCAGACGGACCACCTCCGGTCATACAGAGAAACCGGACACAATTCCTCCAGTCCGGGTCAGCTGAAGACCGTCGGAGAAGAACATTCCCCAAAAGATATGGAAAACGCTTATGCTTTCGCTTATGAAGCGAAAATGGGACGTAGAAATGTATTTTTCACACTTACTTTAATAATAATAGAAATGTTATTAATCCATCAGGGGGGAAATTTGTTCACACCAAGGAGAACTGATATTGCACAGATATTTAGTAAATTAGGAAAATGTCGTTTCATTTTGTTGGAATTTTTTCCAGCTTGAACTGACAGAACAAGACAGTTTATAAAAGGAGACATCATGAAAAATTCAAACAGTCCAGTTTCAAATAAATGGTTAAACACAAACAAGAATTAGGTAAAGGTAGATTAGATAATAAAAAATTTAGATAAAAAAAAGTCTAAGTTAGTTAAGTTAGTTAGTAGATTAAAACTAAGCTAGTTAGTATAATAAAGGAAGTTAAGGCCGCAACTTGCATTATCAAACTCATAAATCATTTCAATGTGCATCAAATTTTTTAAAACACTGTAGTTATTTATTTATGATTGACAATATAGCATTATATAAAATTTGATTGATAATCATATGAAATTTGGACAAGCGGCAGCTTGATAGATAAATGATAAAATAGATAAATACAGATAGATACATATTTTTTCACTTAAGTTACTAAGGAGAACAAATATTGTTATATTATAGAACAGCTTTTTAGCACATTTTATTAAATTAGAAAAATGTCATTTCCTTTTGGTGGAAACTGACACAACACGACAAAAAAAAATTCAAACAATTAATGTTTCAGATAAACGGTTAAAAATAAATAAGAAAAAAGTAGATTAGATAATAACAGATTATACAAAATAATTAGATAAAAAAAGTTAAATTAAGGAAGTTACTACCACAACTGGCCAATCAAACTCCTAAATCAAACTCATAAATCATTTAAATGTAAATTATATTTAAACACTGTAGTTATTTAATTATGGTTGATATTATAGCAATACATTTAATACATTTTAAAATTACATAAAAAAATGTAAAAAAATTAGATTTAGCTGTAAAACAATTTTAAATCATGTACTAAACTACTTGAGTGTGCGCACTCCCCATTCACACACACACAGACACACACACACACACACACACACACACACACACACACTAGCACGAGTCACTACTACACAATAAAGAAGCCATAGTTCAGTCAAACCACTCGGACTGAATGTTTTCCACAGAAACAATGGCCAGCGAAGACTCAGATTGAATGTTGTTATACAGGCGGCTGAATCATGTCCACTTCACTGAACGGTGGGAAAATAAAGCGAGAGCTGACCTACATCCGCTCAAACCCGCAAAGTGTCCGGAACTCTCTCTCTCTCTCCCCTGCCGAAATAAACGTCCAATCACTGCGCAGCGAGACGTTTGGAGAGAACAACTCAGGAGGAAGTTAAATACACCACACGCGCAGATCATTATACACTACACACCATCTCCTACTACAACACTTGAATCACAAAGGTGTCTATCGACCGTCAAGCTCCATCTTCTCTAGCACGAAGTGACAAAAACATCAGCTAGCTTTTGTAGGGCAGTGTTCATTTTGTTGACGAAATATTTTCGTCATCGGCAACGACACTTTTTCCCCCTGACAAAAACGAAAATATATAAAAACTTCCGCTCAGGGACGAAAACGTATTGACGCTTTGGCCAAAACTAATCAAAAATGCCTTTCGTGACGACGTCCAATCATTTCCAGAGCTTGTGGAGGAAGGCGGGTGCAAACGCGAAGAGAACCAATCAGGACACAGAGATTTTAGGCGGGGCATAAGGCCAGGATAGAGACGCTAGCTTCTTCAAAAACGTCTCCTCAGGGCAGGAGAACGCTCAGATATTCGGATTTATTTCACATTCAACGCAACCTTAAAAAAAAAAACATCTGTACGTCGCGTGTGCAGTGACCAAAAGTTTAATCACGGGCAAAAATACAACACACCTGAGGCGCCATCTGCAGATCAAACTTCTTTTTTTCTTTCACCATCCCAACATGTGTTACTTATAAACGAGATGCAATTATAATTTATTTTTACTGTACCAAATGTCTTCTTTGTTGAGGTTTCATTTAAGAGAATAAATTTATTTGGATACATTTATTGGACAAATAAGTAAGATCTTTGTATATATTTTATATGTTCACAGTTAACTACGTATTCAGATTTCTTAGACATAGCAACTTTAGTAAACATTTAGAAAATAAAGCGCCTATAATTTTGTTAACTAAATCTACACTGTAATTTTGTCGACTAAAATGTTGCGGTATTTAGTCGACTTGAATAAAAATTAAGATGACAAAAAAAAATTGGGGACGAAAACAAAAATGAGTTTTGACTAAAAAACTCATTTCAAAATCTTTATCTCAAAATTGACACTGTAGTAAGGCAGCAGAAGCCGTTTATGGGAATCAACATCCGACCTTTCAAACTTTCCCCCAGAGTCTCCGAGGTCTGAACGTGTCCATGTCAAGAGTTAATCTGTTCTTTCTGGCCCATTAAAAGGAAGGAATATAAATAAGACATGTCCACTCAGCGCAGAGATGCTGATAATAGGGCTCGGGGGACGACGTTAGCCCGCCATGACCCCGGAATTGACCTCGCCTGGGTTTGAATAAAACGCTACGTGGAAAGATAGCAATCGCTGTAGAATGGTGCTACAACAAATCGATATAATCGATGATAATGGACGACTAAAGTCATCCATTATGCTTTCTGTTATCGATTTCTTGTGCTTTTGAGACACGTCTTCCGACACTCACCGGCAGCTTCGTGCAAACAGAGACTTAAATAAATGTTCTTTATTGATGACTTTTAACTTTTCGAACTGTTCTGGGAAGCGCTAAAGACAACTACTGTTCTCACTCGCATTGTGATTTAAAATGTTTTTATTATTTTCGCATTTTGATCTAAAATATTTCATATTAAACTAACATATTTCACATTTTTTCTAATCCCACAGCCCATGCAAAAAAAAAAAAAAAACAGGTTGTGTTTTTTTTGGATTTCATCCTGTAGTTCAAATTTGAAGAAATTAATTGTTAAATAAATTTTTGAGATTAAAATTGAAATTAAAATAAAATCTAAACAAGTTAAAGGTATCGCGGTTCCTTATCTTAATCGATTGCGTGCTTGAATGCCCAAACAAACCGGTCAATTAATCGATTATCAAAAAGATGGTTGATTAGGGCCTTACTTTAAGAGTGACACTGTAACAAATTTAAGATTATAAAACATATATTAATTTTAATTGAGAAATTTATTGAAATGTAGCTTTACTATGTAAAAGTAAAGTTTTGTGCTATTTTCCGCTATTATTAAATCATAATGATATTGTGGTTATTATTAATTATAAAACACTACACGTGGCATAATCTTAATTTTAATAATTGATTAATCTAATAACGACTGATCAAACAAGTAATAGCCCGAATAATTAAATATCTAAATTATGTCTAGTTGACTTGGATGCCTATATTAGATGTGAAACTATATCATAAATTAAAGAAGACTGTTAATAATTGAGCTATTTATTTCATTGCCCTCAATAAATCTAGCTCTCCATTGAAAAACGTTTGAACTCCTCAAACTTGAGACGTGCAAACTTTATCAAACTAACCAGCCAATGTTCCGTTTTGAAATAAAGCCTGGCTATGGCCGTGAGCTTTTGACCGCTTTGTAGTTAGTGCTCACTGGATAGGGCACTTGAAAGCTAAATTGCATGTGCCATTGAATGTAGAAAAACAAGCACTTTGGTGACGAGGTCATTAAAAGTAGGTCAGATTGTCTCTTCTTTACACAATCCACACAAAACTATATCAACGACCTGAAAGTTCAAGTTCATTGTTCAATTTTTCATTTTGTCACATTTTTATTTTTCTAATAATAATCATCCTTGTCCATTGACACGGTTTCATTTTGTTTTTCCTCACCCTACATTACCCCTGAAATCTGCATTTTTCAACATGTGATTTTAAATATTAAATGTAACAAATTCAGAACTTTAGTTAGCAGCCCAATAAAATAATGGGTACACAGCCCATTTTGAACTACGGCGGTGAAACCGGTTACCATGTTTTTTCAGCATTTCTTGTTTTTTTGTGTGGTTTTTGGTGCAATGAAAATTATATTTTGTGGAGTTAATTTCCAGATATTTGTAGCAAACGTTTTTTAATTAAATTTTTTTTTATATATATATTTGAAGCACAGCACATGCACAACGTCTTTCCCCTTCCTCTATCAACTAAAAAAAAGATTTAAAAAACTGGAACATTCATCCATCTACCAATTTTCTACCACTTTCTCCATTTCTGAGTCACGGGGAGCTGGAGAAAAAAAAAATATATATTTATTTATTTTAGTCGTCCAAACCATTTCCAAGTCTTTCGCTTCCTCTCACGCTACCATCGATTTTCAACTAACAATGGAGTTCAGGGACCTTCCTCCAGTACCAGCGGACAGATCCTGGCATTCAGCGGGCACACAGAGGAAGAGAGAGAGCGAGAGAGAGAGAGAAAGAGAGGGGGGGCGGGGGGCAGAGAGAGATACAGATAGAGAGAAACAGTGAGAGAGAAAGACAGACAGAGAAGAGAAATACAGAGAGAGAGAGAGAGAGAGAGAGAGAGAGAGAGAGAGAGAGAGAGAGAGAGAGAGAGAGAGAGAGAGAGAGATACAGATAGAGCGAGAAACAGAGAGAGAGAGAGAGAAAGACAAACAGATAGAGAGAGAGAGAGAGAGGAGTGTGGCGTGGGCGATCGAGCGGCTCTGTGCCATGTGTCGCTGAGGCACCTGTGAGAAGCTCCGCCTCCGCCTCCATCACTGGCCTGGTGTCCAGATCCGCCCGTGGGCTGAGGGATTGAGGGCCGCTCTCAGGATGACCGAATGTACTGACCTTTACAAAACACGGCAGTGCGGCAGGAAGTGTGAAGAGGAAGTTTACGCGGCGGCTGAATGTTCTGCCTGTTTTATAATGGAAAACCTGGGTCACTTTATCCCTTCACAAACGTGTGCGACTCCAGCTCCACTCGGAGGATCAGCAGCAGATTATGAAACTAACTTAAAAAAAAAACATTAAAAATAAAATCACGAAAAGAGACATTCTGGTTAAATACGTCTTATACGTATATAAATATAAATAAAAGAGAAAGAGAGAAATTTCATCCTCTTTTTAGCTTTTTTTTTTTTTTAGACCAAAATTATGTTTTTTTTTGTCAGTTTCATAATCTATAAGTAATATTATTATTTTAGCATAATATAATCATTTTTAAGAGTGAAAGACAGAAACAGACAGACGTTTCTATATGAACCGGTGTTATGATGTGTGTAGCACTATTTATTTATGGTTGTGTTTATGCTCATTGTGATGTGTTTTTTTTAATATAACGAATAAGCAATATTATGATATTAATATATTATAATAATTTCCAAGCACGAATAAAGCAAGCGAAACAACAAAGCGCTTGAAGCTGCAACAGAGTAAAAATTCTTACAGGACTTTAGAAAAGGTGCAATAAAAAAAAAATTGACAAAACAAAAAAAAAAACAAGTTATGAAGAATATCAAGCAATTTCCCTTTGAGATTCAGGTAGATAAGCTTTGAAACTGAATCTGCCAATAATAATGACTACGTATAATGGCAGATTCGATAATAGACGACACATATACACAAAATCTAGTGAAAAACCAGTTTGTTCCGATTCCATTCATTTATGCGTATGCGTGTGTATGTGTGTGTGTGTGTGTGTGTGTGTGTGTGTGTGATCGCTAAAAGCACTTAAACAACCAAGCACTTAAATAAACAAAACTTTGACTATAATGCACAATGACGTGTGTGTGTGTGTGTGTGTGTGTGTGTGTGTGTGCACATTAGTAAACCGGCTGTAATAATCTGTCGTCTCACACACTGGACATGAACACTAGGTGCTGGGAATCCTCACATCAGGGGTCGAGTTCACACTGGCCATCAAGAACACAGAGAGAAATATCTAGAGGGGGTTTTAAATTAGATCACATTCCCTTTAAAGACAAGTTCAGAAGGGACTTTTGTCATAATTACCAGGAAAGCCAAACTATATTCTCTCTCTCTCTACCTACACGCCTCTCTCTCTCTCTCTATACACGTCTCTGTCTCTACATCTGTCTCTCTCTCTCTCTCTCTCTACCTACACGTCTCTCTCTCTCTCTCTCTCTCTCTACATCTCTCTCTATATACACACACACACACACACACACACACGTGTCTCTCTCTCTCTCAACCTACACGTCTCTCTCTCTCTCTCTCTCTCTCTTTAGCGTATTTGCGTTGGTACTTAAACTCTATATATATATTATGTATATATACGTCTCTCTCTATATCTCTTTCTCTTCATCTCTCGCGCTACGTCTCTCTTTCGCTACGTCTCTCTTTCTCTCTCTCTTTAGCGTTGGTCTCGAACTAAGACAAGCGCTATATAAATGAACTTGAACTTGTACTCTCTATATATATTATGTATATATACGTCTCTCTATATATATATATCTCTCTCTCTTCATCTCTCGCTCTACGTCTCTCTCTCTCTTGCTCTCGCTCTCTCTCCTTAAGAAGCATTCCTCTCCTCCTCTTTTTTTATTTTTATTTGATTTTTTTGACATTGATTTGCTTTATATATTTTTATACCAGAATTAAAACTTTTTGCTTTCACACAATATAATCCATCTGGTGAGGCACTAACTTGGCATACACTGCGTCTCTCACCTGCGGGCATGATGCGATGCAGAGCCACCGACAAAAAGAAGATGGCGTCGCCGTAGTAGGTGCCAGAACCAGCGCTGAAGTGCTTCTGCATGGCCTGAACGATGGGGAACAGCTTCTCCGTCAGGACCTCCACACTGTGGAAAACCACCTGTAACGCAGAAGCAGGAGTGAGTGATGGTGACGGCATTCAAACACTCCAAACACCGCCATTTGAAGCTCTGTAAAACACATTTATAACTACCCTCTCCTTTCCACTGAATTAAGCACAACAGAGCATGTGAAAATGTCCTGTAAAATCCACCACTTCCGGGTCATGGGGAGCTGCAGCCAATCCCAGCAAATATAAATATATATATTATATTTATATATATATATATACACATTTATACACATACACACATACATATACATATGTAATATTCTAATTTTTATGCACATCACGTCTGCCTGCGAAATCAAACTTCGGGTTTCGGGTTACATGTATTGGTAAAATAATCACATACGTTCACGTATAAAACAAAAGAGTGTTTTTTTTTTTTTTTTTGCTGATCTTAACTCTCTAAAGCATTTCCCGCTACACACTGAACTTTCACTTTCTGATCTTATGTAATTATTTTTACTTGTGCATAAAACACACAGACTGAACCATAATTGGTTTTAGGATTCATTTGGACATTTCTTTTGCCCAAAATAAACCAAACTTCAGGGTTTTGTGTTCGGTTACGGTATTCGTGAAATAGTCACACACGTTCATACTGTATATAAAACCAAAATAGATTGTTTAGAATAGAGTGTTTTTTGCTGATCTGAGAAACACAATCAATTTAACTCTCACTTCCAAAGCTCGGTTCCATGGCGCTTCCATTACACGAGACGTCTTCTACATCAAATTACCCTCCATTAAACGTTCACGTTCCGAACCAGGGGAGTGAATCAGGTTGGCACGTATTGAGTGGCAGTATTGACTTGAACTTTGGTGCTGAATCAAAGCTTTTGTTCCTCCAGACAGACTGTGTGTTCTGATACTTCAGAAGATCAGACCCTGGATGGAGAAATGCCCATTATCTGATGGCATGATGGCTTGGGTGGAGATGTGGCGGCGGGTTTGATTCCGAGAGAAAGCGCACGACGTTCTAATGCAGCACGAGTCGCTTCTAGTTAAAGCATCAAGTCAGGACGAGAACTGATCTGAACTTGCTGAGTCATGACTAGGGGTGGGTGGTAAACAGAGCTGTGAAGAGTACCAGACCACCATACTTAAGTAAAAATACAGATACACACTATATAAGTTACTCCAATACAAGTAAAAAGTCACCAGGCTTGAGTCAAAGTAGCAAAGTATGGGATTTTTATAAAACTTAAGTATGTTACTCATACTAAATTTAGGCTAAAAAAAAAAAACAAATAAATGTGAAAAAAAAAAACTCTATTCATGAGGTTTTATTTTCTAATACAAAAACAAAATGTTTCAAAAATGGTAAAACAAAATAAAGAACAAAAAGCTTCCAGTATCTTCAGCAGACTATACGGAAGGCAAAATCGCCTTGTTCACCCAAGAAATAAACCGCGATAAAAATCCATTATCGCGCATAATCAAAATGTAACGAGTAACAGTAAGTGTCAACTCAAATCTAGTGGAGGGAAAAGTACAGTTACTCAATCACAAAATCAGTGGAGTAGAGAGTAAAAGTTGCTTAAATTTTTGATACTCAGTACAAGTACGAAGTAGCCAAAAACATACTTAAGTAATGAAGTACATTTACTCAAGTACTTTACCCCTCTGGCGGAAAGTACCAGTATTAATATGAAAACCGGAGTTGTGCCACAATGCAATTTTTTGTTCTTTACACATTCATTACACAACAAGAATTAAAGACGTGTTTACCTTTTCAAAAAAACAAAAAGACCCCACAGGAAGTGCGAGATAGTTTGTTCTAGACCCTGGAGTGAAAGAGTCACGTGACCAGCTCGGCTTAATCTCCATTCCAAGCACACAGCGCTCTGCAAATTGATTACTGCGAAATAATTCAGTTAAAAGACGCGTCTGATGGTTTTAATCCCCGCGGATATTAAGAGCAAAGCTCGCCGGTCAGCGCTTCAGATGTAGACGCACCACGAGCAAATCACCAGAAAGTGACAGGAAATGCAACAATCACTTTTTCTTCTGGATTTTGAGAATGAAAGTCTTTGCGTGTCACGACAGAGCGGATGAGACCACAATCCACCTTTAACAACAGCCATTCAGTCCTTCCACTAATTCAACAAAACTGTAAACCTAAAAAAGAAAAAAAAAAAAAACTCGCAGACAGCGTGAATAGAATTAGCTTTCACAAAGCATCAGTTCAATTAATGAAATGATGGCATTTATAATGACAAAAACACATATATGGATGGAAAGTTAGACAGAAAGACAGCACATGTACATTTTTTCCAGTTTCCCGTAAAAAAATTTTTAAGTCATTTATTGCTTTACAATTGTGTTGGTCTTTCACATAATAATCCAATAAAAATATTTATGATTGTGGTTATTATAGGAAAAAAATGTGGAAACGTTCAAGAGTGAGCGATGTATGTATATTTATATAAAGTGTGTGTGTGCGTTTATAACTTTTCATTTTAATTCATCATACATGTATAACCACAATGTAAGCAAAAATTGCTGTGCAGTCCATTATTAGAACTAATTAAATCATAATAAATCAACAGCAAACATGAATGCATTCAACCAAGTCCTTAAAAAAATGATTTATGCTCTTTTAAATTCGCCAACCTGCACAATGAGCTAAAAACATACTAATAATAACTGTAATGCTACGGCACGTGTGCAGATTAAACTCATTATGTGACAGTGCACGGGATGGAGGAATTAAAATAGATTTATAAAGGGTTGCCGTCTCTAAATCCGCCACTATTTATGCGACATTCAGCTTCCACTACGCACAAACAGATGTATTAAATGGTTTTTAAAACCCTTTATGATATTTCATAAGCTGGGATGTTTCATCAGATTTGTGAGCGAAGAGCTCAGATTTGTGTATTTGTACAGTAGAGCTGCACGATTAATCGTTTAAAGATCGCAATCTCGATTCTACCCCTTCACGATCTATATTCAACGTTTATTATTGTTTTTTTTTTTTAAGTTTAATGGTGATTTTGTTTCTTTACATTACTTTTACATTACACTATAGTTTTCATTCCGTTTATTTAAATGTAAGTATTATAAGTAATGTGTTATTACATTGCTGTTTGACAACCTGATTTTCAGGGTTGAATATTTAAAACAATAAAATATCCAGAAAGAATCGTGATCTTTATTCACAGCAAAAAAAAAAAATCATGATTCTCATTTTATCCAGAATCGTGCAGCTCTACTGTACATCGTCAGCTCTAGCTGTTAATCCACAGTGAAAGAGCAAGAGCGCCATCATGTGACCAAACAGACAATGATGCATACGTACAATACTGAAATAATCAGTTTAAAACCCAAAAGCTATTTTTGTGTTATTGTTTTTGAAAAATGTTTTTGACAAACAAATTTCCCTTCCTACTGATTTTAAATATTTTATACAAAAGAAAAACTCATATTTTATTCTACTCACATGCTAGATTTAGTTCCGTCTTAGAAGTGTTAAAGAAGTTAAACAGAAATTGTTTTCATTAAAATTTGTATTACAAAAATTCACGCAATTACTCATTAATAAAAACACAAGATGATTTCACAAATAAATCTGCATCTCAAAAACGAACTTTTTTTTGCAAAAATTACTAATAAAAGAATTGTAATAATGTGTTAAAAAAATTTTTTTAAATATGCAACAATAAAGAATTGTTAAATAGAAACAAAAAAAAACATTAATTGTTCTAGAATTCTATCGTTCCCATGTGCGAAAATAAACCAAAGCATACCTCGTATTTAAAGGTGGCATCCAGCAGGAGCTCGGGAAGCATCTTCTCTCCAATCTCCTGACTCCCTACATCCGAGACGTAGTGAAGAACCAGCATCTCGTCCTCTAGAAAGCGTCCGTGTTTGGCCATGGAGCGCATAACCACCTGGAACTTGTTCTGCAAGCTCGGGCTCTGGTGGACTTTGGTGAACATCATGAGAACGTGAAAGCGCGAGGGCTCTCCATCCTGCTCCGTTTGGCCGGACCTGATGTCTACAGACAGATCTGCGTCGTCACGGTTGGAGTTCCGGCTCCCTTGAGTTTCCTTGATCCGTTTGGTGGTGCTGGAGAAGTTCTCCTTCTCCGAGCCAAAGTAGTAGAAGGCCACCACCGCCAGCGCCGCAGTGACCAGCAGCAGGATCTGACAGGACCTAAAGGTGCCGGCTCTTCCCATGGCGAGCGACAGCATCCGCAGGAGACCCATGGCTCCAGGCCGCCTCCTAATCGTCCTCCATGACTCCTCCTAGAATCATGAAGCTTCCTGCAGACGCGGTGAAAGAGTTCAGCAATGGCACCACTGCAAGCACAACAACAGATTATTATTAGTGGTTGGTCAATAACGGCGCTAGTGCAGTGAGACTCTTATCACGTAACAAACACAAACCAATTATTGGCGTTAATCGATTCTCAAAGTCTGGTTGGCAGCTGCTTCTGCGAGATGGTCGGATGATTTTCGCGTTGATATTTTGGCGGAAAATGTCTGTTTGCTACAATCACACACTATCATGAAATAATCTGGAATAACCTAGTATAATGTAGATTAATTTAGACAAATGCCAACATTACTGCTTGACTAATCTATATTGAAAAAATATTTACACAAATGCAGTGCTAAGATTTTACCACATTTTACAAAATGTGTAAAATGTTAAGTTTTATGTACAAACACATGAAGATACAGGGTTTTTTGTTAAGTTCAATTTTTAATGATCATATGAAAATAAAAACTAAAAATGTTTAAACACTTGCCATTGTGTCTGGCCTGCACCTAAAAGTTAACGTATAATATCACAACAATTAGAAAAATCATAAAACAGTTACCTGTAATATTAAAACGATTTCAAGCAACTGCTCATCAATTAAAATAAGAAATGTGTCCTCATAAATATTCTTTACAAATAATTTTGTAACTCAAAAACTAATGTTTTCGCAGATTATTTGCACAATACGTTCCACATAATACATAGAATATAAAGTATTTTTAAAATCACATTCTGCATGTATTAATTGATTTTGTGTTTGCCCGTCGAGTTTATTTCACGATGATAATAAATGCACATGAAACGTTCACGTCGATGACATTTCGACGACTTCCTGCGCATTTTACTCACTCACAGTCGCGTTGTCACACGGTGCGTCCATTAATCCAGAATAAAACCCGGTTCGGTCGGCTTCTCTCGGAGCGAACAGTCGGTGTCGTCGTTTCGTGAGACTAAAAACCGATAAAGACTAAACCGGAGCAGAAGCGACACGGATTAAGCTCAACGTTTGCCGCGTCTCTCAAGGTGGTAACCCCGCCGGAACTAAAAAACTTTTCAAAATAAAAGTCCAATATCTTGTTCGTTGATATTACGGATAATAGGCGTATTTTAAATGTTTGTGCATTTGTATTGTTGGTTGCAATTGATTAATTTGTTTTTTAATAGTTTGCATTTTATTTTATTTTTCTTCATCCATTTTTAAGCATTCGTTACTTTTTACTCCATTTTAAACAGCCGCATATTCCTTTATTAAAGCAGCCTACACACTTAATCAAAAAAAGTTTCATTTATTGTATGTTTTAGTATTATCGAATAAATAATTTTATTATAGAATAATCTGTATAAAGAGATCTACACATCTGACAAAGATCATCTATACATCACAATTTCGTTAATAGTATGGCATAGAATTAATTTGTACACAGGCTAGTACTAGATTTAATTCTTTGGAAAAGTGTATTGTTTTATCATTTTTACATGAAAACAAAGGTTTATTTACATTTATCGCTTGAGATTTATCAATTAAATAAACTGATTAGCAAAATCTGTATTTAAAAACTACATATCTGTATCTATAATGTAGACAGAGATGTGTCATATCATTTAATAAATAGACTACACTACGTACTTTTAATACTCTTTTCACTTAGCATTATTTTTATTATTTAGAAAACAGCTATTTTAGTTTTCAACTGCAATCAAGTTGTTTTTATAAATAACAAAACAATTGTGTTAAACAAATGTTTAAGATCAGATTTTCCAATTCACTGTATTAAAAATTGTACAATTCCGATTTAGAGCTTATCTACTGCACTATTTAAATCCATTGTGTGAATTATGCATTAATTATACACTTAATTAGGGCCAGCCCTTTGTTTAGGATTTGTTTATTGAGTAAGTTTATTGTAAATTGATGTATTTAAAAAGCGGGGAATTACCTTTAATACTGTTTCTCTTTAGCTTTAGTTGTGCTTTCCAGAAAACTGCACATTGTAAAATGTGTACAAAGTTCATACTTGATGTAACCAAAAATAAAAACAAATATTTGTATTAATATTTACTTTTAGTTAATATTTCTGTATAAAAATACTATACAACTTTACCAACACATTAATCGACAGTGTGGCTTATTTAACTACAGTGAGAAATAAGTTCAAGTTCTGAGCATTAGTAAGGCGCTTTTCACAGTTTTAACTGTCTCAAATCGCACGTGTGAATATAAGAGAATTGTTGCTTTTTATTCATTTGATCGTCTGGTTGTTGGTGTTAAGCAAATGGCTGTGATTATGACTAAGACTATGATAAGACAAAGACCAAGATAAAAAAAAAATTTTTTTACAGCAAATGAACCCCGGTTTCCATGAAATACGTTTATTTGCACAGTCACATAACACTCCGAATATTGCAGACAGACGGGGGAAGAAAGCTCCACTGGAACCCGAGTGAAATGATGAAGATGGCAGTTTCCGGATGATTCTACTGAGTGCAGTCCAGGGCCACAAGTCCTTAAAAACAACAGGGCCGCTATTTTCCTTTTTATTTATATAACTTCTATAATGTCATGCAAGCGAGGAAGGAGGTAAATATTTGGCCCGCTCTGTATCATTTCACAAACGTTATAGTAATGAAAAGCATATATGTGTGGCGTCATGAGCCGACATATAAACGCATTGCAACAGTAACACAGAAACAAAACCACTCAAACCATTAAAAACACACACACATTGACCTTCAATTAAATAAAAAAAAAAAAAAAAAAAACGTTCTATATTCCTTCTCGGAGACTTCACACGATCCATGTTGTTCTCTCTCTTTACCGGACTGTTAAAGAAAACATTCACAATCGGTGAAAAAGCGCGAGAGCTCCGGAAAACACTGCCACGCGCTGACAAATATGAGCAATGACATTCAAGTAGTGGAAATCCTCCAATTTCTTCTGCACAAGTTCGTCGTACAAAATCAAAAAGACTCCAGGAATTTTCGCCATCCTAATATAATAGTGTAGTTGCGGGGAAAAAAAAAAAAAAAAAAAAAGCAACTGACCGCCAGAGGTCGCTAATGGGCTTTTCCGCGGGTCCAGCCCGAGACAAACACGCGGGACGTCCGACGTAAGGCTGAGCACGACGGCGAAGCTCTTGGTGTCGAGCAGTTTATGGAGAAGCTTCTGTTGAAACTAAAAGGCAAAGATGGGAGGAAAAACACACACACACACACACACACACGCGCGCAAAGTGCAACCGCGAGTACTGCATATAGGCCCGAAATCCAACAAGTCACCGGAAACGACTGTAGGGGTCTCGGCCGCCGGCAGAAAGGCTGGATTGCACCACTTTAAAAAAGAAAGGAAAAAACAAAAAAAAAAAAAAAAGTACGTTTCACAGCTTTAAAAAGAACGCAGGAAGTGTGGAGATGTGCGTCGGCGGACCGGAAGTTGAGGAAGATGGACGTGGTGGTTTGTCAGTTGATTAGTGAGGAAACTCTTTTTAACATGTTCGTTTGAAAACAGGTTGGATGAGATGGGGAAAAAACAAATTTTTTCCTTCACTGCACATTACACACACATTGACGCATGAAGATGTATAATCCCCATAATTGACTATAGTAGTGCGTAAAATGTTTTACGAAAGCCATGAAACCGTCTGAAACATTCCATTCATCTTCATATATATATTTTACTGCGGAACACCCTCATTTTAACCACCGATCTGGAAGGAACTATGGGTCGTGAGTGTGTCTGTGGACATTAAGGCTTGATTAGTCACAACCGAGATGAACAGAAAACCCGGATCAGATGCTCTGGAACGGACTCGATCCAGAAGTTCTGAACGGTGATGGACTGATCAGCACAAAACTACGCTCAACTCGTGCGGGCTTGGATTCGTTTGGTCTTATTTATCGTCAGTCAGTAGCAGAGGTTTAAAGTACTTGAGTAAATTTTAGGAAGGTTTGTACATTTTGTAAATATGAATCTAAAAAAAAAAAGTTCAACGAACGCGTAAAGACACCGAAAAAAATCATCAAGACATTGAATAGTGTTTGTACTTGTACTTTCTTGATGGCTGCTTGTATTTTTGGTACTCAGTACAAGTACAAAGTAGTCAAA
>MU204420.1:10477067-10484186 GCA_017309775.1 Paedocypris sp. Pulau Singkep
TTTTACTGTAATAAGAGGGAACAACGACAGACAATAAACTGAAATTCTTTTACCTTGTACCACAACTCATTTTTAATGTTTTTTTTTCAATAACTGTTTAGTAACACATTTTTTATTACAGTTATTACAATATTTTACCATATTATTTAAAAAAAAAATCTGTCTGAATTTACAGGGTCTTGGAACTTATTACGGCTTTTACATGTTAATTACGTCCCAATTACGTCGTACGCGAAAATTGTGAAATAATTTGTGAATTTAATTTGTGAAATAACTCATGTAATGTGATTTTTTTTACAGTTATTACGATATTTGATTTTTAAAATATTAAAAATGTGTCTGAATGACAGAGGCTTGGAACAGATTAGAGCATATATGTGTTAATTGCGTCTCGACTTACGAAATTTTCACTTTACGAAATGACTCTCGGCACTAATGACTTTGGTAAGTCGGGGTAGAAGTGTATTTTATAGTGATGTGAGGTAGGATCACCGTAGATTCCCGAGCTGGTGAGCAGGATTGAGAGGTGAGGTGAAGTTCTGCAGCGCATCCATGTAGTCGGGCCGTCTCATTTGCTCAACCAGGAACTTCATTTGCACCTACATTAAAACACGTCATCAAATCAAACCCAGTAGTAAAATCTAAAGTAGTGTTTAGTTGGAATCGAAATAGCAATTAAGCTCAATGTGGCCAATCGAAGATCCGCCGTCACATGTTGACTTCAGCTCAGTGTTAAAATTATTTCAATAAGCATCTGTCAGACGATTAAAGCAAGACTGATGTGTCATCATTTCGAAAAAAATTTGCAGTGTGGAAACAATGTATGTGAGAATGGGAAACAAATGTAACAAAAATGATACTGTTTGGTCGGCAGAAAAAAAATTATTAATTAATAATGGGCGATTAAAATTAATTGATTAATATTAATGAATATTGAGAATTTAACATAATTAATGTACAAAATAATGTAATGAACCTATTGATGACGAGAGTTACAGTGTGTGTGTGAGAAAGCAGACATGTTTAAAGTGTGCGTTTTTGGGTGTTTAAGTGTGTGTGTGTGTGTGTGTGTGTAAGTGTGTGTGTGTAAGTGTGTGTGTCTGTTTGACTATGTGCGTTAGACGGAGAGAGAGAGAAAGAGTGACTGTGTGTGTGTATGTGTGTGTCTGTCTGTCTGTCTGTTTGTTTGGCTGTACGTCATTCTGTTTGAGTCTGTGTGTGTGTGTGTGTGTGTGTGTGTGTGTGTGTGTCATTTTGGCTGTGCGTCATTTTGTTTGAGTGAGTGAGTGTGTATGAGTGTGTCTGTTTTGAATGTGTGACTGTGTGTGTCTGTTTGATTGTGCGTCTGTTTGAGTGTGTGTGTTAGACAGAGAGATGTTGTCTGTGAGTGAGTGTGTGTGTGTGTGTGTGTGTGTGTGTGTGTGTGTGTCTGTTTGACTATGTGCGTTAGACAGAGAGAGAGAGAAAGAGTGTGTGTGTGTCTGTTTTAAAACTTGTGACTGTGTGTGTATGTGTGTGTGTCTGTCTGTTTGTTTGGCTGTGCGTCATTCTGTTTGAGTGAGTGAGTGTGTATGAGTGTGTCTGTTTTGAATGTGTGACTGTGTGTGTCTATTTGATTGCGTCTGTTTGAGTGTGTGTGTTAGACAGAGAGAGGTAGAGTGTGTGTGTGTGTGTGTCCGCAAATCAGAATAGTAATCAGTATCGGATCGTGCTAAATATTAAATGACTCGTATCGGATCGGGAGCCCGGAAAAGTGACCAGGACATCCCTAGTGCGGCCTACTTTAGTTTCACAGGCGCTGCCATGTTGGACTTCACTAATGATGAAATGAATTGACTTCACAAAGCCGCCACAACTCTATAACACGAGTGTGTGTTGAAGGTCACATGGTGCGGTGCTGGCCTAGTGTTACAGCTAACGTTTCAGTGTCAGCATGACCTCAGGTGCACCCGGGTCAGAGGTCAGAAGGTCAAAGGTGGCGTTTACCTTCTGGGTTTCATCCTTCTTCTCCTGCTTGAGGATGTCGGTGAGGTTGATGAGCTTCTCCATGGCCTCCACTTGTCTGCTCAGGTGCTTCAGGTACATGCCGCAGGCCCGACAGTACGACTCCAGCAGAAGGCCGAAGCGCTGACTCACCGTCTTGTTGTGCATTTCTGACCTGTGGAGGAACAAACGCGTTCATAATGGAGTCGGAACCTTTAGCTTTGTTTGTTGTGAGTATTTTTGTAGAGAGAGATGTTCTTACTTTAAATGCCAAAAGAAGAAATGTCCAATCCTTTGGTTGGTAAGCGCTTTTTTCAGGAGAAACCTCACCAGTGGGTTATCCAGATACTGCTCGTACTTTAAAACCTTAAAGCAGAAAGAATACATTTTAGAAAATAAAAACGAAGCCCGTACGCAGTGGTGTAAAGCGCTTGAATAAATGGACTTTGTTACTTATTTGTTACATATTTATTAAAAAAAAATGTTTGCCACTTTTTACGTCTACATTTTTGATTGGGCATCTGTGCTCTTGACTCCACACCAAATGTAGTTAGAAAAAGTACATACTTTTTCTACTTCTGTACATTTCGTGAGCGGATGAGGTGATATCTCCATCTGCAGGATGCTGAAGGTACTGGATTTATCACGTGAACGCGAATTACACAGGTTCACGTTTTTGCCCACTTGAGACTAACTTTTTGTTCTTTTTTAATTATTTTGTCCTGCCATTTTGAAACATTGAGGTGTTAAACATCATTCCTGTACAGTATTAGGAAACAAATCCTCATAAATAAAAAGTTTCTCGTCTTTCACATTTATTGGTGTTTTGTGCACCTTACTTAAGTTCTATTAAAATGTAATACTTTACGACTTTTACCCAAGTCTTAAATTAGTGACTTGCAATTTTTAATGGAGTAATTTTTACAGTGAGGCATTCGTACTTTAACTCAAGTGTGGTTTTCAGGTACCTGGACCAATTGAATGAGGTACTGGGAGAGTTTGTCGTCCGTCAGATATTTCTCCAGGCATCGCACTGCAAAGTCTCGGATCATTGGATCGGGGTAGTTGCAGTCCAGCAGCTCCATGGCCTGCTCCGGCTTGATCGCAGGCCAGTCTTTAAGAAGGCAATACATCTGAGCAACTTCATCTCTGGAATTCCACTTCACAGCCAGAAGAATCTTGGGGAGGATTTCGGGTATGTTCACGCAATACTGCCTGCAGAGGAGGAAGAAAACGTCAATGGAATCTCTTCTGTTAAAAGCAATACTGAGAGAGAGAGAGATAGAAATAAGAAACGGACAGACACACACACACGGAGAGAGTGAGAGAGAAATAGACAGAGAGACAGAGGGAGCGAAAGAGATAAGAGACAGAGAGAGAGACTGAGAGAAAAAGAGAGTAAGTGAAAGAGAGTGAGATAGATAGAGAAACAGAGTGAGAGAGAGCCCAAGAAAAAGAAAGACACAGAGAGTGAGAAAGATAGAGAGAGTGTGACAGAGAGAGGGAGATAAAAAATAAGAGTAAGAGAGGGGGCAATAGAGACAGTAAGAGAGAGCAAACGAGAGAGAGTAAGAGAGAGTGAAATATAGAGAGAGAGCCCGAGAGATCGAAAGACCAAGAGAGTAAGAGAAAGTGAGAGACAGAGAGATAGAGATAGAGAGAGAGTAAGAGAGGGTGAGAGATAGAGAGCGGAAGAGAGAGATTGTGAGAGATAGAGCGAAAGATAGAGGGAGCGAGAGATATATAGAGAGAGTAAGACAGTGAGAGAGTAGGAGATAGAGAGACATAGATAGGGAGAAAGAGAGAGATAAGGAGAGAAAAAGTAAGTAATAGAGAGAGAGAGTAAGACATTGAGAGAGTAAGAGAGAGTGAAAGATATAGAAAGAGAGACAGAGATAGAGATAGAGAGATAGAGAGAGAGAGCGAGAGAGAGAGAGACAGAGACAGAGACAGAGAGAGAGAGAGAGAGAGATAGACAGAGAGATAGAGAGAGAGAGAGAGAGAGAGAGAGAGAGAGTGGTACCTGTGCCGCCATAAGAAGTCTTTCTCCTGCTCAGTGATCTCAGACAGCGGGTCTCTGTTGCCCAGCTGGCGGAGCTGCTCTATATCTGGATCAGTAATGGCGTGGTCTCGCGCCACCCTGCTGCTCTATAGATCACACAACACACTCTGTTTAACGCAAATATTAAACCTCTAGTGGAGGAAAACCACTGGCTAATTGGGACAGAATCCCAATGTCATGCTTTAATGTAAAAAATGTGTTTCACAGGAAAAGATATCTGTACATGTTTCTTTGGAATGCACATTTATTAATAATTGTAATGGTAACAACTTTGTAGTACAGCGCTGCTTCTCTATGTGAAATTAATTCGTGCCGACGGCAGTTTTGTAAAATGGAAATTTTGTAAAATGGGCAAATCCTGATAGTCCGATCCGAAAAACAGCGGAAGTAAGATCGGTAGTAAGTAATTTTTTTCTTTTCTTGAAGATAAATAAAAAAAACGGCTTTACACGTCTGGACTCGCTTAACATCTATCGGACAGTGAAATAATTAGTCAAATGAGACAATTTTTTCTCATAAAAGGAGTCATTCGCAAGTTGAGGTACCACTGTACACACACAATTCAGAAACACTTCACCATGCATCTGCGAATAATAAAGCGCTCATTACAGACATAAATCTATCCCAAATATATTCAATATTGATCATGACAATGGTTGTTGAAATAAAATTGGTTTGTAAAAGGATATTAATAGAAGTGTAATTAATAATGTAGTAGTAGGCGTGTGTGCGCTGCGCTCACCTGTCCAGACTGGCAGTAATTGTATCCCATCTCCCTGGAAATGGTCCAGTTGGCATGTTCCTCGATCCTGGTCATGTCGGGGAACTTCACCGGCGAGCTGAAGTAGTCAAACTCCAGCTCCAGACATGGAGTTTCCTACACACAAGATACGTACACACTTTTCAGTCCATCCAGTTGTTCGCAATTCTGTGTTTGATGAATTCAATGACAAAAAAAAATAAATAAGGCATTATTTTGTAATCCTGCAAACAGCACAGAAAAATGGCAAGTAAAATGATCGACTGAAACTACGTATTTCTTATCATCAATATCCGACACATTTCAATTTTATTAGTGATTATTTAACATATAATTGGCTACAGATGTTGCACGCCTGACGTTATTCACAAATTGGCGACTCCAAATTTATGTCACCTGCCAATCAATTGAAGCAGTAAAGCAAAACCCGGAAATTTTTTTGAAATATATTTGAATTGTTCTGTAGCCGGTGAAATACATTTAAAATAAAAACTATTTATATAATATAATAACATTCTTTGTGTGGGTGTGTGTGTGTGTGTGAGAGCAGGACAGAGATAGATAGATATGGATAGATGGATGGATGGATAGATAGATGGAGAGACTGAGAGATGGATGATAGATAGATAGACAGAGAGAGATTGTTTTTGTTAAATTATTTGTGAATTATTATTTGAATGATTTATTGGTGAATCTTGTCAGGTGCGCATATGACGACAGTAACGTAATGCAAAAATAAACGTAGGTATGTATAAATAAATAAATAATGTATTTTATGCAAGGCTATACGTCCTTTACAAAACAGCAAAATTGCATATGAAATCCCGGAGGACGGACATTTTCTACAGCGTCTATTAATCAGGAGTCTGAAAGAGTTGCAGGTAGGCGAGTGATTATTTTTATCTTGCCATCACGGCACAACGGGGGAACAAAGGCGAACAAACGAGCCGAGTGGGAGGATCCGCTCCCGATGAATCATGTGGCACTAAAGCTTATTAAAGACGGAGCATCAACCTTCCCAAAGCCCCTGAAGAAACACCTTGTTGGGGTTGGAGCCGGTGACACCGATGGGGTTGAGAAGGTCTTCCAGACCGTGTGGGACCGGCCACAGGTTCAGCGCCATCTTCCCCGCCACCAGCGTGTGCGTGTAGTCGAACAGGTTGACGTTTCCCCAAGCCAGCGGACAGTGTTCCTGTCACACATCAGTCAACGCCATTCAGTGGCAGGAAGTCCCACCAACGTGGCCGACAGGAAGCCGGCCCCCACCTCTTTTGCCCCCTTCCTTCCTTTCACCGAGCAGATGGAGAGACAGAGACGGGCCGCCCGGGGGATTTCAGGAATGTACATGTCGTAAGTCAGCCACTCGTTCCATCTTGGGACGGAAAGAAAAGGGGAGAGGAGAAGAAAACACGATGAACGTGGACGCGAACTTGAATTTCTTGCACGTTTGAGTTTGACTTTTTATTCTTTTTCTATCCATTTTCTTCCGCCATTTTGAAACATTAAGGCTGAATTTTAATTTGTATATTTACAAATGAAACCTCAAAATTGAAATGTTTCTCGTTTTTCACATTTCTAGGCGTTTTTTGGTGCCTGAGTAAAATACTCAAGTTCTTTTGAAATGGAATACTTTATGATTTTTACTCAAGTCTTCTTGTAATTGAGTATCTTTTACAGTAAGTGATCTGTACTGTTACTCAAGTATGGTTTTTAGGTACTCTAAAGTGTGTGTTTTGTTGTTGTTGACTTGAGTTTGGTCAACAACTAAATGATTTTAACAAAGTTTAATATCAGAAGCTTCGTTTTGCTTCTTACGTCTTATAATCTCTGTGCCGCTCAAACCTATGGAACGCATTATTCGGAGCATTACATCACAGTTTAGTGATGGTTGTGTGTGGTCATCTGAGCATCTCGCCTGCTGAATCATTCATCTGCGCTCGGGATTACGCACCTCGGGTTGGAACAGGGGACACGCTGAGTGTTGACGTTATCACACAACTGCTCTCCTCCGTGGTAGATCCCAGTCCGCACGTAAATCTGAAACCACAGGTGAGCCAGTCGGTAAAAAATACGCATAACCCTCTTGTTGTGACCGTTTCTGAGGAACAATGTCAGCGAGTCCATTTGAGCTTTTAATTATGCATATATTATGCATCGGAAACCAAAAAGTTGTGTGTGTGTGTGTGTGTGTGTGTGTGAGAGAGAAAGATGTATTACGTCTCATTGTTGCATAGAAACAAATAGCATTTGATCTTTCTGACTCTTTTTAGCTTCCATTTTGTCTGAAGAGTCAAATTGACCCAAATGTTATCTT
>MU204420.1:10484286-10528128 GCA_017309775.1 Paedocypris sp. Pulau Singkep
GACAGATAGATAGACAGACAGATAGACAGACAGACAGATAGACAGACAGATAAGACAGATAGACATACAGATAGACAAGACAGATAGACAGACAGATAGACAGACAGATAGACAAGACAGATAGACATACAGATAGACAAGACAGATAGACAGACAGATAGACAGACAGATAGACAGACAGATAGACAGACAGACAGATAGACAGACAGATAGACAGACAGACAGACAGACAGACAGATAGACAGACAGATAGACAGACAGATAGACAGTCGAACAGATAGAGATGGATAGATAGATGTGTTTGTATAGTATTCCAGTCACACTGCTGTGTATGTGAGGGTGAAGGTGTTACCGTAGGCCACGGGTGTTAACTTCAGGACGGTGTGTAGAGGACACTTCAGGTACGGCAGCTCCTCTGAAGGAGAAACAAGCTCCATTAGCTCCTCCACAGCTTCTCAAGCGAGCGTGACGGACTCGAGCTCTTCACCTGCAGGCTTGTCCAGGAAGTACGCCAGCAGACACCTCATGACGGCCTGATGGCAGATGACCAGCACGTTCTCCTGCCGCTCTAGCTCCATGATCACCGGCTCCAGACGCTGAACCAGATCCTCGTAGGACTGCGGGGAGAACAGTTATATTATCAACTCACGTTATATTATCACATTCATATGCATTATTTATAATATAGGCCATCATAATACACGTACACCTTTATAAATACATTTTTCATAATATACGGTTATATTTACATTTGTCCTGTTATATATAAAATATTATATTTTATATATAATAGGATATTATATATAAAATTATATTCAGAAATTTCCCTTAGTGGGATAAATAAAGTTTCGTTTATTCATTCATTCAATAAATAAAAACAATTTTACAAACATTTTTACTCAAACCTAAAAACACAAATTGGGCCATGAATCTCTAGTTAAAAATGAATAATTCAATAATGAAATGTTATAACACATGTGAAGTAAATGTGTTATAACAGAAATTATATAATAAGTTCAATCAGCCGCTATGCGGAATTCGGAGTTTTTAAAAAGAAAAAAAAATACATCCAATGTTCATCTGTGTTCCAAATAAGGGGGGAAAAAGCCAATTAAAAAGAAAAAAAAAAACACATAAACAAATTTAAATAGCAAAAAAACAAATAGCAAATTCAAAAATAAAAATAAACAAATTATTTGTTGTTAAATTACTATTATTATTACCGGTATTATTACTACCGGTATTATTATACCGTTAAACAAATATAACATAAAATATAAATATTATTTTATCGTTATCACTTTTTTCTTTTTGCACCAAACGAAGTAGCAATACTAATTTTAGTGTAACCCTGTGATACAATGACAATAAAGGCATTGTATTATATTCTATACTATTATTATTATTTCTAATATTATTAATTATTATTATTTTTATTATTTCTTTACAGTATTTATTCCAGAATTTCTGTTATGAAAATGTAAAGAAAAATGATCTTCAGATAATCCAGCTGGACTTGGACCTCCACAAACAGAAACCCATCCAGACGGATGGAGACGTGATGTGAGCAGAAGATGAGAGGAGGAAATGGACGAGTGTGTGGGCTCAGGATAATAACGTGTGACAGCGTCAGGCTGAGAAACACCAGCTCACGAAAGCCGCTTGATGAGGCTCTTAAACAGTCAGTAATAACCAGAAAACCAGTTTGTGCACGATCCATGTAATCCAGCCTAGCAACTGGCATCAAGACACTCCAAACCTCGCACATGTATCAAATAATTTAAGTTACACATACACTATCTTACTCTATATTATCAATATAGATTCAAATAGCAGCAAAGTAAAACTCTAAATAAATAAACCCAATTACTGTACTGACACTACAGAAACATATTATACAAATATTCTTCTTGTGCTATATGCAAACAAATAATGACATACTGTGATTTGTATTTTGTATTACCTTTTGAATTATATTTAGAAATATTGCAATTGTTTATATTTGTATTTTATAGTATATTTTTATATTTACATTTAGAGAATTGAGTTATACATTTCATAATAACATTATAGTTATATAATATAGTTTGTTGCACCAACAGAGTAGCGTTTCCAAATTCAAACAAGCAATACCATGACAATAAAGGCATTCTATAATAAAATTGAATTGTATTGTAATGAAATTAAATTATATTATATCTTCTACTCTATATAATATTTTCTATTCTATTAAAGTCTATATTATTTATTCTATTCTATTCTTTATTCTATTCTATTCTTTTCTATATTATATTATATAATATTTTCTATGCTATATTATATATATATATATATATATATATATATATATTCTATTAAATTATATTTGAAACTGGCACCCACCCACTATTCTATTCTATTCTTTTCTATATTATATTATATAATATTTTCTATGCTATATTATATACATATATACATATTCTATTAAATTATATTTGCAACTGGCACCCACCACTTTCTGTTATTTGTATTTGCCTTTCACACTATGTATATTTTGTGAATTGCATTTTTTACTTTACTTTACTTCACAGTTATTTAGCAGACGCTTTTATCCAAAGCGACTTACATTTCATTACAATTGTTACAATTCAATAAATTCCTGCTTTCCCTGGGAATCAAACCCATGATCCGGTGTTTTAAACACTAGCGCTCTACAGACTGAGCTACTTGTGAATATTCTATTCGATATTATATTAAATTATATTCTACTGTCTATACATTTCTACATTACATAATCTATTTGTTCTATTCTATTCTATATTATATATTCTATTCTACATTACATATTATATTTTGTGCTACGTCTATTCTATTCATGTGCTTAGGTGGTGACGCTGAACTGAAAACAGATGACACCGACCTCTCCCTTAGGGTATCGGTAGCGATATTTGTCCTGGTCCCGCAGTGCAAACTCCAGTGGATACTTCTGCTGGATCTCCTCGTACATCAGCTCCTCGCAGACACCCTGATCACACACACACACGGAAAGTGAACACGATGTTCTCACGGTGAAAGCTAAGCGTCGAAGCGCGTCTAGACTTACGGCGTCGATCTCATTAAGAGCTTTCCACTGCTCGTACGGAACCCCCACAGCCTCGGCCGTCTGGATGGTTCTCCTCATCTGACTCGTCCACACCTTCAGGTCATGGATGTTCTGAGACTGGATGAACTGGCCCAACGCTTCCGCAAACTGGGGGAAAGCGGAGACGTGAATTATTCGTCAGCACGGAAATATAAAAGGCCTTTATACAAACCCATACACGTGCGCACACACACACACACACACACACACACACACACACACAACGGAACAAATTCGAATTAATGCTAAAAATAAATTGAAATTAATTCTGAAATAAAAATCTAAATTTAATTTTTGTTTTCTAAACGTGCCCATTTTAAACACTAAAAACATGGACAAAAAAACTCCAACAAAAAGTACATTAATAATTAATAATACATTTTACATGGATACTATGGAAATTACTATGGAAATGGAAATACGCATATATTTTCCTATGATTTCATATAACAAGGGCTTTACGTTTCAATTTTCTATTAGTGCTTTATATATGATTAACACACACACACACACGCATTTAGTCCAATTAAATTAAATTTTTTACATTTTAAATTCTTAAAAAAAGAATGAGTATGAGTACTAAAAAAATTTGTCTGTTAATTAAAGTCTATTAAAGTCTGCTAATTGTTTAATAAATAATATTTACAATATTCCCTGTGATAAATAGATATACATACACATTTTTCACATTTACTCTATGTATTTGTATGTATTGTATAGGCCATTTTTTATGAGTCAGTAAGTTCACCTTCTTTCCTCTGGCTGAAAGGCCCGAATCCCCTCCGATGCGGCCTTTAACGTTCAGATCGCTCTCTCCGTGCCGACACAGGTAAATGGAGCGGGGCGTGATGTGGATGTTCATGAGGTAGTAAACGATTCGGCTCTGTATGTGATCCTGGACCCGGTTCACCAAGTACCTCCGGCCCACATCAATGATCTTGATGAAGGAGAGCTCCCTGTGACCAGCAAACAGAGAACATTCCACATGTAGACTGTGATATACATCATCATCCTCATCCTCATCATGGGCTTTACCGGTCCAGCTCTTCATCCAGGGGCTGATAGGAGTTTTCATAACACTTGATCCTCTTCATGAAGTCTGCCACGGCTTCTTCCGTGTTGCAGTGTGTGTAGTCTGGACTGCCCAACTTCACTTGCTGTGTGAAGGAACCAAACCTCAGGACATTGACCAGAACACGACTTTGGACATTATCGTCCTACCACAATGTTCTCGGCAATGACTTCCTGGTCTTCGCACACCGACTCCACGAAGAAAACCTGTGAATGAGCAGCGTGATGTGAAAACCAACCCCACGTGCACAGAATTCGTCAATTCGTTCAATTCGTCAAAAATTTCCGTCGTCATCTTCGTCAACAACACTTATTCCCTGATGAAAACGAAACAAGAACTGCATAAAAACTCCCGCCAAGGGACGAAAACTACATCTCTTGACACGTTATAAAACAACACAAAAATGCCTTTTGTGACGACATCCAATCATAATCAGAGCTTGTGGAGAAGGCGGGTGTAAACACGAAGAGAACCAATCAGGCTAGAACAGAGACGCTAGCTTCTTCACAAATGTCTACTCACGGCAGGTAAACGACCGTCAAGACATATGGATACATTTTACATTCAAAACGACCTTAAAATAAATATCTGTACGCCGCGTGCGTGGAGTAACCATCACGGGCAAAAATACAACACGCCTGAAGCGCCACCTGCAGATGAAACATGCGGACATATGCGCTATGGTAGGATGTAAACACTTGTTTACTCTAAAGGCGGTGGTACTCGGAATATAACAGCATTTCAAAGTGTCTTGAAATAAAGAGTGACTCAAAAGAGCGGATCAAATTTTTACTGCACAATTACTACCTCGTAGATTTGTTTGTAGAAGATTTGTTTGTGTGTAAATGTTCATTATTAACTGTTCAGATTTCTTGGACATAGTAACATTAGTGACCTTTCAGAAAATAGAGCGTCTAGATTTTTGTTGACTAAATCTATACTGTAATTCAGTCAACTAAAAAGTTGTGGTTTTTATTCGACTAAAAGTGGACTAAAACTAAAAAAATTAAGATGCCTAATTCGGGACTAAAACAAAACTCAAAATTCTATTAAAAAAATATTTGTCAAAATCAGCACTGATGCACAGAAGATAAATCCTGTTTTACACAAACACTAGTGTCGCTTTTGCATAAGCAAAGTCCTGCACCTTGAAGCCGTTCTGCTCGGCGAATCGGAGGATCGTCTCCCGCCGTTCTCTCGTGGTGTTTGTGGCATCGAAAACCTACAGAAAGACGTAGAGTTTAGCAGCGAATGTGAAACAAGCTTTATCGAGAGGTTGGATGTGTCGTCCTCACCGCCACCTGTCCGCCTTCATCTGTGAGGAACTGCCGCACGTCGTTCAGGGCGGCCAGTGCGCACTGCCTGCGGACACAAGGAGTCACGTCACGCCGCCTCAGCGTCCCGGGACGTTTCAGAATCATGTGACTTACTTCCGGATTTTAAGCCCCTCCTCATTGTCTGGTCGGAAAAACTCGAAGGATTTGTAGATCTTCACGCACTCACGCCTGTATTGTCCGACGTTAAACTCTAGACGAATAAAACACCGACACGTATCGATAATGGATCAATGAAGCCACTAGCGTAACAAAAGTCAAGTCAATTGGATATTAAACAAAACGCTGGAAATTTAAGTGACAATCGCCTTGGCGATTGAAAGAAGACAATCTCCTTGGCAACGCAATGCAAACGCTCAACCTCCACGATCTGTGAATGTGGAGACACTTTCAACGCCAGTGAATGTTGCTGCAATCATTTCTAAGCTCCTCATTCGTCAATCAAAACTCCGCCTCCAGCAGCGGCTCACCGGTGTCATCTCAAAAGATAAGTTGGCGTATGAAGTCTGATTACCAGGCTCTTATTATCACCTTTATATACAACCTTGGCTGTTTAGAAATGTATTTTCATTAAAAAAAAATGAAAAGGGTAAAATAAAATGTATAGAGGAATAGGGTTTGGAACTTTTAATCATTTTTCTTTAGTAATCACCTTTCGTTGGAACGTCAATCCAGTTGAGGTAGCGTGTGAGTTTCTTGGAGATGTAAGTCTTTCCTCTGGCTGGCAGACCCACGGTTACGATAAGCGTGGGACAATTGGTCATGCATACTAGAAACAGAGGAGGGGAAAACAATTAAAGACATTTTAAATTTAACTTGAACATGAACATGTCTATCCTAAAAAATAAAACCATCCGACAACTCTGCTTATATGTCGAAAAAATGAAAAAGCAGAAAAACAAAACACTGTGTCCTTAGTGCAGCTTATCTATACTGTATATTGGTTTAATAAATGTGTTGTCACTTTGTTCATTGTATTTTGTGGACCATAGGACATTTATTATCTTGAGATATTGCGCTGCAATTTAAACTGGGCAAACATGTCACACATTTATATGTTTACACACAATCATAACACCCACATCACACACACATAAAGTTCTACACAAAAAAAACAACAACTAGTGATTCGATATGCATAAATGTGCGCACACACAATTATACATACATACATACATACATACTATTTGTATTACTAATATTATTATTACACGCATATATTTTAAATAAAAATTAAGTGTATAACCCACAAATATAATATACATTTCACGTATAATAGCAACATATAAACTATTTTTATTATTCAAATATAAATGTAAAATATGTGTGTGTTACTAATTAAATATAATAAACAGAATTACAATAATTTACATAATATTAAGTGTAAAATTCACAAGGATAATACGAATACAGTTCACGTATATTTCCGAAACATAAACTTGTAAAACATTTGTGTGTCTTAAATACATATTAGTGATTATTAGTGAAATATTAGTGAAATTAACTTAATTTTACACGCATAAATATTGATATAAAATATTTGATTCATACGTATATTAGCATGAGTGGGTATTTAACGAGTATCACATACGTATCACATACGTTTCGTTTTAAAATTTGAAGCATCATCTTCCAAACAAAACAAAACAAAAAACTACGAGACGTGTTAAATTCTCGACAGACGCGTTTTAATTTTGACATTTCAATCTTGATGAGCGGTGATGGTCAGGTTAAATGGTTTATCCGCGCGAGTATTGCATCAGAGACGCGGTGTAAATCCTCTACTCACCCTTCCACTGACTAATGTGTCTCTCGGACAGGCCGTTTCTGCAGGACGGCAGCCATATTTTCTTTAACGGGTTCTGGGTGAGTTCTCGAGGCTTCGCGCTGTTCTCGGTGTCGCTCATTTTCGCCGCGTCCGCGCGCTTTCCATTACCGTCTGTGCGGAAGAGAGAAGACGGCGCTGGAATATATAAGAACGCGCCAGGACGGAAATGCCGTAATGGCGGGAAAGCACGCGCACCGACGTTTACCGTAATGACCTCACATTTTTAACATCTGACATTTTATTTATTAATGCATGAGATTAGTGCATATTTGTATATGCGTATAAAAGTCATAGTTATGTGTTTGTGTTAGTTAAACTGGAAGTGAGGTACATTTTATTAAACAGTCCGTCTGAACGCAAAACGTCGCACAAGTCGTTGCTTTTCTCCGCGCTGTAAGAATCGACCAATCACAGTCGAGCGTGTTAAAACCAGTGGAATATTTGGTGTTCGAATTCGCAATTAATACCCGAATGCAACTAATCTCCTCATATAATGTGCGCGTTTCATTGGTGGTTAAGCAAGACGTTGTACAATTAGATGTTTGTTTTATTTACGGCGCTGCGAGAATCGACCAATCACAATCGACGCCGTCAAACCAGTTTAATATTTCATTGGTGTATTTTTGAGATTGCCTTGCTGAGTTAATGCAATGCACAGTGTTCGAATAATTTAATATATGCGATATGAGCGAAATTACCAAATAATAAAAAACAGTTCCATTGTTTGGAAACGCGGTACAAAATACATTATTTTTTAATTAATTATATTTTTTATAAATTAAATAATTTTTAATTAATTGAAAATGAAATAATATACATACAATTGCAAATAATACAAATGAAAGCATTACATTTGAAGTAATAATTATTTACATAATAATAATAATTGTATATTCTTGATCAATTGTTATTGCGTGACCCAGATTTCTAGAATGACATGTCTAAACAGAATGTGCAATTTGGGTGGAGGCAAACTGGAGCTCGGATTATCTATTTCATCAGACGTTTTACATCTAAAACCAGAGGGCAAATAAAACAAGTGGCGTGCTAAAAGTTTTTTTTTTTTACATTTCTCGACGGTCCGTTAATAAAAGGACGTGGTGACGTCACGATTGACGTGAAGTAGTGGACGTGCTCGGCACAGCCGTAGCTCCGAGAGAAAACTAGGGGAAAGTTCACACAGTTCACTCGGTGTCCTCTAGATGGCGCAAGGAGCGCGTTGAAAGGCTCTGACGCGAGCACTGCATTGCTTGATAACAACAGTGATTTGTAAGCAGCAGCTTATCTTAAAAACAGAGGGCAAAACACACCGAGGTCACACAATTATCAGGAAGATTCATGCAAACGTACTTGACAGCATAATGCATTTTAGTGATTAATAAGAATAAGGGCCTGAAAAGCCGTATACATTTTAATGTTATGCTTTTCATCCTCCACTTAAGATTTACTCCTCCATGCTAAATATAAAAACAGGAACATGTTACAGATTCTTAAAACAATGACTGTGTTGGTATATAAAGCCTACTATTAATCACTATACTCCTTCCAGACCCCCCAAATCACACCACATTAATTGTGTAATCATTTTTGATTCATTAAATACTTTTCCTCCGAGCAAACAACTACATATATCATTCTCTGTCATGACAACTAGGCATATAATAACGTCATATTTTAAAATACAGTATATCGACAGACAGACAGCAAAAGCAGCAGGAATAGGAAATAAATTCAGAAGAGCTGGATTAACCTGCAATAATCCGTACAATTTATATTCCCTCATTGGGATTTATGATAGTTACGTATACGGATCGCCAAATCTTCATTTGAGAAGATTTCCAAGCGATTGCTTACAAAAAGTTCTTACAGCTATAATGTTTAATTATGTATAACATTATATATTGATCATATAATAATTGTAATAATAAAGCATTATTTCTATAATACTGTGTATCACCTTATTTAGAAAGCAGTTCACTATTTCGTACAGTGTTTGACTGTGCATGTGACCAAGCCAAACTGATTTGATGTGCACAACTGAACACAGTGGCAATTATTATATAACAATTGTATAATTCCTCGCTCTTTTGCACAGAAATTCCGAAGATGGTGTGAAAGAATACACGTCAAAAAAAAATCTAAATCTCGCTAAAACTGCGGAGGAATGTGTCTGTAGGTCATTGTAATCTATTTATAAACCACCACAGACCTGTCAGTTGCCCAACAAACATGGCCATGGTTTGACCTCAGCCCCTTTACACGTCTGCACAGCATCCCACATCCAACACCCCCAGAAATCGGCATTTAACGGGCGCAAACCCCTCAACTCGTCCGTCACGTGCTCATTTCATTCATTCATTGCACACAGCATCTTTTTGCTTTCTGGGGCGCGTGCACGAGCGAACGCTAAATGACATCAAAAGCATATAAAAAAAAGCATAGATCACGAGCAAGCCACGCAAATCACGTCAATGTGGATGAACACGGCTCGTGAACACTTGAGTCCAACGCACGCGCCTACGTGACAGAGTCTTGTTTACTTCTTCCTCGAGAACACAATACCAGCCGCTTTCGCCTAAACACGGGCTCAACCGCCGGCGCTTCTTACCCATCTTATCCAGATTCGGCGCGTTCTTGGACCGGGCGGCACCTCTCATCGTCCGTGTGCAAAAGTAAGTGCTTTATTTTGACGCCTGAGCCTTGAGGTAAAACAGAGAAGTATGTGAAAACACGAGCGCGCACGCCTACCGATTGACACGCGGCCTGGCCAATCGGCGCCGGGCTTGCTCGACGGGACACGCCCCCGTCGTCGTTTGAAGGAATCAGGGAAAAGTTTGTGTTTATACTGTTGCGCAGCGTTATGCAATCTTTTGAAAATCACACACGGGTGTGTGTGCAACAATCCGGTGGTTTTTCTGTCCTGTCTGCGTTGTGAAGAAATCTAACGAAGTGCGCACTACATACGTAAAGCATGACATGGTGGCGCTCGACATACTGGGAGAGAAACGGACATGGAAGATGAAAAAACTCGTCACACAGCATCCAAACAGGTTCGTCTCGTCTTCTCATCCGCTGCTTCCATTTCTGGGTCACGGGGAGCTGAAGCCAATCACAGCAGTCTATCACAGGTCAGCCAATCACACTCTCCACCTCAAAAGGCCTCAAATGTGGTCCCCAAAAGCTTCTCGTTCACTAAATGTCGACGAGTTCATCCTGGAGTGAATAGTCAATATAAGTTAAAACTGTTATTTTATCTGGCAATCGGAAAAATTAGGCAAGAGGAGAACAAAGCAGGCCATGAAATCATGACACAGAGTGCAAATGTGATCCGTTGCATGCTCATGTGATCTGTGTGTGAACGAGAGATCTATTTTTACACACACACACACACACACACACACACACACACACACACACTTACAGCCCGTCATCAGGAAGATGAGCCGGAGAGATGTGAGTGGAAATAAACGTGGACACCAAGACATGAGAGAAGGTTGAATGCTAATATATCCATCATGTGGCTAGTGAAGATGGAGACGGGTGGGAAGAAGGAAAGAGTTATAACATCCTGACCTTTATGTCAGTGCGGAACATTCTTTACAAAGGCCATAGTGATCAGTGACGCCTCCTTGAGTGCAGACGTGACATAGTGCTACACAACCTCGGTCTCCTCAAGTATTCATACTGCTGATTCACATTGTACTGTATATTATATACGAGGCATTGATGGACAATAAAACATAAAGAACATTGTAGATTTTAAGACAGGGTTTATTATGACTAGTGTTTATTATAGTCTAATAAAATATCAGTTCTACAGGCTCAGGCAAATAGATAATTCTGAAAATTCCCCAAAAAATTGACAAAATTAATGAATGTAAAAAAAATAGCCCTCTAAAATTTCACGTCATATAGAAAATTACAATCACTGTTTAACACCATTTATATACACATATACATTCGTACAGTGAAGGGCATTGGTCTAATTGAAATTATTTATTTCTAATGTATGTACAAATGTACTGTACATATCATAATTAGTACATATACTGTATAAATGATCAGATATTTTATTTCATGATAATAATAGATATCATGTAATAAAATAGCATTATCAGTTATCATTATCATCGGCTCAAACTAATTGTTAACTGATTTATTGATTGATTTCATAAAAAAAGAAACAGAATACCATTAAATATTTATTTTAATATAATTTTAATTTATCATAATATTTTTACTATACGTATATGTATTTAGAAATATTCCAAGCCTTCTGTTTTCCATCCATTTGCATTTCGACAGAAACAGCGAGGTGGCGTTTCGTTTGCTCAGGACAATTCAACTGGTTTTAAAATAACACGTTTGCTCCTGAAAGGTCGTGTGGTGTCAGGGAAACTAGGTGAGAGGTCACGCTGAAGTGCTCATCTAGTGAAGATTATCAGCTACAGAGCCTGTTGTGTCTGACCAGCTACTGTCCAGTCAAACGCTTATTCCAATTATTGTGTAATATCATTTGAGGATTTAAATGATCAAAATCGGGATTAGAAAATTATTGAGTGAGACTGGAGATGCAGAGCAACTTTACGTGCAGTTTGGATTGTTGTGTTTACTCCTTCTTTCTGGTTTTGTTTGTTTACATGTATTTTGTGTATATAATTCGGCTAATGCAGAATGTTCTAGTAATTCAGTTACACGGAGTCAAAAGTCAAAGGGCACGGCCAGTCGGGGGCTGAACATGATAAACATTTATTAAACACTCTAGAACTTTTAGTGCAACTTTATAAACATGCAATTGTATAAAAATAGTCTAGTAGCATTCCAGCCTAACCCTAAACAACTTGAAATATTTTGCTCTGCATAAAATTATAACCTGTCAAAATGATGCGTTGTAAATAAAAACGTGCTGTAAACAATCCTGAGAAAAATAAACTAAATGTTACAAAATTCTACAATCATAATTCATGCAAGGCCAGGCCTGTGAAGCAGTGCATAATGGGATCTGTAGTTTGTGTCATCAGTGATTCATATTCCCGGATCAATTAATTAATTACCAAAACAACAGCCTCATCATTTTATTTTTGATGAACTTGCGAGCAGGATGATCTTGCTTCTAAGGGCTGGATTTTTTTAAACCCAGTTACGGGACTTTCAGGCGTGATTGGTTTTAGGAACCAGTTTAGTGACTGGCTGCGGATAGAAGCTTCGGTCAGGACCAGGATTACGTGTTTGACTTTGACTGTGTTCTAGTTTCTGTGTTTTGACTAGTATTTTATTAGTTAATTATCAGTTCACAGATCATTATTCCTGGTTTATTTTTCCGAATTTGGAATACATTCCAAATTTATATTTCAAAACTGCCTTTTGTACCAGGAAAAGTGTGTGTCCTTTATGTAAAATAATTACAGGAAATTGTATTTATTTTATCAAAGATTAGGATGTTTATTATAGGTGGTAAAATTAAGCTTATTCAAGTGCAGATTTTTTTAATCCATTTTATATGTAATCTGAGCCTAATTTTTTTCACTTTTTCTGACTTTTAAAAAGTTCTTTATGTTTTTTGTTGATTTTGTATATTTCATGTTGTGGCTGGTTTACTTCTGAAAAGGCTTTGTTTGCCTTTTTGGCTGTTTACTTCACTCCTTTTTTAGTCATTTTTATTTTGATTACACTGCAATTTATTTCCAGTTTTTTTTTTTTAGAATAAAAGCCTTTTCTGTGTCCTGCAAGTCGCTCCATCAATCAATAAAACCCGCATTGAAAAATAATAATCAATATTCAATAAATGTATTTCATAAAAAAATTTTATTTTTATGAAAAAGTGACAACTACAAGAGGCCAAACCACTGAATGTGGTGACGTGTGTGTATAACACACCGGGAAAAATATCAGACTCAATTTTCACCAGCAATGGACCTGTTTATAAACAGAAAAGTGACGTGCAATTTCACCACGCGACACTAGGGGGCAACTTTACTGCTGTGACACTTGCATGACACAATGACGAAGAAGTGGTGTTTGTGTGTTAAAAACATTAAATACTGTAGCGTTAATCGCATTATAGCGTTTAATAGCGTTTTTATCTTTTTTTGTAACAAAGTGTGTATCATTATCATGTGCGCTGGTCCTAAGAAAAAGCACTGATCTCATCGCTCTGCAAGTTTTTAACACACAAAACAAAGCAAACATTTGTTAATGTTGGGAGTGTTTTTCTTGCTCTCTGCTGATTGATGTCTGTGCTTCTCCAGGTGTGTTCAAGCCTCCCGCGTCCAAAATCACGTAATTTTGACCTATCAAGTGTGAGAAATTAGCCGTCCATTATGGCAGTATGAAGCGCTACCTTCATATTTCCCATGAGCCACTAGAATGACACTGTAGTGGGTTGCACTGTAGAAGACGATATTGGAATAGTTTGTAATTTGTCATTCTGAATATTATGAAACTGTTAATCTGACATTTTCTGTGAATTTGAAGTTTTCTGAACTATTAAAATTAAATTATACTAAATTTAATCTGAAATGTTAATCTGAAATTTTATGAATACTGTAGTGAATTTGAAATTATCTAAACTGTTAATCTGAAATTATATTAAACTGTCAATATGAAATGTTATTAAACTGTGAATTTGAAGTTTTCTGAACTGTTAATCTGAAGTAATATGAATGGTGAATTTGAAGTTAACTAAATTGATAATCTGAAATGATATGAAATTGTTGATCTGAACTGTTAATATGAAATGTTATGAAACTGTGAATTTGAAGTTTATGAACTATTAATCTGAAATGTAATCTGAAATGTTAATCTGAAATTTTATGAAATGGTTATCTAAACTGTTAATGTGAAATTATATGAAACTGTCAATCTGAACTGTTAATCTGAAATTTTATGACACTGAATTTGAAGATTTCTGAACTGTTAATCTGAAATGATATGAAATTATTAATCTGAAATTTTCTGAAATGTTATTATGAAATTATATGAAACTGTTAATTATAAACTGTAAATCTGAACAGAACTCCGAACTGTTCATCTGAAACTATATGAAACTGTTAATCTGAGCAGAAGTCTGAATAGTCTCTTTGGATAAAAGCGTCTTTCAAATGACTGTAAAGTAAAGAATTGAATTTAGGAACCGTCTAATTTGGGACGCAGGGTATGACGCGGGACACTAAAACACACACTGGCATGCGCACACACATCAACATTACAGCGTTTGACACGTAAAGATGATTCAGAACATAAAAAGACACCTTTAACATCACACACACACACACACACACACACGCTGATGCAGTTCAAGTCTTTCGTGACGTCCTCGTAACGTCACGTCCCCTTTGCTTTTCTCCGTTTCCTGCTCCTCTCTCGTTTGTTTCCTGCAGACTTGCTCACGCGTGTCTTACTTTGCCGTGATTTTTCTCGTCTTCTGGTCTTCTGTCGCTCTCACTGGTTGCTGCATCCGCCGCTTGCACTCTTCTCTCCCGTGGCTGCTTTCTTGCGTCGCTTGTTCAGTAAAGGGTTACTGGAAGCGTCCAAGTCTTTAATCTTGACCTGCTCGTAGTCAACGCGCATGGTGGCCAAAGCACTGGTCAGTTCCTCCTGTGAAGCACAAGGCAAAAGCAGGAGAAAAGGCTCAAGTTTAGTGTTAAAACAGCCTCGGATTTTACCCAAAGCTATACAGTACGTGTATGCAAATTAATTTAGATTAACATCTGTTGATGTGCAATGCATACATATACAATGTTAATATTGTTAGTAGACATTATATTAAGCAGTATATTTACACTTACTCTACATATAACTACACACACGGTAACTTGCATAAAAATGACAAGCATATTAATAGCCATAATATCAGTAGTAATATATGTAAACATTCCTATATAATATATAAATAAAGATACATTAATTTTAATATCAATATATGAATGAGGAAAAATAGGACATGCATAAACATGTGCATATTAGTTACATTATAGGATGCAATAATAGAACCAATCAGAGTTGCTTTTGGCTCCCTCTTGTGGACACAGTTTGAATAAATGTGAATAAACGGTCATTTTTCTGATAATTGTCACATGTAAAAGTACATGAATTGAAAGGTTGCTTTGAAAAAAAAAAAAAAAAACGACGACCTTGAGGGTCTTAAAAGGCACCTTTTAAATAAAATGTATTATTTAAAATACAAAACGAGAGGTGTTTATGAAGCTTAAACCAGCACACGTGCGGTCACACAAGTGTCTGCTCACCTTGACCTCGTCCCACATCTCGCTGTCTTCTGCCAGCACTCGTGTGGTGTGGAGGGGGGTTTGTGGGACCACCATGGATCGCTGGAGGATAGAAGTGGAGGGTTTAGTGATGAAAAACTGAAGAACGTCTGCAAACGGACACGGCTCACACACTCACACTAATCCAGGGGTGGTTCATGAACTGTTCAATGCTCATTCTTTCATTGGGGTCCGTCTTTAATAGTTGATGAATCAACTGTTTGGCTGGAACAGAGACGAAAAAAAAAAACAGTATTACGATAATAGTAAAATAGATGCTGAGATTTGCCTGATTTCACCTGCAAATAAAAATAAATAAAAAATCAAATAAAATTGTGTTTAGAATTGTGAAAATAATTAAATTAATGACACCATCAAATATTATACATTACATTAACAAACATCAAAAAAATCAAAATCTAATTTTAAATAAATTCACGTTTTTCACTTGTTTTTTTATTACTGATTATTTGTGTATATTTAGAAAAATTGTAAATCATTGTAACATGTAATAGGAATTGGAAAACATAGATAGCATTAAGTAAAACATGTTTTGCTAAATAAGCTTTTATTTTCAAATACGGTACAAGAAAAATTAAATATGTATTGATAATATTTTCAGCAATTATGGTCTGTTCAGTTATGCATACCACTTTTAAATGATAAAGAAACTTAACAAACACATTTCATCTAAAAATAAATACATAAAATAATTCTTACAAATTCAGAAAAACTACAGCAGCAAATTCAGTGTGTGAAGTTGAGAAAGGAATTTAGTATAAAATATGTATGCAGTTTTATTAAAATTAGCAGTTTGTTAAATTATGTTAGTGTAGATACTTATGTTTATGTTAATGTATGCATGTTTATTTACTTTTTAAATTATTATTATTATTAATAATAATTTTTCATATAGATGTGTACATATATTTTTGTTCCTCTATATGTTCTGTCTGCTGTTGTGACGTGCAATTTCAAGGCTTTTTCATTCATTTAATAAACACGATTGAAGTCGGGGATTGTTGTTTTGGCTCCATCTAGTGGGCAACAGCTGCATTAAACCTCACCTTCCTCGGACACTTCCGACCACTCGGGGTTCGGAAACTCATACTGGCCCATTCGAATCCGTCGCTTCATTCCTGGTGAAATGGCTTGTCCGGTGTTGGAGTAAAAAGGAGGAAATCCACACAAACTACAGACATACAAACAGAATAAGGAGGATTGAGCAGCAGTGTGACATCTTTTAGAAGTGTTGTAATAAACCCAGCGTGTTGACTTAATACTCACAGAATGTACATGATCACACCCAGAGACCACATGTCACACGATTTGTCATATTTCTCAGGGCCTAAAACCTCCGGAGCTAGAAACGAGAAGAAGAAAAGAAAGGAAAGAGCAAATTTTAAAACGTAAATTTCCTTTTGTGGATTTCAAAATCAGCAGTGCCTCAACTTACGAATGTCTCTACTAACAAAAGTCGCAAGTTAGGAACTTCTTTCTTGTTACAAAACGGTTTCACAATACAACATGCCAATTTTGTGATGTAGCCGTACAGTAACTTGTGTGTGTTCATCATTTTCCACCGAGCGTCTCGTCTCACACTTTAATCGTTTGCGTAGCCGCTCGACCCAAAATATCAATCTGATTTCTACTCTTGTTTTTTCATTTTCTTTTTGTCATACAGCACTCATTTTTGATAATGTTATGTAACGTGTTTTTGATACAGTTATTAACAATATTTTATAATTTGTATAAAAGAAAAATGTATTTGAATTTGCGGGGTCTTGGAATGGACTAGGGCATTTACATGTTAATTGTGTCTCTACTTGTGAAACTTACGCCTTACAAAATGGAAATCCTAGCACAATTCGAGACTCAGAATCAGTGAGTCGATTTAAGTCTAGACTGAAGACGCGTCTCTTCAACGAAGCATATATTATCCTGTTATATTAACATATCAAATAAGTTAATAGAATCGTATAGAAAGGCTGCCTAGTTCAGTTGCTCGGAACCGAATTACAACTGCACCTTCTAAAACTGTCTAAATCTTTCAGGTTTAGAAGCATTTGGTCAGAGAGGTTTTTCACCTGGGCACTGTCGCATATGTGCTTGCTCACTGGTCATAGTCATAGTCATAGTGATAATCATAGCCAGTGTCTTAACGACCAATGAATAAAATCTTGTTTACATTATCACACATGCACTTTGAGGACCGGGCTTCCTAGTCAAGCAGCTGTCAATCACATTCTCACCAGCCAATCAGAGTAAGTGAAGCTTGTGCCCGAAGTCCAAAACGAAAAAAAAAGAGCAGAAAAAAAGTTTCAAACCAAAACATAAAGATTTTTGTTCATTTCTTTTTAACTTTAAAATGTTTGGCATCTGATTCCGTAGACTGACAATATAAAAATAAATGTTAAAAATATACTAGTACTTTTAGTATATACTAAATTATTTATATATATATATATATATATATATATATATATATATATATATATATATATATATATATATATATATATACTAGGGCTGCACGATTAACCTTAATGTTTACTAAATGCCAGTAAATTGCACTAGATTTTTGTTTTCTAATCCACAGTAAGAGAGGTATTTTAAAATGTGTTTTATTAAGGATTGTTTTTCATCACTTTTTCATTTTCAGTTTTTCAGACTGTTAAATTAAAAAAAAAACAAATGACTAAATGGTTGTTTTCCATTCTTATTCTTTGGGTTCTTATTCTATTTAGGTTCAGCTGCTGTATTTATGAATCACGAAGCATCAAACAATCACATTACCTCAACCACTTTGTATGTAGTTTATTTACCTGTGTTGTAAAAGTGTTCACCTGTGTTGCACTTAAAAGTGCAAAAACCCGAAAATCGCATTCAAATCGCAATATTTTTCAGAAAAATCGCAATTAGGTGTTTTCTCAAAATCGTGCAGCCCTAATATATACCGTATAAAATACTAGAATTTAGTACTAGTAAATTCTTTTACGTACATTTTGTGTTGATGGTTCCGCTTTTTAAAACACATTTTTTTATGTCACATAAAAAAATAAACTAACTTCATAACAGATTAACCGGATTTACATGGAAAAAAAAATCTGACTTTCATTAAATTTGTACAAGTTGGGCGGGCCGGATTAAAACCTTTACCGGGCCGTAGTTTGCCCACCGCTGGTAGAGTCACTAACCGACGTAATACGGCGTGTAGCAGGGCGTCTGCAGCAGGTTGTGCAGCGACGTCTCCTTGGCGAAGCCGAAGTCGGTGAGTTTGAGCACGCCGCTGTTCTCTTTACTGCTGTAGAGCAGGTTCTCCGGCTGTGGAGGAACCACAAGTCAAACCAGCGTCCACAGGAAGTCCTCGCGCCTCACCTTCACGTCTCTGTGGGCGATGTTCATGTTGTGCAGGAACTGGATGGCGGTGCCGATGTCCCTCATGATGTCAGACGCCTCTGATGACGCACACACACATCACTCGACCTACAGTGAGACACTAACACCTGTCTGTCTGTCCGTCAGTCTCAATCTGTCCGTCAGTCTGTCTCACTCTGTCAGTCTGTCTCTCAGTCTGTTAGTCTCAGTCTGTCTCATTCTGACAGTCTGTCATTCTGTCTCTTAGTCTGTCAGTCTCAGTCTTGTCTCACTCTGTCATTCTGTCTCTCTGTCTGTCTCACTCTGTCCGTCTGTGTCTTTCAGTCTGTCTCTCAGTCTGTCTCATTCTGACAGTCTGTCATTCTGTCTCTCAGTCTGTCAGTCTCAGTCTTGTCTCACTCTGTCGTTCTGTCTCTCAATCTGTCAGTTTCTGTCTGTCTCACTCCATCTGTCTGTGTCTTTCAGTCTGGTTCTCTCTGTTTGTCTGTCTCACTCTGTCAGTCTGTCTGTCCGTCCGTCAGTCTGTCTCAATCTGTCAGCCTGTTTCACTTTGTCAGTCTCAGTCTGTCTCACTTTGTCATTCTGTCTGTCTGTCTGTCTGTTTCACACTCTCTGTCATTCTGTCTGTCTATCTGTCTCACTCTGTCTGTCATTCTGTCAGTCTGTTTGTCTGTCTATCTCTCTCTGTCTCTCTCTGTCTGTCTGTCTGTCTGTCTACCTCTCACTCTATCTGTGATATCTGTATACCTGTCTCTCTTTGTCATTTTGTCTCTGTCAACCCCCCCCCCCCCTCTCTCTATTTGTCTGTCTGTCTGAAACACACCTCGCTCTGTGAAAGCTTGATCTCCCCTTTCTTGGATCCGGCTGAAGAGTTCTCCACCCTGCATACTGACAAACACACACACACACACACACACACACACACACACACCCTTTTTCAACACACAACCAAAAATACAACATACTACAATTGCTGTAAATCAGATTACCCACACACACACACACCTAAACACACACTCACACTCACTCTCTCTCTCTCTCTCTCTCTCTCTCTCTCTCTCTCTCTCTCTCTCTCTCTCTCTCTCTCTCTAGCACACACCAACAAAACAATTCCACACTCAACATGAATTAATTATTTCTCTCTCTCTCTGTATTTCTTTTTTTGAACATCCAATTTTGCTTTAAAAAAAAATATGGGACTGTGTAGCAGGAAGTGTAAGCTTCATATCGATATCTGCCTTATTTAATAAAATGAAATAATCCCTAAAGAAACAGCACACTAAACTAGACTAAAACCAAAAGTGAAAGAAAAGCTTTGAGTCTCATTCATGAACAGAAAAGAGTGTTGACTCAGATGCTTGTTCTGTGTGCGGCCTTGTCTTGACAGAAATCAAGCAGACGACACTGTGGGAGTGGACAGAATGAAGGACACACAGCAGAGACGGCTACGTGAGACTCACCACTCCATGACGATGAGGAGACACTTTTTCCCACGGTACATGTTTTCATACAGGCTGAGGATGCGGACGATATGTGGTCCTCCGGACACGCGCCAGTGCAGCTCCACTTCTCTCTGGGCTTTCGGACACTCGTACAAAATCTAAAAATAGTGGAACTGAGATCAGGCGCAGACACACACACTCACTCAATAACACACACACATACACACTTTTCCCGTAGTTCATTCAGTAGAACACCGCGGTGTCTTTGATTCCCAGGGAAGGCAGATTAAAATGTTAATATTTATAGTGGCTTTATTGCGGCATTCTATCATCTTGAGTTTTATTTACAGTTTTTGTCTGATGAAGCTCCAAGTCTTGGGAACAGGTCTCTAAACAACCGCGCCAATGGGCAAACCGACACCACACACTATTCAAAAGCTAATTATTGTGCTAAAAACTAACTTTTATGACAATGTTTCATTCGTTTAAATTTTCCAAAAAAAAAACATGCTAAATATTACAGCAAATGTAAACAAATCAAAATAAATTACAATTCACTGGCAGATCTATCTATATAGCTATCTGTCTTTCTGTCTGTCTGTCTCTATCTCTCTGTCTGTCTATCTATCATGTTTTGAAGCAAAATAAAATATTTTCATGACTGAAAAAACGTAGACAAAGAGCAGACAGAACACACAGTTGCAGGTGAAACAAATAAATCATGTGACTACTAAAGCGCGGAAGACAAGAAAGAGAGGATTATGGGTGTCGTAGTCCATGGCAATGTACGACATACTAACATATAATATTTATTTATTTTTATGCTGTATATAATTGTTTTTATATATACCGTACATACTCATATTTTTCACGAGTATAAACATTTCCAATAACAAACAATAAATAATTTATGAATCGAGAGACAAATATAAAAATAGATAGACAGACACTCGGACAGACAGACACAGCGCTTCAAAACTGTTACGCAAACCACTTTAAATAAGACTAATGCCGAAAGCTATTTATCAGAGTGATCTGCGAAGGCGTGAAACTGTTACTGGACATGAACCCATTCACCCACCGGCATTGTGTTTGTGTCTGCCACTTTACACGCGTGTGTTTACTCGTGTGTGTGTGTGTGTGTGTGTGTGTGCGTGTGTGTGTGTGAGGCAGGGACAAAACAGAGGCTTTTCCCGGGGCTTTCAATTTAGTCAAAGACAGTTTCACTCAAGCCAGAAAGAGAACGAGAAAGAGAGTTTGCGGAGAAGTGTATTACAGTAAACGACTGACATTTACGGTCCTGATACAAAAAATAAAGGAAGAACAAAGCCTCCTGCTCAGATACCGATGTCAGAAATCCCCACACGCTGACGGAAAACAGAAGTTGTAGCGGAGGAAAACGCAGCAGGATGAGGTTATAGCCTCACGTTTCCCTTCCTGAACTGTCACGACACGCCACGTACGATCAGTCAAATGTAAAAAAATACTCAATTGACAACAGTAAAAAAAACATGTTTTGAGTTCTCGTGCTTCTAAATGTTTCCGAAACTTCCAATAAAGTCCAAAATAAAATATATTCCACTGGAGTATATAACTATCTATCTGTCTGTCTGTCTGTCTGTCTATCTATCTATCTATCTATCATCGATCATCCACCCATCCATCTATCTATCCATCTATCTATCTATCTATCTATCCATCCATCCATCCATCCATCCATCCATCCATCCATCCATCCATCCATCCATCCATCTATCTATCTATCTGTCGGTCTGTGTCTGTCTATCTCAGTTTGTTTGTCTATCTATCCATCCATCTATAGTCTGTCTATTGGTCTGTCGTTTTGTTTCTGTCTGTCTATCTGCCTGCCACACAACCTGTCTATCTATATCTGTCTGTTTATATGTATATCCATCTTTTTGTTTGTTTGTCCATCTGTTTGCATTTCTGTCTATCTATCTGTCTGTCCTGTTTTTTATTACAGATTTTTTTATTCTCTCTAACGTTCAGAGTGTTGGTCCAAATAAGCAAATTAAAAAAATCCTCAATTGGTTGGCTGCATGAACTTGCATTTAGTGACCTTTGACCTCGGTCAAGATAACCAGTTCAAAGGGAAGTATTCAAGTCCCACCAAGTGTTTGTGAAGAGCATCTCTCTGGTCAAATCTGTTGTAGGAACTACGTCTGAGAGATCTCAGCAGCGGAATCTGCAGCACAATCCGTGGCTTCCCTCTGTCCGGAAATCTGACGCTCAGAGAATAGACGTGTTCGGTTTCCACTTAGATCTTCGGTAATACCTCCACGATGTCTGTGTGAGTGTGTGTGGTTTATGAGTGTGTTTAATTTCCTGAGTCTGGCCTCAGAATTTCAAAAACCCGGGGGTAAAACCAACACACAAGAAGATGGATTACTGTCGGCTTTTCGTTGGGTAAACACCAGGCCGTGTTTGTTACGTGAGTCATTCGCTTGTATTAAAACTGATAGGGGATGTTTACACTCGCCATGTGAGATTGAAGCAAGTCAAGTCCATATAGATTAGCCTGCCGAGTCATTTTGAAGGCGGGGCTTGAACCTCTCAGTTCTTTTTTGCCGCACAGTTGATGGAACTTCCAGTTTGCTGACCACAGCTTCCTTTTTTTATCGTTGCCGAAACAGAACGGGGATGTATTTTTGCAAGACACACTGTAGCTCAGATTGTACACAAACTACAGGATAATTTGCTTTTTTGCGCCATTTATTTATTTATTTGTATCTTCTTCATTTATCTTTTTTAGCACAAGTTATATTTTTTTATACTTTTACGTGTTTTCTTTTTTTGACCTCTCCTTACTGTTTTTTTGTTGTATTATTCAATGTTGCTGCTGTAAAACACAGACATTTCCCCTAGTCGGATAAATAAAGTCTTTCATTCATAGACAATAGTACAAATTTTAGAAAAAAAAATTATGTGAACATTATATGACGGCCTCTGATTGCCCCACTTCACATTAACCTGCAAAGTTACTGTGATCACACCGTCTTGTTTAAGGCCCTTGTGTTAGAGCCCATGTTATTGCCCCATAAACTGTCCTTTAGACGCTTTATAAAAGCAATTTTAATCTGATTGTATATCTGAGCTGCTGTAAAATCACACAAGGGACAGAGTTCGCGTTTCAGTGAAGCCCCTGTTGTCATATGTGCAGACGCTCACAAAAACAGACTTCAGATTCATTTTCCAAAAAGATAAAAACGTCTTTAGCGTTGCCTTGTTCGGGCCCCTGGTTTCCTGTGTCGAGACACATGGACGCGTCTGCAAATGAAGTTCACCGTGGAAAACTCTGAATGTGGATTATGTGCAGAAAGATGAACACAAACACTAAACAGTGCAAGCTTGTGCCAGTGTGAGCAGTAAGAACCAGTCGACCGTATTAAACAACACAATGAGCAAGAACACTGCTGCTCTCACATTTCTCTTTCCCTAAATTGTTGGAAAAAATGTCAAAGACAAAAAAAATATAAAAAAAAAATAAACAAGAAAATGTAATGGTTGAAGGCAGTTTTAATTACAAATTATTTCAATTGTCGAGTGTATTTAGGTGCAAAATTTCAGTATCTGAATTTTTATACTAAAAAATGTAACGTTTGTTTTTCTTTTTTACCTATATTTTGGATGAGAAACATGTTTCGATAGTTGTCCTGGGAAAACGCGTTCAGAAAAGTGTAAGTGTGGGGTTTCTGTAACAGGTTGTTCAGAAATATTTAGAGCCTTTCTGAGACAATGAGATCTGTAACCAATCACAGCAACTCTGGAACTGTGGGCGGGACACACCCTGGATTGATGGCTGACCAATCCCAGAGAATACACGCAATCACACTCTCACTCACACATATGGTGTTTTTGGACTGTGGGAGGAAACATGAGACACAGAGAAAACCCAAGAATAATATAATTTGATTAAGAAACACCATGTATAGAATGTATTTATTTAATTATTATTTGTTTATATTTGTTTATATGTTTCTTTGCCAAATTGTTGGCAAAATTGTCCAAAAATAAATAAATGAATGGGCCAAAATAAGTACATATACTGGTTGGAAAGACACATTTTTAATTGCAGATTCATTTCAATCACTGAGATTATTTAGGTGTAAATCCAAACTTTCAATTTCAGTAAAATTATTGGAGCTTCTCATCAAAAATACAGGTAGAAAAAAAGAAAAAAAGAAAACCCAAGATTTAGAAAAAGAATAATAAAGCTTAAGAAAAACCCAAGATTAAAATTCTTGTGATTCCGACCAATCACACAACAGGACACACATTCACACTCTCACTCACAGCTATGAAAACAATTCTTAAATTTATAAAAAATAAAACTGTCTCCAGTTTATCCAGAACAGGTGGTTTTGGACTGTGGGAAGAACTGAGGAAACCCCAGAATAATCTAAATCGATTTAGAGAAACACCATGTGTATATATTTAGAGTCTACAATTAGGATTATAGAGAGCTGGTGACGAGATCTATACACTCTCTTACTCTTGCTGGCAACCAGTCAAAACCAATATGGGAAATCAAGAGTGAATTACAGAGCTTAGATTTAAGAGATGGCTCTAGTCCAGCTAACCAGAGTGGATTAAAAACACACACACATTCATTACGCTGACCTGTCAACATGCTAGTGAATGAAATAACCAGTGATTAACAATACAGACGACGAGTAGAGAGAAAGAAATGAGTCATGGCGGAGGAAGAAGAAGTCATTGATGACATTTATTCATCTGTAATTGTCGTGATGAGGAGATAAGACTCCACTAGGCTGAGAGATCTGAGGATGGAATGCTAATGGAGCGTCAGTGGGACCCACAGTGACCCGTCGTCACACGGGATTGGCGCGAGACACAAATCCCGACCTCAAGCGCCGGGAAAGATGCTGACTGTGTGTTTCAGGTCAGCTGCTAAAACCATGCGAAGATATTATTAAATATCAATAATATCAATAATAATATTAAATATTAAAACCTAAATAGAACACGTGCGGCCTGTTACATTCGCAAAGCCAGGCAGAGAGCGATGATACGTGTGTGTGTGTGTGTGTGTGTGTGTGTGTGTGTGTGTATGTATGTGTGTGTGTGTAGACAGACAGACAGACAGACAGACAGACAGAGAGAGACATAAACACAGACAGACAGACAGATAGATGGATGAATGGATGGATGGAGATAGATAGATAGATAGATAGATAGATAGATAGATAGATAGATAGATAGATAGATAGATAGATAGATAGATAGATAGATAGATAGATAGTACGACAGACAGAACGGTATATGGATGGATGAATAGATAGATGGATAGACGGATAGATAGATAGAAATGTGTATAGAAAGGTATATGGATAGATAGATAAATAGATAGATAGATAGATAGATAGATAGATAGATAGATAGATAGATAGATAGATAGATAGATAGATAGATAGATAGATAGATAGATACATAGATAGATAGTACGATAGACAGAACGGTATATGGATGGATGAATAGATAGATGGATAGACGGATAGATAGATAGAAATGTGTATAGAAAGGTATAGATAGATAGATAGATAGATAGATAGATAGATAGAAAGGTATATGGATAGATAGATAGATAGATAGATAGATAGATAGATAGATAGATAGATAGATAGATAGATAGATAGACAGGCAGACAGAGAGACAGACAGACAAACGGGTAGTTAAATAGATTAACGGACATTCAGACATGTACTAGATAAATAGATGGACAGATAGATAGACAGATATAGAGTTGCTCTGATCCACGAGGATAGTAAACTCTCTTCTCTAACACCACGTGAGACTTTTCCATTTCACTGGCTGAATATTGTGTGTCACACCTCGTATCTTTAAAAAAAACTACGTCATATCTGCCGCTCCAGGAAACCCACCAAAGCCCCTCGTGACCTACACTAACACACTCAGTTGCTTCACCTCTCTAGATCTGACACTAATATTTATAGCAGAAACTGTAAAATCTACTTTTAGCATCCTCATTGCAAAACCAAAGAAAGGTTCCAAATAATTCAGAGTGATGTAGTTTACTTGCAATAGACTGACAGCAATGGCCTTCAAAAGGCATGAAGAATATGCCTGTGTCACATACATACAAGTGTATGTACATGTAAACACACAAACACACATGCGCACACTCACACTCACTGCAAAATCGTGCACATATCCAAAGTTGACACTGACACGTATAAAAATGAAATGTTTATAATTGTACGCCTGGACACATTAGACTTTACAAAATATACTTGTATACACACACTTGTAATAGCAGGTGCACTAATAAAGTTTTCACACACACACACACACACACACTTAAATAATGCACATCAAATGAACTTTTTACTGTCAATTATATTTTTTTTTTAAATCAAATGTTCGTAATAAAGTGTACTTTCTTCACCTTCAGAGCGCAGGTTTGTCCGGTCTTCTTGTTATAACACTCATATATACAAACATGTACACACAAACACACACACACACTCACAGCAAAATCGTGCAAATATCTAAAGTTGGAACTGACACTTATACATACACACAGTGAAATGTATATAATTGTACACCTGCACATTTTGGGATTTTTATAATATATTTGTATCCACACGCACTTGTAATAACAGGTGCACTAATACATTTGCCACACACACAAACTTAAATAAAGCACATGAAATGAACGTCTGTCAATTATATATTTTTCTAAATCAAGGTGTTCGTAATAAAGTGAACTTTCTTCACCTTCAGAGCGCAGGTTTGTCCGGTCTTCTTGTTATAACACTCCACCACTTTGCCGTTGACCCCCAGTCCGAGCACCTGGCGCGAGATCTTGTAGTCGTCGGTCACGGCGTGACGCTTAATTTCCAGTTTGGGAAAGCCGGGCAGAGGGAAGTGAGTGTCGCCGTCTGTGGACCGGCTCTCGCTCGGTTCCGTCGGCTCGGGTTCGGGGTGAGTAGCGTCCGCGCTGTCCGTTTGAGAGCGTCCGTTCGGAAGCATCTTCAGTCTGGACGCGTGTGTAACTCCGCGGTGGAAGTCTCCGCGCACGCGCATGCGCACACGCGGCCGCTGTCAGTCCGTCAGTGACGCGACTCCGAAAATAAACCGCGCAGAAATTCCGCCGATGAGCGTCGGTCACGGGTTTACAGCACCACACAGGTTTTGCTTTAATACATGTTGTAAAGTGCGTTTTTTAACTTTCAATTTAACGAAAGAATTGAGAATGCCTAGAACCGAGAAACTGTGCCAAACAAAGTTTTTCACTTGAGCTAGCTGGGTCGGTTCAAACTATTGTTTTATTTCAAACAGTCACAAACCATTTCAAATTATTGTGTTTCATAAATGTCGACATTGAAAAAGAAAGCGACTTCTGGACGACGGAGCGGAACCGTCAAAATGAACGTAAATGCCGCCGCGCGTTCACGTGGATCAGTCTCGATTACGGAAGCGCGCATCGTCTCTTAAAGGAGAAGCGCACTTTTTGTTACTCGCACTACATTGTGTACGCACGCACACACACACACGCACACACACACACACACACACACACACACACACACACACACACACACACACACACACAAAGCTAAAGATTAAACTAAATACGCTGGCTGGGTTCAGAGTGGTAGAGTAGTAGTAGTACTTAAACAGTATACACATTTTGTAATTATTACAAGAAGATTATAGTTATTTGATAACAAAAACTACATCATGTTTAATCCAGTGTGACCAGTTACTTGATTTGAGGTTGAGTGTCAAGAAGATTCCGGTGAATCAGAATAAAGACTTTTTCATGACTGTGTGGTTAAAGTCTAACTAGATCTTTTATGAATCATTTCCCTTGACGGCATGTTCTGTACAATCATTAACACAGAACTGTCAGGGTCTTCTTCATCATCCTTTCTGATATGCTGGAGACTGGTATTCTGACACTTCTCAAAATACAGTTTTGTCGTGCCATCCTTTTCCCCGCCAAAATGTGCTCTTTATAAGTTAACCATCAGTTTTATCGGTGTTTAGCACTATGTTTTTAGTTTGATATCGAATGCCTGAAATTTTCACACCTGATTTCAACTATCAACTATATGTAACAATATTCCGGGCAAATACTATCAGAAAAATTGCAAATTGTCAATCATATCTGTGTTTTGTGCCAGAATTGTTTTGTTTTCACTTTTTGTTTGCACTGTAAATCAAAATACAATACAACATGTAAATACTGTAATAACTAAGTGAATACAACACTGTACAATAAACTGTAAACACAATACAAATTAAAAATGTTATGACTGTAAAGGAAAGTAAAGTAATATAAAGGTTCCTGTGAGGAAAAACCCACAGGAAAACCCAAATGAACATAGTCTGGCGAAGATGATGATGGAGTGTAAACTTTGAGATTCACACGAGCTGTAATGTATTACAAAAAAAACATAATAAACCATTTCAGGCATGATTAACGCTTGAGGCATCCTTCCCTTGACCTTCCACATCACTACTGGAACAGCTGACATCATCATCACCACCACCACCGGACCCCACAAACCTTCACCAGATCCCTGAGCCGCTGGGAAATCACTGATAACAAGCCGTCTCTCTGTCGAGGGCCATACTTAGAAATCCTACGCAACAATGTCCTCCTCTTCTTTGTTTTCTCTGCTTTTCTGCTGAAACAATTATCACGACTGATGTTGTACAAGAGCATCACGCAATGATTATTTGTCTTTCTTGTTTTTTTTTTGGCACATAAATGTTTGAAATCTTGTTTGCTTAGATTTTTTTTGTGAAAACACAAGCATTAAACAGAGATCTTCTGGGGAAAAAAAAGTCATAAGAATCGTTTTATTGTAGGAAACAGGGCTTATACTTTTTTATAGTTAAAAATACTTAAATAGTTGAAATTCCTTGGTCTCATCTGCTTTATTTATGTACAAGGCAAGAAATCTTCAACCTGAAAATATTTTGAATTTGCGAGAGATAAAATTCAAAATTTTGAATTCAGAGGAACTGAATCTTAGGAGGCTAATAACAGTAATAAATTACAAATGTAAAGGTAATAAATGTAAAACTGCAATGAACTTTGTAAATCTTTATGCAGAGTTAAACTATAGAACAGAATAGCATAGAAACATTAAACCTATATAAAACGTATCACAATCGTATTAAAAATGATGCAGATTTCTTAATATTTCTTACATGACTAAAGTAGTGACCATGAATAAGAGACAATATCTTCCTAATTTATTTATAATAATAATCTATTGAATTTGTGGGGTCGTAATTATGCATATTATAGGTTAGCATATATGATGTTACTTACTGTGTATGGAACTGTACAGGTAAAAATCTGAATTTAAATATCGGATTCCAAAATGTGCATTTTTTCCATTCTGCCACCATTTAAAGTGTCATCAGTGTGATTTAACATTCGGTGGACATGTTTACACGCTTTAAAGACACAACCGTGTGTGTGTTTTGACCTTGTTGAGGTCGTCCTGGTTCTGATCCAAGAACAGTTTTAGCTGATGCAGATGTGCAGGTCCCCATCTGCAAAGGCCCGGAATGTTGATCTAGTGGGCCGAACTTCCGGCACTTAAAGCCATTCCCACGGATAAGGCAAGGAGATTGTCTGAGGGCCTTCAAACCAGCAGATAATAGGAAGAAGGGGGGTTGGAAACGGGTTTCGTAGAAGAAAGAAAGAAATCGTATAAAGAGTGTATTTAAATGGGTAGTGAGGAGTAAAATCTGTCACATTCCCGAAGAACGTGGCCGAGAACTTCACACACAGCCAGTAATTCAAAGCAGAATTAGCAGCAGGGTGGCAATGGACTTTTCATTAGCGTCCCTAGAAATGTGAAGGATCTACGCCAACCGAGTTGAATTTTAGTGGTAGTGCTGACCATGAAGGATGACATCTAATTTCTTGGAAAACCTTAGCACCTCTGAAGCAGCAGGTTCCAAACGAGAAGAACGCAGAGGTGTTTCTTTTAAAAAAAACATTTAAAATGGTTAATAGAAGGAAAAATGAAGGAGAATAAGTTATAGCGGTAGATATAATAATAATAACAACAACATTAAAGTCCTGTGGGACTAATAAAGGATTTTTTTTTCAATTCAATTAATAATAATAATAATAAAAAAGTTATCAGCGCCACCTAGTGGGTCAAACAATACACTGCCTGTAAATAACAACTACAAAAACATGTTTTTAAAAATATATATAAATCTTGTTTTATAATAATTCGCAGTTTAACAATAGAACAAAAAAAACCTCATATTTATTATTACTTAAAAATAAAAAATAACTTTAGATTTATCTGCCCATGTCCGTTTTTTGACATTGATGCCTGTATCAACATTCCGCCTTTTTTGGCTCTTTTTAGTCTTGTTCATTAACCTTTTATTGTATAATTGTATACATTATGTAAATATGGATCACGACCAGAGTCAAATCGTAAAAAAATGTAACTCATTTGATTTCACAGCCGTCCACAAAGGAAGAGTCGAGGTTATTTGTTATAAAAGCTCCCCAGAGGTCAATACATTAGCATATTTCCACAGGAAGACCTAACAGTGGGAGTGTAATTTATAATGAGTGTATGAACAATATTCCTTTTTGTTCATAAAAAAACCCCATATGAATATTTACCACTGACCTGGAGCAGACTGACCTCCATCGCAGAGTGGCTCTCTTCCTCTAATAATAACACTCACTCCCAGTCCGTCTGGAATTGCACACAATTAAATAAATAAAAAATACATGATTCTACAGAAGCTCAGTGTATTCACAGAAAACAAAACCACAGGAATTATCTCATTTGTATTGCCAAGTAGTAATCATGAGATACTAAGTCGTAATTATGAGATACGGATTCGAGATACGTCACTATGACGTACTAAATCAAGAAGTCGCAATTCTGAAATACTTATTTAACTTAAAATGTCATAATTATGACTTAATTGTGTCATTTTTTCAGCATTCTAAAAGAAAAGACGTGTAGGAAAATAACGCCTGCTTGACTTGAGAGCACTTCTCCGACTGTCCTGTAGAGGGAGACAAAGATCAGAAATCCACAGTTTAATTTAATCTTGAGCTAAGGTTCTTAAACTAGATTTGGGGCTGACACTACTGGAAAATCACTCGGGGATTAACACAGATGTAACATATTGGCTATTGTAGGCTGAGACGTTTGAGTTCAGAATATTATTTATGTCTCCCAGGAAAATATTGCTTTTAATATAAAAACAACTAGGGCATTCATAAACGGTAGAATAATTAGCCCAATTTCTAATAATCAAATTTAATTAAGCAGATTTGTCATTGTTCAAAAAGAATGAAATTGAAGTTCTTGGCAACAATCTGCAAAATATAAAATTGCAAGCATAAATGTAGAATAATACTTAATGTTAGCATAATGAAATATCTAAACACAATTACAAGACAAACGTAAACAGAGAAGAAACACGCTTATTATTTTCTTCTTTTTATGTTATCTTATTCGTTTACACACGCATCTTAAAAACCCCTTCATATATTCCGTATATATATTTTTGGTCTGTTTTCGGCCCGGAGATATTATCGGAAGAATGAATGAGCTTTTCCTCACTAAAAACGACGCGTCTCAATGAAACGTGATGTCAGCTGGAGATGCAGATATGAAAGTCCATTGTGCATCTTTGTGGCTGTCTAGTAAAACTAAAAGCAGACATGTTTGGAATACTTTCCGCATGGGTGGGATTCCATAAAGACATTTAGGAGTCAAAGATCAAAGGTTTCTGAGTGTTTAAGTCTGTTCTGACGGCAGCAATTGGTGCGACTGAATATATTCCCGAAAGGACCGTTATAATTGCAGCGCGTCCCGATGAATAAATATAAACGTTCACATCACGTTCGCGACGTCACGTGATGAGGTGCGCGCGCGCTGGGATGCCCGGGCTCTTTTAAGTTCTGCGCGGGTGGCTTCCTCTGCAGAAAACGTGTGGCATTGAAGTCAAAACGGTTAGAACTTCAATGGAACTTTCCGGCACCGGTTCTGGTTTTGATTTGGGAATTCTTCATTCGACGGACTCTCATTAGTGATGGCAACTCCACTTCCAAGTCTTGGCGAATTGTTGTCGGGAATGGGTCGCTGTTGGGCGGTGGCACTCTCCAGATGTGCAGCACATCAGCCAGGCGTTCCTGATACGACACACATGGCACTGCCAGCTTCATCTCGGTGTTGCTGGTCTGGTTCCGATCATCCGTCTTCTCCTTCACACGGATCAGCTGTTTTACAAAACGCTTAAATCATCGCTTTCTTCCGACACGAGCCATGTGTGTTTCTTTATCGGCCCGATCATGCTAGCCCAGCTAGCCCGTAGCTGTTTCATGCTAGCCCTTAGCTGTTATGCTAGACCAGAGGTGGGCAAACATTTTGATTGGCGGGCCACATTGGGTTTGACAAAGGGACCAAGCTTCCTGGTCAAGCAGCTGTCAATCACATTCTCACCAGCCAATCAGAGTAAGGGCCGCCAATTTCCCGCGAGCCCATAGCTGTTCTGATAACCTACATCTTCCCTGTTAGTCCGTCACGCTTTAGCTAAGCTTTGGATTCTGGTTGGCCCAATGCTTTTCTTCTAATCCTTTGCTTTTCTGCAAATACAAAAATGTCCTGCTAGCTCATAGCATTCTTGCTAGCATAAGATCAAACTAAGGATTGTGTCTGCCATCAAGATACACATTACAAATTATTCTTAAAGATGAAATGGGATTTCACACATGTAGGTTGAAGAACATCGTCCATCTACGGCTCTTTCTGCGGGTTTATGATCTTTGTACCTGGATTTGAATTATGACGCAAATCAAAATTGTAAAGGATTGAAAAAGCTGTTGTGATGTTTCACAATATTTCAGCTGTTGACTCTGTTTGATCAAACAACAACTGTCCTCAAGCATCTGCAAGCTGTTTCCTGTCAAAATCCCACAATAAAGACCCATCACCCTGCACTTACGAGGACTGGCACTTGTTCAGCTTTCCAGAATGATGAAGAAGATGCTTCTCCTCCCAGCTTCCTCGGCACAATGGCAATATGTCAGAAATGGCTTGTAAAGTGATAAAATTCCCAGAAAACAGAGAAATAACATCAAACACGTCTTGAAAATTTTCACATTAGGGAGAATTGCGACTGATCGAAACGTACGGCTGGATATTTCCATTTTATTTCCGACTTGAAAATTTTCACATTAGGGAGAATTGCGACTGATCGAAACGTGCGAGCATTTTTTGGCTGGATATTTCCATTTTACTCGATCCGTGTCTATCAATGTCTGTCTTGTCTCGGTTAACTCACCAATCTGTCTCCTGTCTTAGAAACCAGCGTGATCCATTCCCTGTAGTTCAGCGGGAGGTTGAGGTCCATATGTGTCCAGCATGGGTATATTCAGGTCATCAATAAAGAAAATTCTTAAGAATTATTTTCCAAACCAAACCCAGGCACACCCATCTACATTAATTGCAGTGTAATGCTCTAGTCTAGTACAATAATTTAGCATCATTTACCAATGGACTCATTTTATAAAAGAGGAAGCCTTTATCTATAATAATACTGAGATGAAGAAACGTTGAAATAAATCATCATCATGACATACAGTACTGTGTCATTACTGTAAAATCAAGAACAGAATCTCTCTCTCTGTCTATATACTTTATATACGCAGTAAATATACATATAATACACACACTGTATATGTATGTATGTAGCTATTTATGCATCTGTATCTTACTGTATCTATTCATATTCAGCCAAGAACATACCTTCATGTAGAACAAAAGTCATTTTCATGTCTTTTAAACATCAGTTTCACAAACTCTACTGTCTAAACAGGAAGTCAATACATGTCAAGAATGCATTTAATATCATCACTTCCTGTCTTACCTGCTGGGAGAGGGAGTGTTCCAGCAAGTTGCTTCGGTTGACCAGATGGATTGAATGGGATTGTTTTTCATCTTCAGCGTGCTGGGTCTTCACCCTGTCCGTCTGGATTAGGATCTCACGGGCTTTTGCCGTCGTGTGTACAATTTTAAAACCAGTAAAGACGAGAATACACCAGGCCGGCTACTGTAAACCCATTGAGCGCTATTCTTCCGATGTTAAAACCACATTGCACTTGGTGATGTGAGCGTGCTGAAAGCCTCATAAAGCTGTCTCATCGTGACGTCTTCAGAGCTGAGAACGCAGGTCTGCACTATTTTAGAGTAGAGTAGAGTAGAGTAGTGTAGTAGAGTAGAGTAGAGTAGAGTAGTAGAGTAGAGTAGAGTAGAGTAGTAGAGTGGAGTGGAGTAGAGTAGAGTAGTAGAGTAGATTAGAGTAGATTAGAGTAGTAGAGTAGTGTAGAGTAGAGTAGAGTAGTAGAGTAGAGTAGTAGAGTAGATTAGAGTAGAGTAGAGTAGAGTAGTGTAGTAGAGTAGAGTAGAGTAGTAGAGTAGAGTAGAGTAGCAGAGTGGAGTGGAGTAGAGTAGAGTAGTAGAGTAGTAGAGTAGTGTAGAGTAGAGTAGAGTAGTAGAGTAGAGTAGTAGAGTAGATTAGAGTAGAGTAGAGTAGAGTAGAGTAGTAGAGTGGAGTGGAGTGGAGTAGTAGAGTAGAGTAGAGTAGAGTAGAGTAGAGTAGTGTAGTGTAGAGTAGAGTGTAGGCTAGGCTAGGCTGTTAGCTGTCAGAAATATATTGTAACTGTATAATTAAAATTGTTGAATTGCAGTTTTAGTATGGACCGAGAATTACATGTAAAGTAAAATGAGTGAATTTGTCAGTCTGGCCGCTAGGGACTGTGTTAAAAATACACCATACATTTATTTAGTTGACAGAATTAATTTTTCCAAACTAAATCATTGTTTGTTTGTTTTTTGACATTTTATGTATTAAGTTTTCCCACAACCATGGCCGCTTCACAAGCCCTGAACTGGACAGAGAAATTGACTTTAACATTGACCATGACTGTGGCCATTATGTAGACTAGCAAGCCATTAGATGACAATGGCTGAGAGGAATCCCACAATCCACCTCTTTCACCTCACCGTTTGTTCTCATTATTGTTCACACCTGCTCAGTCTTCCTTCAGGTTCTCTTCGTGGCCAGATACGTCTTCTCGCCGCAGGCAGTCGGTGGCTGATGTCATCAGAAGTGAAAAAGGGTTCCATACACAGCCACGAGCGCTGGCACATTAGCCATTCCTTCAATATATCCCTTCAAAGGAATGCCAGTGACGTAACGCTTAAGGAAAGACACTAAAGTGCTTCGCTTGAAGTTAATATTTAAAGGCAAAAAAATGGACCATTTTTTTCTTCAAAACCATGTTTCTGATGGCGTTGCTATTTCTTGTGTTCTTATATCACTGAGGTTTTCATTTGGAGAGAAGTCGTGTTTAAAAGGAGAAGGTCAAAATACGGAGTCTTGGAAAAAATAAGTTTCTTTGTCTTTTTACAAAAACCTATTAGAGTCTTGTTCAGACTATTTGTGCAAAATCCCAAAGATTGCTATCAAAAGAGTGACATATCCATCCATCCTAATCCATGTATCCATCCCTTTCCCAAGCCCTTCATCCATCCATCCATTCATTTTTTGAACGGAACACAATTGTTTGTTACACTCCCCTACACATCTATATTAAATACACGACTTCAACAACTCAACGAGAGTCACAAAATAAGAAACAAACGACAAAAATCACTCAATGATTCCATTCAATAACAAAGAAAAATCTAAGAAAATCCCGACGTTATTTAATTAAATAAAGCTCAATTGCAGACAAGCTTCAAACTTTTGGTGAATGTTGTTAGACTCAGTAAGACCTTGTGGGCTCTTCACCGACCTCGGATCAGAGGAACAAAGGGAAGGAACTCTTCAATCCCAGCGTTTCAGAAGCCACTGTCTGACGCTCTGAACATGGCCGAAGGGTGAAAGCAAGAAAGAAGGAACAGATGGCTTTGTTAGATAGCATTTAATGGCATAAAGGTTTGACTGACTTCGTTTTCGCCAGGAATGTCTTTGAAGCGCTCGAGACCCTGATGCGTGATGGCGTTCGCTCCACTGGCATTGAGCTCCAGCTGCTCGGGGTGGACGCTTGATAGCAGGTCATTAAGGCGACATTCCTGCCAGCAGAGCCAAGTCGCTCTCCAAAAGTCCAACATTGGCTGGAACTTTTTGTTCAGTTTCCGGGAATGTTAAGTTTACTTTGGTGTAAAGCAGGGGTGTCAATCTCTTTTGGGCCAGATGTAAGTTACAAATGTAACTAATTGTTATCAAATGTAATGTAAAATAAACGTAACTACTTTTTAATCTTAAACAACTCGTTATTTATCCTAACTTAGTCAAGTGACAATTGCAGTTTTCAACAATGCTTGTTGCTCTAGCATAAATCCTTTAAAATTGTGTCAGCCTATGAAAACACGCATAACTCCATTAATGAAGGATAAATCTAAAGATTAATAACATAAAACTGTGGGGAAACTTCCGCGGCTATTGTAGTTGAAAGGTATTGTGGGAAATGTAGTTTTTGGTCAACGCACGCTCTTAATTTATTTTGACAGTTTGACACGCAGTGTAAAGAGTACCTGAAATGTATGCTTGAGTAAAAGTACAGATACCTTACTGTAACAATTACTTCATTACAAGTTACAAGTCACCAATTCCAAGAAGACTTGACTAAAAGTATCCAATTGTAAAAGAGCTCAACTCAAATTACTCAAAATACCGAAATTTACTCTGAATTTATGTAAAAAAAAAAAAAAAACACTAAGAAATGTGAAAAACAAGAAATTTTTTTTGTAATATTTCTAATATTAGAAGTTCCTAATATTGAAATGAAATTTGACAACTCAATGTTTCAAACTGGCAGAACAAAATAGTTAAAAAAGAACAAAAAGTCAGTCTCAGACAGTCAAGCTGATTTAGCTGATAAATATCATCCAGTTCCTTCAGCATCCTGCAGATGGCGATATCACCTGTGTTTGGAAAAGACGCCCAAATGCACTCAAGTAGAGAGTAAAAGTTTATTTTTGATACTCAGTACAAGTACAAAGTAGCCAAAAATATCCAAGTAAAGTAACAAAGTCAATTTACTGAAGTACTTTGCCCTACTGGTTTTGACTGATAATTCCCATCAACAACATTGAGAACAGTAGTTTGCGGCTGCACGGTTGTTTTTTGGGGTTGCCAAAAAAAAAACGTACAATTATAAAAAGAGAAGCTGTTGTTGTTTAGATATTTTCTAATTAGATATTTTAGTAGTTGATCTACACTGCTCGGGCCCCTGCTCGGGAGGAAAGATGTGTGAGTCCTGGCTCTCTAAAAAAACGGGAAGTCAATACAAGTCAAGAATGCATTAAATAACATCACTTCCTGTCTTACCTGCTGGGAGCTAGTTGTTTCGGTTGGCCAGATGGATGTGAAAGGAGAAAAATTCCCCTTCTAGATTATGATCTGATAAAGCTTTGGACGACAAAACAGAACATTTAAAGAGAATTATGTGTTAAAACTCGCATTTTATCTTATGCTTATTGTAGTTGAATGTGTTCGGTGACACCAATAGTGGTTGGTTGGTGAAATCTCAGCTTGTATTCCCAAACAATGCACACTAGCGCCATCAGGTGGCACAGTTTGGACATCCAGGAATCTCAAAGAGACACCTTGAGGTTGTACAAATCCCGGCAGTCAATAAAGCGGCAGCAGAAAATATAGAAGATTATTGTGTTACAAAAGCCGGAGTATGAGAGTGACAAAATAAATGTTCAAGTTCAAGTTTACGCAAAGTCTAACAGAGAGACTTTAACTGAGAGAACAATGGCACAGGTGAAGACTTAAATACACAGATGAGGAACAGGTGGCAACAATCAAACTGATGATTACACTCAAGACAGGGAAAGGTAGTCCATGTCCCCAGTCCATGAAACTGACATATTAAGACTTGAAGAAGAAATCTGAGTTTGGACAATAATGCAGAGTAACTGAGAGTGAATGTGAGTTTGTCTCTGTGCTGTGATTGGTTGAACGCCAATTTAGGGTGTGTCCTGCCTTCAGGCCTAGAGTTGCTGGGATTGGCTCGATTTTATTGGCTCTATAACAGAAATAAAGAAACATTAGCCACACAGCGACACTTAGCAGTGGCTAAATAACACTGGAAGAAATAACTTAAATTGAATACAATAACATGAGGTACTTTCTTGTCTGTCTGAAAATCTATTGTTCAAGTAAAAGAGTCACAAGTTAGTTTTGTTAAAAAAGTAAAAGAAGACACCAAGAAAGTAAAGAGGCGCTTATGTTTGCATATGAGTAAAGTTTATATTTCATGCAAGAAAAATCATGAGGGTGCTTATATTCTCTTGGGTGTTTATATTCACATAAATTCAGTAGTTTGATATAAAAGGACTAGTTATCCATCGCACTGCCGTACTACAAAGCTACACAGACTGTGAACTAAAATATCCATGATTAGAAGTTTGAAAAAGCCTCTCTGGAACTTTCTCTCAAGGTCTTTTTTTTCAGCAGTGTGATGTGTTCGACTCCTCTGGATTTTCCTTTATAAGCTTATCAAAGCGCAGATGTTTCATAGTGTGAACGGGACCGAAGCAAACCTCTATAAAGTCGCTCCGGGCCGCTTGGCAAACTATATAAACACAGTAAAGACATTCTACAGCAGCTGTTAAAATAGAGAAGCACATGTCACTTCATGCGACGTTTTTTCCTACGTCTTGGACACGAAATGTCAAATATTGGGACCCCAGAGGACGGCACGGACCACGCAGGTGCTGTTTTATGGCTCTTTTTCAGCAGGCTAATGATTCCGCTGCCATGTGCTTTGTGTAACCCAAGCTGCGTTTAACGACAAATAAACCAGTGACGTTTGAAAACTCAGTCCTGGAGCCGCGAGAGTGTTTCGGACGAGATCCAAAGAGTCCAGGCGCTTCACACTGGCATATGGTCAATGTGGTAGACAAGCGAGGCTCCTGTTCTCCTGATCCAGAGCAAACTGGACTGGGAAACAACACATGGGATCCAGAACTTATGGTATGGGACAGAGGTGTAGAAAAGTACCTGTTCCAAAACTCAATTGTGCAAGAAAGTGCAACAGCTTATTCACGTTCACGTCGTACTGGATGATGAATATCATATAAATATAAATATGATGAATATCATCCAGTGCCTTCAGCATCCTGCAGATGGCAATATCAGGTTGTCAAAAAATTCACCGTGGTAGGAAATAAATGGCGCACAAACACAATTTAACGAGTAACCATACAGTAAGTGTTCATTCAAATGCAGTGGAGTAAAGAGTAAAAATGCTCAATCACAAATTCAAGGAAACGTTGCTTATATTTTTTTTTACTGATTGTTATACTTATATTTTGACTCGGTACAAGTACAAAGTAGGCAAAAATACGTAAGTAAAATAACAATATACATTTATACTACTTTTTACTTTTCACCACTGGTCCAGGATTAAAAAATGATCAGAGAAGATGGTGTGAAAAAACACAAGATGTTTATAATTAAAAGTGCGTAAAATGAATATCGCATTGGCACTTTTGGTCCAGTGGACTTTCTCTTAGGATGTTGACCATATCTTTTATTTTGACACCGTCACGGACTCTGGCTCATAGCCGATTCGAACCTATGTTTTAATACTTCCAGATTTATTTACCGTAGTTTACTTCTGTTTTCTCCGCTATTGTGTTTTTGTCTGTTTCTTCCGCTCCAGCTGTTCATCAGTTTGTAATCAGGTCATATATACGTAAATATATATATAGCCCCAGCTCGTCACTTTAGTCTTTGCCAGTGTTCATTGCCTGTCATCTAGCCATCCTAATTTATATTTTTGAATGTCCTCTAGCCATAACTATTTTTAAATCAGCATTATTTTCTTGCCTCTTCCATGTCTCTAGAATCTCGCCTTGCCCGTGTTTTATTTGTACTTTGCCTTGTTTGGATTCTGACCTTTGCTTTAGCCTTGTTTTCCCGTTTTTGCCTGTCCTTTGTTCTACCCGTTCTTTGTGTACCGACCTCTGCCTGCCTGAGCACAATTTTGGAATTAAACCCCATTTAACCTTTGAGATCGCTTCGTCCGTGCTGTGTCCGTGGGTTCTTCCTCCAGTCGTCCAGCATCTCTGACAGAACGTGATAATATTGACTATATATTGACTAATATTGACTGATAATATTAATATCTCACTCGCTTTATTTCTTTGCAGTAATAAATCCCAGTGAGCGGACATTTACACTGGTTATTTACACTGGTTAAAACTACTTCAGTTGGCAAATTCATTTTTGAACTCACACTTTTTTCTATCCAAAGAAACTGGTTTGGGACCTTGAACACATTCATAGCAATCCATCCTGTGCTGGTTCTACTCCTCGTTGTGTTCAGCAACACCAACCATTTGCCCGTCACATGCTTCTTCAAGGCTCTTTGTGTTCACCGTACGCACATTAAAAACAGATGGACTGTAATATGAATTTATTTCCACAAGAAAATACAAATAATGGGATCCATTTGTCTATAACATGGCAGGGCTTTCCCAAGGGTTCAGACTTCACAGAGAATCGTGCCATGGTGGACGCTGGTCTTTGTCGGATTCGGAGCTTCTGCAAGCATTTCCGTCACACGTGTGTGAATAAAACCTAAGTTTCAATACTTCCCCTAGTTGCCATACTGACAAATGACGTTCTTTTTTTTTCTATAGAAAAGAACAATTTTTATCACTCAAAGGTTCAACTATCAGTTAAACCCCCATCGACTCTTTCATATTATTTTTACATTCCTTATCTTTTTACCTCATTTAATGGGTTCTAGGGATGTGGGTATGTCAGGAAACTTGTCCATACTTGGATCCATGCAACTTGGATACGGGTGAAAAATAAAGCCATTTTCTTTTATTTTGGTGTAGGATTTTAGACTTAGTTCATCTTATTCTCTCAGATCTCCATTTTTAGCTTTCATTGTTCATTTATTGGAGGGAAAATGTAAGAAATGTGAAGCTCTGGATAGAAAGTTTTGGGTGATGAAATGACTTGATTTAGCTGAAGGGTTTTTACTCATAACTTTACTGTTCATGAAGACAGTTCTTTCAAATGCAGTAGGCATCTAACCAGACATGAAATGATAGACTACATTTAGAAATAGTATTTAGTTTAAGCTTTTGCCCGACTGCAGTTGCTAGTTTTTTTTATTTATCCATCCTACCACAAACTCCATTTCTGAGTCACTGGGAGCTGGAGCCAATTACAGCTTCTCAGGGCCAGAGGCAAGATACACTCTCTGGCAGTGATGTAAAGTACTCAAGTAAATGGACTTTGTTACTTTACTTAAGTATTTTTGGATTATTTGTACCTGTGCTGAGTATCGAAAATATTTTGCTCTATAGTGACTACTTGACTACATTTGGCGTTGAGTATCTGTCACTTTACTCCACTACATTTTAACGAGACAGTTACTGTTACTCGTTACATTGTGCGTGACAAGTCGGCATCTTTTTCTATTGCGGTTAATTTCTTGGGCAGATGAGGTGATGTTGCATCTGTAGGATGCTGATAGTACAGGATGACATTTATCAGCTAAATCGTGAATGAGCCGTGGCACTTTTTTGCTCATTTGAGTTTGATTGAGACTGACTTGTTCTATCTTTTATCAATTTTGTTCTGCCATTTTGAAACAATGAGGTGTAAAATTTAATTTCTATATTAGCAAATAAAGCCTCATAAATAAACAGTTTCTTGTTGTTCATATTTATTGTTGTTGTTTGAGCCCAAATTAAGTGCGAGTAAAATACCTAAGACCATTTGATATTGGACACATTACAACTTTTACTAAAGTTTTCTTGGAATTGATGACTTGTAACTTGTAAATGAGTAGTTTTTGGAGTAAGGTATTGGTACTTCAAGGTTTTCAAGCTCTCTTTACACATCTGCTCTCTGGGCTGGTGGTCAACCAATCACAGAGCAGGACACACACATTCACACTCTCACCTTATTGGATCACAGTGGTGACCTTCTTGGTGTCATTCACTATAGCACGCCGTTGTGTTGACTTCCACCAGAAAGCTTTACGCAGGTAACCAAGATATTTCATGGTCATCAGATTTGACTCTAAACTGTACAGGGGAGGAAGTTTCACTATTGCGCTCAACACATGACTGATTCAAGCAGTTAAACTGCCGGAAAGTTGAGTCACGTCAACTGAATTTCTCTCCTTCTCGTAGCAACGTTTCTCCATCTGTTCAGGAGGCCTCTTCAGTCTGAAACAAGTTGGCTAAAAGCCACATAAGTTCTGAAAATAGGTTTGAACTCAATAACTTAAACCTCGGTTAGAACTTTCAGTTTCAGTTAATCCAAACATGTCTTTGGAATTTTTGAAACAAGTCAGAATCATCGATTTATGCACAGAACAAACGGCTTTGGAAGAGGTTAAAGACAGCTTGTACACTGAAAAGTGCAAAAGGCGTGTCGTTACTCTAAAGAAGCTTTTATACTTGATACTAACTCAAAACATTTCATTTTTTTGCCTAGCCATCAGCGTAATGTTGAATGCTTCCTTTGATGTACTGTATATTAAAAGTAGATCTTGTAGTGTAAAGTAAATACATTTTTTTTAAAGTAAAGTAAACGTGTGGTTTGGAGGTGGAGATGGTGATGAGAAGAGAAGTCAGACAATGAGCCAATGAGAAGCTTGCATGTGCAATTTTGTTTTTACTCTTTTAAACTTTAAAATCAATCAAAAACAAATTTACATTATCTTATTTTGTTGAAAGAAGGATAAATTGAAGCGATTTGTCTTAAAAAGAGACAATATATGTTTAAATAAGGTAATGATGTAAATAACCATCAATGTGTCTCGTTTTGTGAGAAGAGACTCGGCTGCATTCCTACCTGTATGCCACTCCCATAATGGGAGGTGCTTTTGCGGCCTGTTTGTTAAATGGACCAATAGAATAGGTTTTCGGCAGATTGGTCTTTTTTTAAACAACTTGGTCTTGTTGCTTCGCCTCATTACACCTCAGTGGTCAAGACACATGGGTTTCTGTTCAGATTATATGATATAATGTTAAATGCAGTTACGCGCAGTGTTGGGTGTAACGCGTTACAAAGTAACGCATTACTGTAATTAAATTACTTTTTCACTGAAAAAGTAAAGTAACGAATTACTCTTCATTTTAAAGTAATTTAATTACAGTTACTTTCAATGTACTTGCGTTACAATATAAAACAATTAAATTCGCTGAATCTCATTGTTTATTTTTTAAATGTATCTTCTTTTTGTAAAAGTTTAATTTTCCGCTTTAAAATCGCTTTACGGCTGGTGCACGTGATTCGCGACAGTTTGCGACGGTCGTGTTTAAAGTGGCG
>MU204420.1:10542471-10544971 GCA_017309775.1 Paedocypris sp. Pulau Singkep
CATCCGGAGGAAAGTTTGAACGCTGACGGAGAGCGACATGGACCGGGCGGACTCCCCGAACTGAACGCGTCGCTGTGGCTTTTTGACTGCGAACAGACATGTATTTACGGTCGGAGTGATAAACATGGAGCCCGTGTCGTTCCGCACTCGCTTTGTGGTGATAACGCTGAAATGCGCCTTGCTGTTGTTTCCTGGTTTCCTTCAGTGTTTCACAGGTAAGTGATTAAAAACAGGTGGGGCGTTTCTCTCTCATTCTTTCTCTCTCTCTCTCTCTCTCTCTCTCTCTCTCTCTCTCTCTCTCTCTCTCTCTCTCTCTCTCTCTCTCTCTCTCTCTCTCTCTCTCTCTTTGTCTCTCTCTTACTCTCTCTTTCTCACACTCTCTATCTGTCTGTTTCTCCCTCTCTGTCTCTCTCTCTCTCTTACTCTCTTTCTCTAGCACTCCAACTCTCTTGGTCTGTCTGTTTCTTTCTCACCTGTCTCTCTCTCTCACTCACTCTTGTCCTTTCTCTCTCTATCTCTCGCTATTTCTTTTTCTCTCACTGTTGTTTTTGTTGTCTTTCTGTCCCCCCTCCCATACTTTGCTCTTTATCTTTTTGTATGTCACTCACTTTATCTCCACATTTTACACTCAGCCTCTCTCGCATCTCCTTCTCTCTCTTTCTCTGCCACCCTCTTTTTCTATCTATTTCACTCTCTGTTTATCTCTCTCAGACCTTATCTTTCACTCTATATCTTTTGTCTGCTACTTATCTCTAGGTTTTACTCTGACCCTCTCTTCTGTCTCTCTCTTTTACTGTGTGTGTCTCTCTCTTCCTCGCTCTCACCTTTTTTCTTTCATCACTCTCTTGGTCTCTCATCTCTGTTTATCTCTCAGACTTTATCTTTAACCCTTTATGCTTCTGTCCCTCATTTATTTATTATTGTGTTTTACTCTAATTTCCTCTCTCACTTTCTCACTCTCTCTTTTTCTGTCATCTCTCTCACTCTCTTGGTCTCTCATCTCTGTTTATCTCTCTCAGACTTTATCTTTAACCCTTTATCCGTCTGTCCCTCATTTTTTTATAATTGTGTTTTACTCTCATTCCCTCTCACCCTTTCTCTCTCTCTCTCTCTCTCTCTCTCTCTCTCTCTCTCTCTCTCTCTCTCTCTCTCTCTCTCTCTCTCACACACACACACACACACACTCTCACTCTGTTTTCTTATCTCTGTTTCTCACTCTCTTAATTTTGCTGTTCTTCCTCTCTCACTCTGTCTCTCCCTTTCTCACTCTCTCTCTCTCTCCCTCTCTCTCTCTCTCACTCTCTCTCTCTCTCTCTCTCTCTCTCTCTCTCTCTCTAAATTGTCCATAGACACACACTCTTCTGTTCAAAACAAGAGCTTCATAATCAACCAAAGATCCGTTATTCATCGATTGATCAGACTGATTTATTGCAGCCCAATGACGTACCTGCTACAGCAGGGGTGGGAATTTTGAATTGCGGGCCACATTGGGTTCTAACATTTGACAAAGGGGCCGGACCGGGCTTCCATTACATTCTCACCAGCCAATCAGAGTAAGGGCCGCCCCGCACGTGAAGTTGTGCCAGAAGTCCAAATGAAAAAAAATGAAACGGACTGGAAAATTTTAAGTGAAATGTAATCGAACAGTTAATGAGTCAAGAAAATGTTTCAAACCAAAACGTGAAGATTTTCGTTTGTTGCTAAGAAATTTATGTTGATAAATTATATTACGTTGATAAATCAACGATATGATATTTTTGCCGTCTGATTCCACAGACTGAAAATGTAAAAACAGAAGTTAAAAATATACTAGTACAATTAGTATAATACAACCTTTACGTATATTTTTTTGTTTATGGTTACGCTTTTTAAAATGTCTTGCATTAAATAAAAAAAACCTTCATAAACCGGATTTACATTAAAAAATTACTGACTTTAATTTAATTTTTGCAAGTTGGGCGGGCCGGATTAAAACATATAAAGGTCCGGCTGTGGCCCCCGGGCCGTAGTTTGCAGACCCTGTGCTACAGGATTTGTTGTTCATTGTGGAAAGCTCCGCAAACTCGCACTGTTTTCTTCCTCCTCCAATCATCAACTTTGCCTCGTACTGTCACGTTTTCATTCGCTCGCGTTTATTGTTTCAAGCGTTCAAAGTTTACGCCGCGTGATTTATGGATCTTTTGGGCAGCAAACTTTTATGGCGGACGGTGGGTGCCAAGCATCGTTCCACACGCAATATAAGCGTCATAGCATCCGTTCTTCAATGCGAGCGATGGTGTTTTGCTACATACTGGCCTGTCCCATTCCTGTCTGTCTCTCTTTCTCTCTCTCTCTCTATCCCTCTCACTCTCTCTGTCTGTCTGTCTGCTTCTTTCTCACCTTCTGCCCCCCCCCCCCTCACTTTCGTTCTCTCTCTCTATCTCTCTCTCTTTCTCACTCTCTTACTCTGTCTGTCTGTCTGTCTGTCTCTCTCTCTCTGTCTGTCTGTCTGTCTGTCTCT
>MU204420.1:10549971-10571305 GCA_017309775.1 Paedocypris sp. Pulau Singkep
TAATTAGTGAAATAAATCAACTTTTTGATGGTATTCTAATTTCATGAACAGCACCTGTAGATGTTGTGAAAGCAACACACACAGAACAAGCTTTTGGATCCGCAGCGATTTACGATGTGTTTTTAAACGCATGTGTTACGAGAGAACTGACTCGTTCTTTATGATCAATTATTACTCCCATATTCAAATATTGTATTGTTCACGTCACCTACGTCAAACCCAAATTTAAATCAGGCAGGCAGAAGTTAAAAATAGCTCCTGAAATTGGATTGGGACATCGCTAATGTATGAAAAATGTAAGTACAACAATATATATATAAAATATAAGACAATAACTATAAAACGAAAATGATGTGATTACATTTAAATAGACATAAATAATACAGCAAAATGCCGCACTGAACAATAACCCAAAACAAATCATTCTTCCTTAAGGAGAACAACCGATTTAGTAAAAGTAAAAGATAGATAAAATAAATACATGATTGTGTGTTAACGGAGTTGGTTTTGATTTGATCTCTAAAAATATTTATTTGTAAGAATCTTAATCATTAAATGTTCCATAACTCTCTTTTGTCCATTACTGGGGGACGAGGATGAATTCACTTAAATGCATGTTTTCTAAATGTCGATAGTTTTGAACTGTACACACAGAGATTCCTGTCAGGACTCAAACTAGGATCACAACTCTCCAGACCTCCTGGAGCTATTTCAAGTCGACAGAAATTATTTTTCCTCTACAATGATTGAAACCATTAATGTTTTTTATGAGCGAAAGAATATATACATTTATGTTCCTGTGTGTTTCTTCTTGGTGTTTGGTTTCTTCCCACTATCCCGAACCATGTGCATCAAGTTATATGGAAACTATAAATATTGCGTTGGCTATGACTCAGAACAGGTTTGAAAACGGATGAATATGCTGCCGTGACGACCGTTCTGACATCTCGTCAGAGCACAAACTGCTTTATAGTAACAAAACAAAACAAAACAACCCCCCACCACATTTATTATATTTTTTTAATTATAAAGAGACAAAAACAGATGGATTTTGGCTATTATATATACAGTATGTATGTAGGTATAATATGTTGTGTAATTATGTATACACACACACAGACTTATATGCTTCTGTACAACTCATTTTGTATTAGATAAAAAAAATTACGCATTTTTGTATTTTTTTTTGTATTTTTTTTTTTCTAGGAAAAAAAAGTGTGACCTCTACTAGTGCAGCATACTTTATATATACAATTATATATTTTTTAACTATAAAGAGACAAAAACAGACGGATTTGGTTATTATATATACAGTATATTTATGTAGGTTTAATATATTATGTATATACGTATACACGTATATATAAAACATAGATATATTTTTATTATAAATATTATATTTATATATATATATATATATATATATATATATACATATATATATTATATAAACAAATACACATACAAATATATGCTTCTGTACAACTCATTTTTTATAAGATAAAAAAAAATGCATCTTCGTTTAAAGCTAAAATAAAGACAAACAACAAAATTGTTTACAGCAGAATCAAAAGTGTTTGCAATTCAAATACAGCTTAAAGAAAGATAAGAGTAACGAAAAATATATACACACGTGTTACTAATAGTCTCATGAAAAACACACTGCAATCTTTTTTCTAACGAGTCAATTTCTGCTTCTTTTGCCCCAGAGTGTGAGTGCCACGGCCACGCCGAGAGCTGCCACTTCTCCAGGCGTGTGTGGCTGTCCACCGGGGGCAGCAGCGGGGGCATCTGTGACGCCTGCCAGCACAACACTGCAGGCCGCCGGTGCCAGCGCTGTCGTCCTGGATACCACCGCCACCCTGCCAGACCCCTCAACTCGCCGCATGCTTGCACAAGTAAGACACTTAGGAAGACTGCACAGAAAGAACGAAAGAAAAGAAGAACCAGTTTAGCTTCATGTGAACTTGAATTATTTGTCCGGTGGCATCGAATCAGAATCTTTATCGTCATCATACATCGGGGTACAATGAAACGTATCATTGTTGGAGTTACCGTAAAAGTCATAAAAGTAATATGAAAAATATAATGAATAGAGTAAGGAATACAAACACAACAACATAAAAATCTGTATTGCACATATTGCCCCTTCTGCAGACTTTTTGAGGAGGAATGAGTCGGTTAAAATCTTAGTAAATAAATACAACTAATAGCAAAATCATCAGAATATATACATCATATAATTGTACACTATAGCCCAATATATTTCTTATTTACGTAGTTCTTTGTCCGTTTTAAACTGGTTTGCAAAAATAAAAATACTTGTGGGATAAAGCAGTAGTCAATAGTCCAGACACATAAATCATAAAGACAAGCAATTTTATTAGACATTTCATCCACTGCAGAAGTTCAATGACATTGTACGGCCAAAATTATGAATGAAAATGATGTTTCCGTTGGGTTTGTTTCCCTATAGTGCACTTATTTACAGCTCTTGTTTGCCCCCTAGTGGCGGTGCTGATCCAGGATCAGGGAGAAGAGTTCACTATGTCACTATGTCCCACTTTTAACGGCGTCTTTGCATGACAGGATGCTGGTGTGACCCAGTTGGATCGTTTTCAGTGCATTTCGCTGGCGAGACCCCCTGGTGCCACCCGAGAAGTGGGCGGTGCCACTGTAAAGCAGGTGTGGGCGGGACCACTTGCAGCCATTGCCAGGCCGGGTACTGGGGGTTCGGAGAGGACGGCTGCAAACCCTGCGTCTGCTCCCTGACCTGTGACCCCATCACGGGGGTTTGCCTAGACAGGTTGTGTTCCATTCGCTCAAACGTGCTCGAAAAACACATTTCAGGATTTTGTTGATGGAAAGGGATTTAGAAGGTGGATGAATTTGGTTTTAGGAGAAGACCGGAATTAAATTTTTTTTTTTTTCGGGAAGACCGAAAAATATATACAAAAAGTTTTTGTTTTTTTTTCATTTTCTGAATGTTTTCTCCAAAGCAATGTCAATTTTGTTATTTTTCTTTATTTTAATTTTAAATTGTTGCTGTTGTTATTAAAGCAACAATTACTGTTGTGTGATTTTGAACCACTGGAGATTTAGTAACATCGTGCTTAAAAATTGTACATAAATGTGTCTCCGTAACCCAGTATAAACGGTTTGACTTTATTTGACCCATACATACATTTATCAAAATAATTCACATTTCTGTATATTTAAAAAAAAAAAAAAAATTCTAGTGTTTTAAAATATCACTGATTTGTCTTTTCTGAACACGGATTCATTTGTCTTCCACAGTAAAGGCAGTGTCAAGTTTTACAACGTTCCTGTTGGTGGGAAAATTCCAGAACTGTCCCACTTTAAACCTCAGGAGGACGAGCGGGTTTGGCCGAAAGAGCTGGCCGTCTCTGCGCTCTACTACACAGGTGAGACACGAGCACAGTCAGTGAGAACAACCTCCTCTGCTGGAGGACACGCTGTATTTTTCTGTATCCGTCGTCATTTTTTTTCTTTAGTTTTTTTTTGCATTTTTACATTTAACACTTTGACGAACATCCGCGCACTGCAGTGATTTTAAGATGCGCTGCGACTACAAAACTCGCCCATTTTCTCATTCTCGCTCACACAGATACACACACACACACACACACATACACTTGTTTATGAGTACACACACTCAAGCAGTCACACACTCAAAAGTCTGACCGTTTAATCTTCAGTACTTGAGACTGAAAATCAAACCTGATCTAAGTGAATCCCGAGAATCGTTTCGTTTGGCTAAAATGTAGTTAGCTGAGCCGCATTTTACATGCGATCCATCTTATCCGTGCCATGAATTCAATACAAAAATGTTTTCATTAATGATTTTTTATTGATTTAATAAAAACATGTTACATAGCAGTTGTTTAGTTTGCCCTTTGGCAGATGATTTTAAAGGTGCAGGATATAATGACATACGGACAGTCTCACATAACAGTTGCCGCCATCTTGAAATGACGTCATGCAAATCCCTGAGATATTTGTAACTATGCGACGTCACAGTGCTCGCAATATCTGCATGACGTCATTTAAAGATGAAGACATTTGCATGACGGGAAAGAAAACAACATGGCCTTTCTAGGAGAATAACAATAGCAAGATCTCTGAAATTAACTAGCGTATTTGTTGGGTTTTGTTTATTTGATGGGCAAAGAAGATTAAAGAACTGTTTTATGCACCTCTGGACTCTCGTCTCCATGCATAGCGGTAAGAAAAAGATGTGCGTCTTTCGAATAGCGAAAATATTTCAGAACTCAGGACGAAATTTTTGCAATGACTCATTTTGTTACTGATTTTTGTTATCTAGGACATTCGTAAGTCGGGGTAAATACACTCTCTCTCTCTCTCCCTCTCTCTCTCTCTCTCACACACACACACACACACACACACTCAAAACAAGTATGTTTTTGGCTACTTCGTACTTGCACTGAGTATCAAAAATATAAGCAACTTTTACTCTCTACTCCCCTGCATTTCTGATTGAGTAGCAGTACTTTTCACTCCACTACATTTCCCTACATATATATTCAATGGTATTTGTAAGCATATTGTTACGAATATTAACTTTACGTGAATAAATGAGTTGCTTAAATTATACAGTCTGCATAAAGTACATTTAGCTGTGAATTAATATGTAGTTTAAGTGCACTGCATCTCATTGTATAATTGTAATGCAGAGAAACCGTCTTAATCACTTGAGAAGCAACTCAAACTAGACAATGAATACTCAGAAGAGGAAGAATGTGTTTTACAAATGTTATTATATAATATATACATATAATATATAATGTACTAATCAGAATTTTATTTTATATCTACTTGCAACTTTAAGTGACTGAGACTGACTTTTTGTTCTTTTTATCTACTTTGTTCTACCTTTTTTTCAAACATTGAGGTTAAATTCTGTTTCTGTATTAAAACAATAGTTTGTTTTCACATTATAATTTTTTTGGGGCCTATATTGAGTACGAATAAAATACTTATTAATACTTAAGTTTTTTTTTTTAATTGGATACTTTGCTACTTTGACTCAAGTCTTTTTGAAATTGGCGACTTGTACTTGTAAAGGAGTAATTTTTACAGTAAGTATCTGTACTTTTACTCAAGTATGTCTGTCCGCTGCTCTTTACACTCCTGGTTTTATCGCACGAAAGGCTTTGACATTTGAACTCTTCCATATTTTCCGCAGGTAAATGCAGCTGTAAGGAGAAGAAGTTGAGGAGGGTGTCCGACCTCTGCAAACTGAAGCATGCGTACGGTGAGCGTCACTCCACCGAGCACCGGGTGTGTGCGTGAGGCGTCACGTGACCCACTGCGGCGTGTTTCCAGTGATCAAGGGCAGCGTGCTGTCGGCTCACGACAAAGGGACACACGCCGTGGTGCTGGTGAAGGTGAGGAAGGTGTTCCGCTCCGGGAAAGTGGCGCTTTCTCAGGGCACGCACAGTTTCTACCCGCTCTCCTGGACCAGTCGTGGATGCACCTGCCCCATCCTCAACCCAGGTAGCCAGGTTTGACTTATTGGCAACGTTTGAACAGCTTAATATGTATATGTGTACATACCGTATTTATCCGCTTATAAGTCGACCCCCCCCCCACTTCAGCTGTGAGATTGTGGTATTTTGTTTAGACCCGCTTATAAGTCGGGGGAAAGAAATGAGAGAAAAGTGAAAAAATAGAAATGAGTAGAAACCCAATTTTGGGTTTCATATAAAGTCAACTGTGGTTATTTGGGGCACATCGGGACACTAAAGCGGCGCTGGGAAAAAAAACGATGGAACACCTGTTCAGATGCTCTTTAATCCTGTAGAAATGAGAACACTATTCAGACATTCTTGGTGGTAAAGGAAACCTAAAAATCAAAGTACCCCTGTTTATTTAGGGTGGTATTAATTTATTTAAGTTTATATATGTTATTTATGTTTAAGGTTTAATTTGTTATTGGTATGGTTGCATTATGATTTTCAAGATTTGTGGGAACAGTGCCCCGCCCCTTTAAGAGAAATGCAAACAGGTGTGAGTTCTCCCGAGAAGCGAACGCTATTGCTGACTCGTGTTTTGGGAAAAAATACTACGTTTGAAATCCACTGTGTGACTCGTGTATTTGTGAAGCTCCTCGCTACAGGATAGAGATACAGGAGTCAGGAGCAGCTCTTTTTTTTTTTCATTATTATTCTATTATTATCTATTTCTGCTCTTTTTGTTTTTACTATCCTTACCATATCCTTACTATCCTCTTTTTATTTTTACTATCTTATTTTTATTATTTTATTATTACTTTTTATTATTACTATTAATAAATAACTTTATTATTATTACTATTACTATCCAGCACAATTTCCTACTGTTAATCTGTGTCTCAGGGTGAAAAGTTTCCTTGAAAATGCTTGAATTTTCAATGAAGTGCTTGACAATGCTTGAAATTCTACAGTGGAATCCGGATAAGTGCACGTCCTCAGGACCGGATCCGAACATAGTTGGTTCTGTGTCGAGTTTCACGCGACTTTTGATTCACACACTCCGAGAGTGAGATAGATGAAGTGAGTTTGTGAGTAAACAGGTCGTGATCACTGTGAACCAGGTCTGAATAAAAGTAGAAAGTGTGAAGCGACTATTATTGTTGCAGTGCTCTCACCTTTGTTACACTTTGTTAAATTAAAACACACTTTGCTAAAAAAACGTAGAAGAATGGCGATGTCCAATGTCTTACTTTAAATAAAGTTAGAATAGAAATTTTAGAGTTTACAGTTTGTTCCCGAAGGTGGAATATTTGGAATAAATTGGAATAGTTGTGGAATTTGAGTTAAAGTGATAAAAATGTGTGTTTTTGGTGATGAGAGAAATTCATGCCGGGAAGGAGAGCGAACTATCAAGGATGACAGTTTCGTTTCTTTATTTGCAATTGTATGACATTTTTGGTGAATTTCCCATCTGTGTGATGAATAAATGTTATAATCGCTCTTGTTTGCCCCCTAGTGGTGACTGTTAAATCCACATGCACCTGCTACACTGATCCAGGAACAGAGATCAGTTCATTAAAATGACTGTTTCTTTGAGCGACAGGATGCTGGTGTGACACGGATCATTTCCAGTATGTTTTTTTTATTTCTTAAGGGGAAAACTATCTGCTGGCCGGTCCAGAAGACGTGGACTCTGGGAGGCTTCTAGTCACCATGCAGAGCCTGGCAGTGCCGTGGCATCCCGTCCTGGGCTTCCAGGTGGCAGAAGCTCTACACCAGGGTTGCTTATAGGAGCTCGTCTTTAATGGACCGGGATAATGGCGTCTGATCTCTCATGCGGGTCGTTTCCTGATTGAGGTGCTACTGATGCCACTCCAGACAGCTTTTTTTGTTTCTTTTAAATCGTCAAAAACAACTTTTCCGGAATCCTCAACGCATTACAATGCCCGTGTAATGACTTTTATTTTTTACTTTCCTCTCTTTTGTAGTAGTTTTCATACACACTTTGTTGTACAGTTTTCTTTTAGTGGATTTTAGTTATTTATGTGTCGCCGGTTTTAAACATGTATTGATGTTGCGGAAAAGCATATGATTTTCCCAGAATGCAATAAAAGCAGTGGCTTTACTACGGAACTTTTTTCACACCGTTGTAATAAATGTATATATGGATACTGTACATATAAAATACATACATATAAATGTGTATAAGAGTGTACATATGAACTAATATGAATAATGAAGAATGAGCATATATTCATTTAAATGTACTGTTACATTTCCATATTTCACAATTTCTCCAGACCAATTAGGCCTATATATATATATATATGTGTATGCATTTTACCTATAATTTGCACTTTGAGAAAGTATATGAAGTCAATTATGTAATGAAAACTTGAACTATTGTATCAATCTTAAAAGAATTTAACACAATTTAACCTCCCAAAAAGATGAATTCCAGACAGCGTGTTTATTTGAGACGAGAGCGACATTACGGCTTTCCAAAGCGTTAGAATGATTCCTCACTGAAATGCAAACGGCGCACAGGTAACGAATCCGTTTCCACGGCAACCGGTCCCTCAGACTCCTTTGCAAAAATCACGTTTAATCACATTCTGAACAATTACAGGGAAGGCGTGTGAACACGGACACGACAGCACGCAAAGAAAACAGAAAGCGCTGTGGCCCGAGACTCCACGTCTTCGCTGCTTCGCTGAAGTCACGCTCGTCTGATTGGCCAGACGGGTTCCCGGCAACAGCAGAACGCAGCCCTCGCTGCCGTAATTAAGAGCAATACGGTGGGAAGAGAAGCAAACCAGGACGCCATTAGCTGGACACGGCGTTTTCTGTCACGGCCGGAGCCGAATCAGACGCGGGGGCGGAGTCTGTTAGCGTGGATTCGCCGGGCGCAGTACCAGCCTGGCCAGAGGGGGCGCTCTCGCCGTCGTCTTCCTGCGGGTAAAGCTCCGGGTATTTCTGCATACACTCCTGCATGCCGCGGAACTTCTCCACACAATCCGACCCCTTGATTTCCTCTTTGCTGTAGTGGAAGCAGGAAAAGGCGTCCTTGAACTGCTGACCGCACGGACCACTGGCCATCCCACCCAGACACGGGCAGTTCCAGTTGATGTCTCCGCTGGGCAGAATCAGACCTGTGCGACAAACACGTTAGTTAGTTTGATTAAATGAAAGACGATGGCTGATTAAAGGAAATGGACTTCATTAATATAATAAAAATTAAAATCTAATTAGAATAAGCTGCATAAAATATTATTATTGAGCTAGAAAAGGCTGTGTTTAGTCTATTCAGTAAACGTTTAAAAGCAAGACGGTGATGTATGTCGTTACAATGTCACAAATTGTTTTTTGTGATTTAATATTGACAAATCATAAAATATCTAACTAAACACTCTGAATAAATCAATTGTGTAGTTTTGATATTGTGATGTCTGATATCTAGTAGGATATTTTCTCCAGTCATCTGTATGAAGGACCAAGACCGCCAAAATCAAATATAAATGACAAATAAATGTACTTATACATAAGTAAATGCAGAAATACATATGTACAAAAAAATGTATAAATACATATATTTATGTAAAAACGTGTTAGTTTGATTAAATGAAAGATGCGTGTTGAGAAAAGGAAACGGACTTATTAATTATAATTAAAAATTCAATCACGCCAGCCGGGGTGGAAAAAAAACATTTACCGGGATCTTCATATGGGTCATTGGGGTCGTCCGCTATCAGCTCAGCATTGCTGGGGGCTTCGTGATCCTCTTTGGTGACAAATATAATGCGGTCCTTGCCTATTTAAAAAGAAAAACAAACTCATACGTTATATCATATTTACACAATTTATATAAAGTGCCAACTTTTCAATTTCAGAAAAATACCTACCACACTTCAAAACTTCCGAAAGGTCCTAGTAACGTTTTCATTATTTCAACATAAATGTAGTTTTTTTCATTCATATTTTAAATCATATTTACATTATAATTACGTTATTACAATAGTTCACAGTTATTACGGTCTCAAAGCGCATGATAAAAATATAATAACTATGATAATAGTATTATCCACATTTCAATAAAAATACATGATGATATTTAAACCCGAATGACCTTGCAGACACCCGAGATGTGACAAATGACGGAACGAAAATATATATTAAATAATAATAATAAAAACATCTACCGTTTCGTGGCTGCGGCGGAGACACTTTTATTCTGTATTAAAACTAATTTCTCGTTTTCGTAATGTGGTGATAAGATCAATCATGCAAACTCACCGAACAATAAAACACAAATTTAGACACGTTTACAATTTTAGTGTCAGAAATAAACTCGGAGTTTTGTACGGCGTTGCAGTCGGGAAGGACTTTTAAGGACACAGGTATTAGCCGAACCGCTAAAAGACAGGGAAAGCTCAGCGGGAAAAGAGCGTGAATGATGAGGAAAAGCTCTGGAATACCTTCCTGCTTGCAGTACGACATGCCTGTGGATAAAGCCGTTAGATCGCAGCCTTCGAGAACGATCAATGTAACGGAACACCGGCATTAAAGACCAATTCACACGTTACATCAACTCCGGCGTGGATAGGGAGGCGGTAACGGTACGTGACGTCACCACAGTTTTCCAAAATAAAAGTCCCCAGGCTCAATTTCAGAATTAAACCAGCGCTTCACGCAGATGAAATGCGCCCCCCCCAGTACAAATTTCACTTAATTATTTGTCCAATAAAAATTACACAAAGCTGCAAAAATAGCCACCTAGTGTTTAAGAAAGCACACTGTATTTTGAATATGTACAATATGTGTTTAGATTAACACACTGTGCAAAGGCGACTATTTTCTTTAGTACTCCCTACACATGATTTATACAAAGCGCCAACTTTTCAATTTCAGAAAAATACCCAACTCACTTCAAAACTTCCGAAAGGGCCTAGTAATGTTTTCATTATTGTAACATTAAAAATGTCATAAAAAACATCAAAACGTGTTTCCATTAATTTTTTCAGAAATTTTTTCCATTAATTTAGTAGAAAAGTAAATGTAAAGTAATTTAAGAATGCCAATTAAATACTTGCATTGCCTCTTTAAGACGTCTTGACCGTTACATCTGAATCGATATATTATTTAAGCAGCAGCATGTAATAGAATAACCCTGTGGTGTCTTTCGTATTCTGTCATTTAAAGGCCGATGGAGGACAGTAAATCCACTTTATTTTCCTGGGATTCACATCTGAGGATTCACCTTGTGGCCGCACTGACAGCTTTTTAACCCCAAACTTGAGGTGAGCAGATTCTTCTTTGCTGAAAGTTGTGATTTCTTCTGCAGAGATGCATTACGAAACTCACTTGTCTGTGGGATTAATAGTACAGTAAAATAACACAATTAATAAAGAGCGTTTGCGTTTTCGTATTAAAATGTGAACCGTGTGATATAACGTGTGTAATCCCTTACATATTTATATGTGCGCTTTGAGACGGTTAAACTGTGAAAAGCGCCTTACAAATACCCATTATTATTATTATTATTATAACGTTCCGCCACTAGATGGCACTGTTTCGCCTGTACTTACCTGATCAGCAGCAGTGCGGGCTCTGTGGTGCAGCGCATCCATTCGAACATAATCCAATGTTCCGTTTTTTATGTGATCAAGGATGTGGGAAGTGCTTTCAACACTTTATGCATCTGCTTCTTCCCACCTGCCGCCTGCTTTCTCTGGCTGGACGCCTGCAATAACATTCGGTTCAGAGTTTCGCCCCCTAGTGGCCGACAGCAGCAATCGCTCATTTGCTCTGTTTTTGTGACCTTCACTGACTTTTTTACATAAGGGTTTGGCAGGAGGAAAACGCTGGAGATTATGGAGATTTAAAACATAGAAATTCACAATTATCTTTTTATCATTGAGCTAGAAAAGAGTTATTTAAGAGTTGGGCTTTAAGAGTTAAGTCTGTTCAGTAAACATTTAAAAGCAAGATGGTAATTTATGTATTTATGGTTAATTTCATATTGACAAATCATAAGATATCTAGCAAAACACATTGAATGAATCATTAGTGTATTTTTGATATTGTGATGTCTGATATCTATTAGATATCTGTATGGACTACCAAAACCTCCAAAATCAAAAATAAATGACGAAGGAAATAAATGTACTTATGTGTAAATAAATGCAGAAATGCATTCGTGCAAAATAAATGTATAAATACATATATTTATGTTAGTACATATAGTATATTAGTAATAACATAAATAAAGTACATTTATTTCCTTTGTCATTTATATTTGATTTTGGCAGATTGGGTTCTATAGGTTTAGAAAGGAAATAATAAAAACATTTGAGAATCACTGTCTTAGACATTCTATACAATGCCAGAACGGCTGAGTGTGGAACAAGCTCAATCTCACAAGGGCTGAAACATTCTGTTCTTGTCATTTTTTTTAAATATAAAAAAGCATTTCTGGCACGTTCTTCAACCACTGAGGAACCAAACGTTGTTCGATGTCTGAGATTATGACTCCACTTCGAGAAAGAAGCAGCAATGCTTCCGATTTTTTCCGTTTTACAGACGAGTGCGGTTTGTTTCCCATTTCCTCTCTGGTTTTTTAGCTGTTTCGTCTTTAAAGGTCTTCCTCATCCAAACGGTTCAATTTCGGAGAGAATTATTTTTCAAAATGTCTGGAAACAATTCACACTTTGCCTAGAAATTCCAGGCGTTCTATAAAATGCCAGTATTTCACACTGATGGAATATTTCTATCTGGATACTGGACACTTTAACTTTAACCGGTCACTTTTACAAACACTTTCTGGATCACTGAGTCATGTTTTAGACACCTTAAACTGGACACTTTAAACCTTTCTGGAGTCACTTTTAGTACATTTTTGTATTTTACTCACTTCTACGTTATTCAATTGTATTTTTTTCTATTCGACTATTTTTTTCACTTTTGTATTTTTAGTTATAATTTCACATTTTATCTTTATATCTTGTTTTCATCATATTTCCATTCTTTATCTTTTTATTGTTTTTCCCTTTGCACATTTGAAACAACATATTTTATCTTTATATCTTGTTTTTATCGTATTTCTATTCCTTATCTTTTTATTGTATTTCCCTTGCACATTTGGAATAACATATTTTATCTTTATATCAATTGTTTTTATTGTATTTCTATTCTTTATTTTTTATTGTATTTCTCCCTTTGCACATTTTATTCCATCTCCCCCATCCTTATGTTTAAATGCTGGAATGAATTATATAGTTGGAATTTTGGAATAATTGCTGAAATATAATTTGTAGGTGACAAATAAAATTAGAATTTGACATTTGAATGTAATGGCGGTAACATAATAGCAATTCTGGGCCTAAAGGCGAGGCCAGCCAATCACAGAGCAGGACACATTCACACGCTCACTCACACCTATGGACACTTTTCCAGACTCGTTCTTCAGACTGGGCAAAAACCGGAGACCCGGAGGAAACTCACGAGTATGTTTGAATGGTTGTGTGTGTGGTCAAACTGGACTGTGATGGAGAGCGGTCAGGTTTATCCAGCTTTGAGGACACGATTCCTCCGTGAGATAATTATTACCCAGCGACGCTAGAAATCCCTTGGTTTAGTGGCTAAACAGTTGGATTGTGTGCGTGGAATGAGCTGAATTCTTGAGGTTATTGAGGCGGCGTAGGCGGTCTGCGGCCTGCAGTGTTCTGACTGGACATCAGCCTGACCGTACACACTGGTCCTCACACTGTAGAAGAAGATCCATCCCAGCGCGGTGTAAACCAGGTCATCGTGGACCAGGAGAATTACCACGACCTACAGTAGATGTACAGTATTATAGAAGATTCTCCAGCCCTGATTCAGATATTGCTGTCAGAAATCCAATATTAGGATGTGTACTTGCCCTCATTGATATCATTTATTGACCTTTATTGCCATTTTTATTTTATTTATTGCAATTATATTTTATTGGCTTGCGACTGTGCACACATGCAATTCAAGTTAAACACATGTACAAATAAATTATAGCATTTTACTATACAGTACAAATTGCATTCATGATGCAAAAATGTATTTACGGTATACACACACACACACACACACACGCACACACACACACACACACACACCGTATATACATTGTCTATAATAAAAACACAATTCTGTTTAATACCAAATACAAAAATGTTATTAATAAATCATTTAAACTACATTTTAAAGCATCCACAAGGCTACTTAAACAGTAATAATGATAAACCTGTTGAAAGATGTGTACAGTTGTGTATAGCATCTATTGATTTATTTTACAAATTATCAAGTTCATGACCAAGAAATGTCCCAATATTTTTTTTATATTTCTGCCCAGTATTGCATCACATATGTAGAATTGTATGTACCATATATCTCCTTTGTTAAAAAGCCTAGTGCTATTAAATAAATATATTAAATTTTTTTTTAGACCAACCTTTTCTTTACATCAAGTATACAAATAATAAAAACAAAGTGTAAAAGAAATAGAGCTGCCTTTGTATTTCCAGGCCATGAACATCAGAACAACGTCCCTCTTCAAAATCCCTTTTCTCATCCCGTTTGCAGTTTCTCATACGTTCCCACACAGAGGATTTCATATCCGTCACAGGCATAGAAATTAAAGAATTTCTTTAAAATGAGCCCGAAAACAAATAACTGTCGGAATCAATGCGTTTAATTTTCCCCGGCGGAGCAGCGTGGGGTCAGATAATATTAGACAGATTACAGTGGAGTCTCAGCGCTGGAGGGGTTACGTGTTCCTTCCTACCGTCTCCTCTCACACAAACACCGTCTGTTTTACAAATCTTACGCTTCGTCCAAGAAGAGTCTGGTCTTCACGATTTTACACGATTTCGATTGATGGCGTCTAGCATCAGTGTAATTGATATGGAATCAGATTAGCGCCAAAAATGTGAAACGTAAATTTCTAAGAATGAACAAAAGTGCTTTACATTTTTAATTTTTCGCTTGCGATCTTCCCCTTTTCGTTTGAAACTTCTGTTTTCGCTTCAGATGTTTTTGTTCTTTCATTTAAGTGTTTGGACTTCTGGCACTAGCTTCACGTGGGGGCGGGCCTCACTCTGATTGGCTGGTGAGAATGTGATTGGCAGCTGCTTGACCAGGAAGTGTGCTATGAGTTCAGCGTAAATTAGTATACAAACTACGCATATACAATATAGCGCTGTTTTAATATTAGTATACAAAAAACTGCGGTTAAAGAGTTGTTTTTGCACACTATTGCTAAATTATTGTGGTGGCAGATACTTTAGAATAAAAGTAGACATTTTTGTTTCTTCACATCAAAATACTGCATTACTGTATACTGCAAAGGTCCCGATAGGAGCCTTACATACAATATTATTGTTTTTATTATTATTATTATTATTATTAATAATAATAATAATAATAATAATAATAAAATGTTCCGCTAGTTTTAAAATTTCTTATAATTTTGTGCTACCAAATCACGAGGCTGTCCGGGGCATAAGAAAATTCGGACGATAAAATTCGATTGGCTAAACTCCTCCCCCTTTCTGCTCAAGCAGCTGCCAATCACATTCTCACCAGCCAATCAGAGTAAGGACGTGAAGCTAGTGCCAGAAGTTCAAACGAAAAAAATGAAACGCTGGTAAAAAATATGAAGCAGAATAAAGTTTCAAGCGAAATCGAAAAGATTGCAAGGGAAAAATAAAAGAAAATATGTTTGTTAGAAATTTACATTTGATATTTTTGCCACGGATCTGATTCCATGAAATGACTGGGACGGCTTGAAATCGGCCAAAAACTTGCAAGTGTTTGAAACTCTCTTTGTGATACAGTGTGTCACGCTTTTATTATGTAATCCATGGCATTGAAATCTCGCCGTGCAGAAACGTCCTCACATTCTCGGCGTTGAAATCGCATCAGGCAGGCGGTGACATGTTTGATGTCACATGACGGCGCGACTGTCAAAAGCCTTTAAAGTCATTCACGTCTTCTGCAGCTCAGCCTCAGCACCATCTCTCTGAAAATACTGTATGTGTGTGCGTTTATCTTTACATTTACACTTCCTGTACGTTTCTGCGTTGACGGATGCTTTGAATCGAGACATTGAAACATCTCTGTGCCATTTCACAGGAATAGAAGCAATTATTTGGTTTTGTTCAGGCCAGACTAGCGTCATTAAAATATTTGTAATGTATTTCTTTGTATTTTGTTCTTCCCTGTGACTCAGAAAAAGATGAGCGGTTCAGAAAAAAACGTTGAATAGACGAACAACTTAACCAAAAGAAAGTTTGTAGTATTTGTATTTAGTAATTGTAGATTGCAGGATATTCAAGACATATAATATAACGAGAATTTAAGCAAAATCAATAACAAACAAGACTCAGAAACATGCTCAGGAAACTACAAGTACAAAGTATACTATGTATGTATGTAGATAGATAGATAGATAGATAGATAGATAGATAGATAGATAGATAGATAGATAGATAGATAGATAGATAGATAGATAGATAGATAGATAGATAGATAAATGGATGAATGGAAGGATGGAAGAATGGATGGATAGATAGATAGTGGAGAAAGAATGACAGCTATATAATTTGGTATATAATAAGTTTATAAATTGGCTATATATGATCTAACCTAATGCATTCTAATCCAAACGAGAAGACTTCCCATCATACACTGCTTTCTATTGTGGCTTGTTTCCCGTCATTAACGACGAGTTGCTAAGTTCTGCCTCCCTAAAACCCAGAAATGGGCAAAGCATTTTCTTCTCATTCCTGATCTGGCGTGTGAGGAACAGCTCATTGTTCGTATCAACCCCAGGATGTCTCAAGGAGGTGTGCTTGTTCTGCTGCGTAAGATGATCCGACAGCGTGTGAATGCTGTTCTGTGAAAGGCCTCGTCCTTCCTGGGAAACCCTGAAGAAACGTGTGACGCCCGTGTGGAGCATCTGATCCGTGTCGCTTCTCCAGGGACTTCCTGACTGATAGAGGATCTCCATCTTGCTTTCCTTCTGCTGTTGATCTGAAGCGTTATTCCCTCTTGAGCTTCATCTCCCCATCGAAGACGCTTGTGCTGTCTAATTATCTAATATCCGATCATTTATCTCTCTATCTCTCTATCTATCTATCTATCTATCTATCTATCTATCTATCTATCTATCTATCTATCTATCTATCTATCTATCTATCTATCTATCTATCTATCTATCTATCTATCTATCTATCTATCTATCTCTCTCTCTCTATCTATCTATCTATCTATCTCTCTCTCTATCTATCTCTCTATCTATCTCTCTATCTCTCTCTCTCTCTATCTCTCTCTATCTCTCTCTATCTCTATCTCTATCTCTATCTCTATCTCTCTATCCATCCATTCATTCATCCATCGCCGGGTCATCGCTTGGGTCGGGCTCCAGCGGCTTTTGTTCTGTAGTAGTTTTGGGTTTCACATTGTTGGTGTCGATCAGTGGAACTTTCCCAAACGGTCTCGTGTAAAGACCTGCAGGATTAGCCACGTGCGCCCAGCTCACTGCCTCTGCTATTCGACTGAAAGTTATTCCTTTAAATTAGATAGCAGTCGGTCATAGATAGATAATCGATAGATTGGTAAATAGCAAATGTCAAATTAAATAATCAACATTGTTTGTGATTTTATAAGTTCCAAAGACCTGCTGGATTATCTGAATGTGTTTGTGTCACTATTGCTAAATTACTGAAAGTCTTTACGTTGGTTTAGAAAGTGATAGCTAAATAGCTGATGTATAGATTTCTGATATTAAATGTCGAAGATCCATTTTTTATGGTTAGTTCTAGATTTTTCACAGTTTATTAAATTCTATGCTGCATTAGCCGTGTGTGTCACTATCACAGCTACAGCTATATGACAAGATAGTGACAGATTATAGATACATAACGAACAGATTTCTAACAATAGATATGGAAGATTCATTTTATATGCTCAGTTCTAGGCATTTTTGTTCACAGTTTTATTAATTCTATGATGGATTAGCCGTGTGACCCTGCAATTTTTTTCCGTTTGGATTAAAGAGCTGTCAAGTATAGATATATGATATACGTATGTCTATATGAAAATGTTTCCGTTTGTATTAGATAGCAATAGATTATAGATATATACTGTACATATTATATAGATTGCTATTATCAGATTCTGAATTTAAAAAAAAAATACTTTTTAAATCATACTTTTTTTCTTTTTTTCCTCTTTTTGAAACCTTCTTTACCTTTGGATTAGAAGGCAGTGGACTATAAATAACCAGTATATACATTGATAAAATTATATACAGAATGTCCAATTCATAAGCTCATATAGACACATATATATACAGTATATCGTGGTTTGTGTTTATGGTTTCAGAGGTTCTGCGGAACGCTTTTCCATGTAGCTGTTGATCCTGTGACGGAAATGGCATTAAAAATGTATGGAACATCTCCACAACGCCTCACACACTTGTTAGTCACTCTGATCGCAGTGTGAATCTCTCCGTTTGTGTGTGTGGATATTATTGATGCGTTGATAAGTTCACAAATGGTTTCAGTAGATATAAATAGTTCAATAAAAAATATAGAATAATTCATATTAACGTATTTACGTGAAAATAACCCGCTACTCATGATTTTTCAAGAACAAAAAAACTATTTTTTTTTTTACATTTCTGGTTACATTACAATACTTTTCTCTTACAAATATGAATCTGTCTTTATTTAACAAACCCAACTTGTGACTCTTATAACTTTTTGTCGTTTTTTTCTGGAAAAATAGCTTATAGTCTTTAAAACTCCAACTCCCATGATTCTCCATTGAGGCCTTATTCTCCCATGAGCCTCCAGCGCTGCCAGACCAGGTTTTTGTTAGATGTAAATATCAGAACAGTATAGGTTTTTCACGTGTTTTCGTTTTTTACTCGCATAATTGAGACGGGCGATTATAAACACTCCAAGTGTTTGAGCATCAAATATTTGAAATAAAGCGGTGCACATATTTGCGTTAATACGGTAATATATTTCTGTATCATAGAATATCTCACTATAAAATACAGTTCATGTTTCAATGGATTGGAGGCACACACACACACACACTGTGAGTGTGTGTGTGTGTGTGTTTCAGGGTCATGGGGTGCGTTTGGCTCACGGTTTCTGGAAGTTCCTATTTATAAATCCTCAGGATTTAGAAAATGCGACTTCTCATTTTATGACGGCTCTTTTTCTGTCTGTTTATTGAATCAAGTGGTTTGTGGGTAATTTTGGTGTCCTCCGTAACCCTGGACGAGGGACTAAATGAGTCCGTCAGAAGGCGAGGAGGAGTGATTGGAGCAGACAGTTCATCTGGTACGGTTCTTGCAGCTGTCTAAATGAAGAACATCTGAATCCAATAAGCGTGGGCAGTCATCGTTCTTTTAGATAGCTTCTTTTATTACGTTTGTAATTATTTTTTACCTGTAGGACAGTGGTTGGCTTTATCCGCTCCAGCTACATCAGCTCAAGGTGAATTGACTTTCCCTTCAGATCTCAGCAGACCGTGAGGTTTAGACGTCCGGCTTAATCAAGCCCAACTGAGATTTCCAAGCAAACCCACCAAATAGTCGGAAAGATTTGCATCGGTTTTCTATTCATTTAAATTGTATCATATCCTCGTAACAATGTGCAATTTGTGTTCGATTGAAGTATTTCAGGCGTCTGGTGCCGAATATAGTTGCGCTGTTACAATCGAAGCGCGAGAACAAAAGAGAAGCTTTGAACTGGAGGGAAAACACAGTGTTTGTGTACGAGGCTTTTACAAAGCTTTTATGTGGCTTCTAATTTCTCTAATAGTATTTTGGGCGCGCAAAACATAAAGTGCTTTGAGATGAGGTGTTGCTTGGCCAAAACCTGCTCTACTTTCTCACAGTTTGAGCTCTACGGCGTCAGCAGGTCCAGTTTTTAAATGAGAAAAATTAACATTTTTTTTCCTTTTTGACAAATATAAAGTCTGTCTGTTTATACGAATTCATAAAGGTGTGATGTTTCCCGTGTTCACAAGGGCAAAATGGCTGAAAATGAACCGAGTGACGTGTAAAACTACTTCTTGACACAAGGTGGCGCTGATGAATTTTTCGTTGTCTGAGTTTTTACGCGCTTGTCTGAATCAGAAACCAAGATGACGGGCAGTGGCATCAGTAAAGGAAGCATGTTAAAGTGCTAAGCTGCGTGTTTTGCGTGGGTTTCCTTTGTGTCTCCGATCTGGTCAAAAAACATCAATATTATGGTCTGGAAAATGTCCAAAAGTGTGAGTGAGAGTGTGTGTGTCCTGCTCAGTGATTGGTTGGCCACTAAAGGGGCGTGTCTTGCCTTTAGCTCAAGAGTTGCTGGCCCCAGCTCCCCATGACCCAGAAATGGAAAAATTGTGAAAAATGAATGCGTGGATGTTTTAACTATAATTTCTGCAGCTCAAGCGTGTCAACAAAAGCTCTGATCTGATTGGCTGCCATATTGTCCTCGCTGTAACTTGGTTCAGTTTGAAGTTGTGTACTTTGGTTCAGTTTTCCGCTTCATGTTTGTTTGGCTTCCATGGTGGGAAAATTGAACAAGAAAGGACTTTTGTCACGTTAGATTAGAAACTATTTACCTCAGTGAGATTTTAAGCTTCCGTGAGCGTTATTGTAACATGTTTAGGTTTTATTAAAGTAGACAGTGTTGTTTGGAGTTACTTTTGCCTCTAATGCTCGTTGTGTGTGTGTGTGTGTGTGTGTGTGTGTGTGTGTGTTTGTGTGTACACACACGTGTTTGGCTGAAGTAACTGGCAGTTGCTGACCTTAAAACCTGAATCAATCACTGACCTTGCGTTTACTACGTTTTGTGTTTACTTGGATTGACCAATCACAGAGCTTTTCTCCTTTTTTGGTCTTCCACTCCGATAAAAACTGGATTTATGAATTCCAGCGCGGTGTTTTCATGTGAAAGCGGAAAAGCCAGTTGATTTGAGTGAAGTTCTCTTTAGTGAATGTTTGTACGACTCGAGCTCAAAATTGTATTAAGAATTATTTCCGTACAATGGAGAAAAAAAAAAAAAACATTTCAAAGTACTGAATATTTTTAGACGTTTTAATCTCTTCTCTCTTCTATCTTCTCACTTCTCTCTTTTGGATTACAGCATTGAATTGATAAAGTAATTTAAAAATTAAAACAATAACTTGAATAATTCAATTTCCTCAACTGAGTTTTTTTCCTGAGGAGATTATTGAGATTATCTGACATTATGAAGGTGATTCTTGGTCTTTCTGTTTGGAGGAGTTGGCGTGTTCTCTGTGCTTGCGTGGGTTTTCTCCAGGTCTCCATTTTCCTCCCACGATCCAAACACCTGCCGAGGTATCAGAGTCTGGAAAATTTCCAATAGAGTGAGAGTGTAAATGTGTGTGTGTCCTGTTCTGTGATTGGTCGGTTACCAATCCAGGGCGTGTCCCACCTTCATGCAGAAAGTTGATGGGCTGTGACCCAGAAATGAAAGCAGTTAGGAAAATGAATGGATGGACATGATTCATTTCACAATTTTACTACAAAATGTATTCGCCATTGGCTAATCTCGCTGCTGTTGTTTTGCAAAATAAACTGTAAAAAGTGTCTCGTTGGATCAAAGTAAATAAAATTGCGCCAGCTGATTACACCTAATCAGTTTACTTTGGTTCAACTTTAGATTTTTACTTTGAAAGGAATTAACGTATTTAAGGTTATTTAATAATTTAAGTTTAATGAAATCTCAAATGATACGTTTTCTTAATTGTTTCTCATCGGAAGGGTTAGGGTTAA
>MU204420.1:10571405-10583905 GCA_017309775.1 Paedocypris sp. Pulau Singkep
ACTGTAAAAAGTGTCTCGTTGGATCAAAGTAAATAAAATTGCGCCAGCTGATTACACCTAATCAGTTTACTTTGGTTCAACTTTAGATTTTTACTTTGAAAGGAATTAACGTATTTAAGGTTATTTAATAATTTAAGTTTAATGAAATCTCAAATGATACGTTTTCTTAATTGTTTCTCATCGGAAGGGTTAGGGTTAAAAAGAGACCACCACCATAATGTATACGTCAATTTGCATCTTCATTAATTGGGGCGTGTGTACTAACGGGTTGAATTAAAATAATAATTATGTGTATAATAGTATCTATCATGATATCAAAATCTGAACAGAACCCATGTGTCTTGATCACTGAAGTGTAATAACAACTTATTAAAATAAGTTGCCTTATAAAAAGACTTCAATCAACATAAAATCTGCTCAATTGGTCCATTTAACAAACAGGCAGCAACAGCGCCTCCCATTGGGGGAATTGTAAATAAGTAAAAATGCAGCCGAGTCTCTACTCACATAACAAGACACATTGATGGTTGTTTACATAATTACCTTATTAAAACATCTACTGTTTCCTTTTAAGACAAATCGCTTCTCATTGGCTCATTGGCCAATTCAAGAAACATGGTCTTCTCTTCTCATCACCATCCGGCTCCAAAGCACATTTTTACTTTACTTCAAGGAAATGTATTTACTTTACACTACAATATTTACTTTTAATTTGGATGAAGCACACATTTTACATTAAACTGATGGTTTTGCTTTGAATTAGATCAGGTTTAAAAATGCATTCAAAGTAACGACACGCCTTTGACACTTTATACAGTGTACTTCAATGAAATGACTTGATTCTAACTGTGAGCGTGTGACAGCATGAATCAGGTTTTTCCGTTGGTTTTGTACTGTATGTACCACAACATGAACTTCACCTCATTGAGCTCTTTTTCAATGTCAACAGCGGCGAGGCTGCACCGTCATTCCGTTGCGCAATTCCCAACCGTCCCCAGGTTTCATTTGGGCTTGTTTGTGGTGTGTTTGCGCTCGTAGGCCGTCGTAATCTTTCCAATCTGGACCTGTTCAAGATTTCATTTGTGTTACGCTTTCAATGGAATTCCGCCGGCACTCGCGGGGCCGCCGGGCCGTGATGGAGGCGCACCTGGCCGGCTGGAGGAATTCCGCGCGCGGGGTGGAACAATGCTCCGCGGGCTTCGGTGGGCAGGAGGGGGCTTCTGCTCTCTGAACTTTATTCTGTGAAACTGATCTGTGACCCTCGAGGTCCGGAGAAGAACAACAAACACCACGTTTGTGGCTTGGCAGATGTGTGACGCCGATAAAGCGTTCAAAGACTGATTGTGCTGCTGCTGCTGTACGCGGCCTTACGCAATGTTTACGCGGCACCTTCTTTTGTGTTTTTTTAAACATCTGAATCGTGTAAACACAGTAGCCTAAATGAAGGAATAAACCCCACTTTACATTTTGTGTGTGGGCGTGTGTTTTTATACATACATACACACACACACACACACACACACACACACACACACACACACACACACACACACATATATATATATATATATATATATATTTACTGTACGTAGTATATACGTAGATAGAGAGATTTAAGATGTATATATTATATATCAATAATTTACTTGGGCTTGTGTGTTCATGGTATATAATGACAATATTCATATACAGTATTTAAAATATAGTATTTATATTGAAATATGTATATAAATTGTTTATAAAATGTGTATATGATATGTATAAATATACACAGTATATATATGTATATATATATATATATATATATATATATATATATATATATATATATATATATTTATATAAATATTTTTTTAAATTAAATTTATTTTATTTATTTTTTTTCACTTGCTCTTCTTTTTGTAAGTCGCTTTGGATAAAAAGGGGTCTGCCAAATGACTGTAGAGTAAATATACGTATATTACAAATACAATATATAATAAAAACTAATACACTATAATCTATGGTGTATATACTGTAAATAATGTTCAAGTTCAGTGCATTTGTAAAGCTTTTCACAGCTACAACTGTCTCAAAGCGCATGTGTGAAAATGTAAAAATAGAAGTTTGTTGCATTTTGTCCATTGTTCGTGGGTGTTTTAGATTCTGGCTATGACAGTTTATACACACACACACACACACACACACACACACACACAATTACAGCTGTTTTGGGACAGTCTGCGACTAGAAAAAGCAATTCATAAATAAACTGAATTTGAAGTATAGTATATAAAGCATGTACGGTATATACAGTACATAGTCCAAGCAGATTGATTGAAGCACCATTAACACACAACAACAACAACAACAAATCCAACATTATTTGTCATCTGATAAGGAGATTTTGAGAGGCATTTGAGCTTGTGCGTTATAAATGGCCTCACCAGCTTTCCGGGAAAACGTGTTTCTTACGTCTTTTATCTAGAACAAAAGAGAAGTAATGTTCTCCTCCGTGTTCTTCAGAAAGACCCTCCTGGTGGGCGCTCGGACAAAACCCCGATTGAGTTTGATCAAAAGCAGCATGTTTCAGCCACTTGTTCGGTTGAAGTTAATTATCCCGGAACTTTTTATTTTTTTCCCGGTTTTCCCTCATTAGGCCTGTGACGTCCCGGTTTGTTCTCCTGCAGCAGAATGTGATTACATCACTAATCAGTGAAACCATCAAGTGGACTGGAGTGGACAGGATTCATGGTTACTGGTCACACGTCTGGGTTAGTTCTCTCTAGCCACTGGCACGGCTTTCAGGTCTGATCAGGAGAAACATAAAGACGCTTTATTGCTCTTGAATAGTTGTGCTGTAGCTCAAACTGTATTTTTGTTTGTATTTTTTGTATTTGTTTAAATGTCTGACTGTAGATATGCCGTACGTCGTACCTGTACAATATTCGTATAAAGTGCAACTTTAGTATACGTTTGCATATATTTTTGATACATTTAAAAAAATATTTCTTTAAACTCTGTTTAAACAACCTTGATTCTGCTCCTGCTTTTATTGTAAAGTTGTACTGCTGCTGTAATAAAAAAATATTCCCAATTTTGGGGATGAATAAAGGACTGGTCTTGTCTTATATTATTATTATTATTATTATTTTATTTCAAGGATGTATGCGTACATAAAAAAACCCCATACTTACTTAACCATGATTACACAAGTGAAAACCATATTACTGTTGTCACGTTTATGGGCAAGGGACACGGACTACATTACCCAGAAGCCTTTGTTGTGTGTAATCGTTGCCACCTGTTCCTCAACAGTATATGTATTTAAGTCTTCACCTGTGCCATTGTCCTTTGCCAGTCATTGTCTATGTGAGTTCTCTGTAAATGTATGTTTTTTTTGTCACCTCGGACTCTGACTTTTCTGGTCGGTAACGGATCGAAACACCTGTTAGGATAAATAGTAACAATAATTGTTGCAAACATCCTTTTATGATGTACTTGAGTACTTGAATGGGAAGTAGAAGAAAGTACTTTTTAATTGTTTATCTTAAAGTTATTGTTTGTTGATATTGTGTACATTAAATATATTGGTTACGTTCCTTTCTGGCCACATTGACAATCCCTTGTTTTTACTTATCTAATTTTGACCTTTAAAGTCACGTTTAGCATACAGCATCATAATAAAGGTGTTAAAATAAAAGCATAAAAATAAAAGCATCAAAATCTTAATTGTGCATAATTAATTATAGATTTTGTGCATTATACAATGTGTTGTTCAATTTATGTTCAAATATGTGAAAAGTAGCTGATTGATAGCACGACAACTTTCATTTATTATTTACCCATCTTCTGACCCACTTTTCTATTTCTGGGTCACGAGGAGCAGGAGCCAGTGCCTGCAATTTTAGGCCTGGAGGCGGGACACGCCCTAAATTTGTGGTCAGCCCTATTTGTTTCTCTCTCTCTCTCTCTTTGTTATACCCTCTCTCTTTCTCTAGTTCCTCATATTTGTTTCTCTCTATTTTTTTCTTTCTTTCTTTCTTTCTTTCTTTCTTTCTTTCTTTCTTTCTTCCTTACTTTCTTTCTTTCTCTTTCTTTCTTTTTTCTTTCTTAATTCCTAATTTCTTTTTCCCTTCCCTTCCCTTCTTTCTTTCTTTCTCTCTCTCTCTCTCTCTCTCTCTCTCTCTCTCTCTCTCTCTCTCTCTCTCTCTCTCTCTCTCTCTCTCTCTCTCTCAAGGTTCTTAATTTCCTCATTAATTTCCCCCCATTTTTTTGATAAATCATTTTCTTTTGCTGCTGAAACATAGACATTTCCCCTAGTCAGATAAATAAAATCCCATTCATTCATTCATTCATCTATTCATACATTCATTCATTATTCTCTCTTATTTCTTTCACTTTTTTATAGTATCTATACTTGGTGTCGGGCCGCAGAGGCAGAGGTGTCTGTGGCCCCTTCACTGTACCTTTCCCCCCCGTGTTTGTCCCGGGACCCTGACTGCTGACTGACATGCAGCTGGACTGGCACCTGTGAGCGGGGCAGCGGGGCAGCGGGGCACAGGGCTGGAGGATGTGCCTTCGCCTTTAAGATCCAGCTCCCTGTTGTCACGGCGCTGTGTGACATCCACACTCCACATCTTTGAAGTGCTTGAATTGTTGGATTCGAGGTTCTCGTGTGTCATTTCTGTCTGACCACATGCCGGATGCGTGACTTGTGCTCATCATTCCCTCGATTTTCGGAGAAGCATCTGTAGTGGCTAATGATTATGAAGTCGTTTCTGATTATTTCTGATTGGAACTCAAAAAGCACTAAAATCACACGAAATAATAGGCAGACAATTCAGGATGGCAGAAACAACCAAAACATCATCATTTATAACGGTTTAATTAATTTTATTAATGCCTAGTTTTTTTAATAATATATTATTTTTTGAATTAACACGTTTAAATTGTATTTCTTTTAATTATTATTATATTATTATTATTTAGGCAATATATACTGTGTATATACAACAACTGTATATATACATATTTAGCACCTACATTCATGATAATAATAATAATAATAATAATAATAATAATAATAATAATTTTTATTTATATATTATTATTGTATTGTTTTATTATTTGTTGTTTTATTGTATCCATATTGTATTATTGTATAATATATTATATATTACTATTATTATAGTATTATACACAATTTTGCAATAATAATAATAATAATAATTCTAAAATCAAGGCAGAGGTTATAACTGTTTTTGTTACGGTTAGAGTAAAAGGGAATATTGATATAATATTTATAATATTTTGAATTACAGTAAGGAGAGAGAGAACACCTTGTTTTGCATGTAAAAGTGGAGCCCCACTATGATATAAATGCAAGTGTGTGTGTGTGTGTGTGTGTGTGTGTGTGTGTGTGTGTGTGTGTGTGTGTGTGTGTGTGTGTGTTTAGAAGTCAAGTACGCATAACAGTGCTGAGCTGAGCATTATTTTTAACGATTAAATGTATTATGATTGCATAATTGTATGTAAAATTAAAGAATTCATTCAAAGGTATTGCATATTGTGCAATTCCGCTATTTGATTTGCTTTAGTTTTAGTGTGTGTGCGTGTGTGTGTGTGTGTGTGTACACTGTCTATATGAATTTACACTTTATTTTATTAGATGAGAAGTATTTTAAAGCAATGTTAGTAGTAACATCACTTCTTTTTCTCTTCTCTCTATCATGACCATGAATGTTGTGTCAGAAGTGAATTCTTGCGTCAGACCCCCGTTATCCCTCAGAGGGCCAATCAGACGCGACCGGGGAGACGCGACAACTTCAAAGAGCTGGCGCACGCGTTGGTTATAACGGCAGCGTCGCGTCCAGCGAGTGACGTCACGCACATGTAATAGTTGATTGGTCGGCGCTCGGTCTAGACAAACGTAGGCGGGGAAACTGAAGAGCCGTTCAAGCCCCCTTTAAAAGCGTCAAAAGCGACGGACGAGACTCGAGTGAATGAGAATAGCGAGGCTGTAATTCACGCGGGAGCTCCACACGTGCCGCTTCTTTAGTTTCGGGGTCTTTATCTGAGGGGCTTTTTTTCTCCAGCGTCGAGCTTCACATGAGGGACGTTTCTGAATTATCGTCACACACTCAGATCGGGTAAGACTGGACGCTTTTTCTTCCTCGTTGTGGGTCGTTTCATTCATTTAGATGTGTGACCTACATTTGACGGCTTCATCTGCCTGTTTGCGACCTCGAAGTGCGTGGGTTCGAATCCCGTAATTTGCGTAAAAGCGCTTCAAGTGCGTGGAAATAACACGCTCAATCACCAATATAGTGAGATGTAATTACAAAAAAGATACACATTCTCAGTGATGGAGTCATTCGAGTCGCTACAAATCGACCGAAAACATGCTCATGGTCTTAATAAAGCTCACGTGACTCTCGTATGTTCCGTCATTGCATGTAAAAGATTGTAAGCATCCATATAATGTTAATGCCCGTCGTCTATTTATGCAAGCTCTTGTGGCCTAATGGTTAAATACTGTTGCCTGGTTTACAACCAAATGTTTGCAGGATCGAAACCAGCAAGTTTTACTCGTCATTTAAACGTCATTGGGATCTGCTTCCCACTACCCTGTCTAAAGGGCAAATATCTTATTTTAAATGTATGACATATAGAGACACGTAAAATGTACAGTTATATAATTACCACCTACAATAATGAAATAATCATAATAATAATGTTTATATATTATTATTATTAGGCATTCACCTTACCAAAGGTGGGTGACTATTATTTTTATCATTATTAATATTATTATATACAATTATTGCAATATACATTTTTCTAAAATGTATATTTCAGTGTACATATACATATAATGTACAGTCGGCTCCTGCTAACTGGGACACATGGGGACACGACCGTTTTGCCCGAATAAATCGGCACAAATGTACAAATTTATGAGATATTAGGATTTGTCCCAATAAAGCGGCAGAACACTTTGACCCAATTAAGCAGAGTCGACTGTCCATAAAAAACACATTGGGTAATGAGGAGTGTGTGCATGCGTTTCATCCACGAGCATCTGTGAGGCAGACGAGACCAGGGCGAAATGACCCAGCTGAAGCACAATGTGTGAAGGCTTGTTATCTGCCTCGGGAGTTGCGCGCTCCCACCACGGCCGTGTCAGGTGGTCGAGATGGTAGATGAAGGCAAAGATGATGTTGTTTTCTAAACAGGTTTTGGATGGTGAGAATTCATCAGCATCCTTGTGCTTTCCTCCACTGGGGCTGTTACAGCAGAATCTTCAGCTCTTGACTTGGAAAATGTTGTTTTTTTTTCCCACGTTGTTCATATTTTACAGGTTATACTGATACTGTAATTTCAGACATTTAGTAGTTTTAAGTCATTTTGATAAATCAATAAAAGTTCAGAGAGGATAAAGGGCTGTGGTGGTTTTGTCTGAGGGTCACATGAGAATAAGACAATAGGGTAGAAGCAAAAAAGAACCAAAAACGGTACTTAATCGTGCAGAATAATAACTGTATTTCTTTGGTAAAGGAAAATAAATTGATTTATGTCGCGTCCTTAAAAACAGGAACAAACGGTTTTTCAGTATGAAACCAGTGCAACTTCAGTTCATGGAGAAGGTGAAATAAAAACATATTTACAATAACCTCACCGGGCCGAGCAAAGTCAACCAAAGGGCCTCGTCTGCTATAGGGAAATGCCTCAATATAGCTAATTTACTTGTGTCCTGAGGCTCGTCAGTTGTTCTTTATTCAAGATTCCATTTTTATGACTGGGTTGCAGCACTTTTATGAGATCAAAAGAGAAATACTTTATTAGCTTGTAATTAACTGTCTGTTTAGAATGATGATTGTGATTTCCTTTAAGTTAATGTCAGTGTTTTTGTTAATGCTTCATTGACTCAAAGAAGAAAGAACAACACAATATATATGATATAAAGTGATTTTTACTCATCATTTTGGGAAATTGACGAGAGATCTCAGCCTGTGAATGGAATGAAACTACACTTAGAATCTATCAATCAATCAGTCAATCAATTTAATCTAAAGCACAACTAGAATCTATTGATCCAATTATTCCAAACTACACTTTGAATACATCTATCAATTTAATCCAAATCAAATTCCAAAATCAATCCAAATCAAATTCTATTTAAAACTTAGAATCTTTTGACCTACACTAAATATAGAATCTCTCCACCAATTTAATCCAATCTTCATCTAGAATCTATCGATCAATCTAGTCTAAAATACATCTCAGATGTATTGATCAATTAAAAAAGTAGAGTCACGTGATCTAAACTAAATAATGTCCATCAATTTAATCTAAATTATGATTGACGAATTTATTTCTTCCAAAGTTCCCATGTGGTTTTACTAACAGAGATTAAACGATTTTTTACCTTTGTATTTTTTTATTTAGTGCTGCAGAAGCTTATATTATTTTGACCAATGTTTTTTATCCATATTATTATTGGTAAAGCGAAATATGCATTTGTATGTTATTATGCTTTTTATTTTTAAGTGTGGCGTTACGTTCTTCAAATACGGGCCTTGGTAAAACCTTTCTATATCTATATCTTTTGATTCTTCTTCTCGGGTCTTGGGATGTCGACCATCTAAAATCCACTTTTCAGCTTTCAGAGGTTGAAATGTAGGATGTACATGAGTGCTGAGTCACAGGAAAGCCCACGCTTGGATTTCTGGATGTGCAGAAGGATGAGAGAAGATAGTCAGACGTGGCTGAAGTCCGGAGGGCTTGACTCAATAGATACAGTGTGAACGGTCTAATTCACTTTAACTGATTCAATATGTACATTTAGCCGTTTCGACGTGTGACTCCAATTAGCCACGCGGCTCCTTTTCCGCAACAATGTGGCAAATCCGTGCAACATTGTCTCCGTCCAGTCGAGCGAATGCTTTCATTGTGGCCGCCTGGTATCTTTTGTCCGTGCTTGATTGGGACTCTTGTGACGGCGTCCGCTCTGGATCGGTCACTGGGGTTGATCAGCAGTGTGTGGATTTGCCATCTGGTCCTGGTGACATCCCCTCGATGTTCTGGCACCACGAGACTCTGCACAAGGACATCGGGAAGGTGGGGAAGGGTCTCCCTTTGTTTGCGGCACAGGCGGGCGTTTGATTGGACGGCCTGTCCGGACCTCTGCTATGATCTGGTGTTGTTGCAGCTGAGGGTCCGGCATGCGGAGGCTTCCCTCATCTGCTGAGCGCCTGACCGACCCAACACTGCCCCTGTGTTCTCCTCGCCGCACAATCACTTCCTAACAGTGATGCGTACCGGAAACGCAGCTGTGAGGTGGGAGTGCACTCCGGTCAGCTGACCAGCTGCTTCTCCGTGTGCCCAAGAGCTAGAGCTGCACGATTCATCGTTAAAAGATCGCGATCTCGATTCTGCCTCTTCACGATCTGAATCCAGCATTTATACGATTCTGCCTATTATAACCTGCACTAGTGTATGTGAGTCGAGCAGCAGTCGAGTTAAAAATTAAAAAACACAAAAAAACAAACAGGGAGATTGAATGATTAAATACGTAGAGTAGATGGTAGCCACATACAGCAAACATACAGTTGAGGACAAAATTATTAGCCCCCCCTAAAATAATCATCGTTTGAAAAGTTTTTCGAAAGTGCTTTTAAACAGAGCTAACAATTTTAATCAATTCTAATAATCCTTAACTGGACATAATACTGTACTTGTTCATTACATACATTACATTCTATTTTTCATCCCATTTATTTATAATTAAAGCAATTAGTAATATGTGTTATAATATTGCTGTTTGACAATCTGATTTTCAGGGTTGAATATTTTAAATAATAAAATATTCAGAAAGAATCGTGATCTTTATACTAAGCCAAAAAAAATCGTGATTCTCATTCTATCCAGAATCGTGCAGCTTTACTCAGAGGTGATAGGGCATTTGCGGCTGTGGAACGTTTGCCTCTGTAGGTTAGGCTGGCACATACCCTGACAAATTTCAAATCGATGCTAAAAACCCATCTCTTTTCCTTGGCATATGACCCAGCATGACATTTTTAGTCAATTTTAATCATTCAATTTAGTCCTTTTCATTTTTTGTGCTTATGTATAAATGTATATATAATATGTATATTTATTTGTTAATTTTATTGTGATCGTGTTTTTGGATTATGTGATTATGTGCTTTTTAATGTAAAGCACTTTGGTCACATTTTTCATGTAGAGCACTTTTTTGCTCCACTAAAAGTGCTTTTATAAGTAAAGTCGACTTGACTTGCCTTGAGTACAGCCGCGTCTCATGAACCCAGTGAACTCACACAAACCTCGTGCGGAACACCGACCTCGCTGTGCAAGAACATTCATATGGCTTCAGATGTTTAGAGCATGCCGGGCCACCATTCACAAAACTCAAACCACGTTTTAATTCAGTTGTGGCCGTTGTGGTGGATCGAGGGGTTGCAGGTTCGAATCCCGGTTTGGTGGGTTTTATTACAGGAGTGTCAAACTCATTTTCACCGAGGCCCACTGGTTCTCCTCAAAGGGCCGGATGTAACTTGTAAATGTAGCTAAATGTAATCAAATGTAATGTAAAATAAACGTAACTACTCTTCAATGTTAAACAACTCATTATTTAATATAACTTATTCAAGTGACAATTGCAGTTGCGCGGAAAATCTATGTTTGCTTCTTGCATTGCAACATAAATCCTTTTCAATTTTGTCAGCTTATAAAGACACACTTAACTACATTAATGAAGGATCAAACTGTCCAAGTGAATAAAGAAAAATAACAAAAAACTGTGGAAACACTGCCACGGCTGCCGTAGTCGAAAGGCATTGTGGGAAATGTAGTTTTTTGGTCAACACACATTCTTAATTTATTTTTTGGGATTTGTTTTAGACACTTAAAACTTTTAAGCTCTCACTGGCCACATAACAAGACATGGCGGGCCACATCTGGCCCCAGGGCCTCGAGTTTGGCTTAAGGCTGCCCACTACTCCGGGTGTGTGTGTGTCACTTCACTGTGTGTGTGTGTGTGTAACTTCACTGGATGGTTAAATGGGCAAAAAAAAAAAAACATTTCAATACTGCCCCTAGTGGTCATATTGACAAACTCGCCTCACTAACTAATTCAGGGGCCACCCACAAGATAAAAATTCAATTAAATAACGCACTTACTTAAATTATAAATATTATTAAATATTAAAACTTAAATAACTTCAATATTTCACTTAAACACTTGCTGAATAAATACATTTGAGATGTATTTTGAGATGTAAGAATACTGGTTAAAATACATTTGAACTACCGATGTCCTGACTCCTGATCCTATTTTAACATTGGATTTGTTTAAAATATTATGTTTTATATTTTTTTCAAATATATATTTTTTTGATATGACGCTTTTGGTCCTGAAACCGTTTACTTTTATTTTGCACTGCTGCACACCTAGTCATGTGCAGGGTTTCAAATGCCGCAACACTTCAGATGCTTTTTCATTCCGTCTTTAAATTCTGTTATGACTAATTTATTATAGTTGTTAATAATCCGCTAAATTTTGAACCCGGCAGAATGTGTCTGTCACAGTCACTCATGTCGAACTAGACAGGAGCTTCTGCAGCCTCGTGATTGGACCATTCTGAACCAATCACAGTCTGTGCTGTTCCGACAAAAATATATGTAAGCACGTACCTAAACAAAAGAGAACACAGTTACACTTGAACACAAGAAATACAGCTAAAAATGGTTATTTAAAAGACATTAGTATTATAAAGAGCATTTGTAAGGCGCTTTACACAGTTTTAACTGTCTCATTTTTGCTTAATATAAAAATAATTATAATAGTTTGTTTAATATACCTACGTATTTACACATACATGCATGTGCACATGTTTTAAATGTGTAAATAATAAAAATAAATAAAATAAAGTTGAAAATAAAATATAAATGAAAAATTAAATAAACAGAGAATTCATTCACTAAACGAGTACATTCATTTTTTTATATATACAGATTTTGGGAAGGATTTACAATTTAAAGTACTTTAAGACTACAATAACACTTAAAATCGGCTTAAAAAACCGTCTTAAAAGTCGACGCTAAGGCTCATGATGCGGCATGTTCAGCCACAGATATTGATGACCAATGACACGTAATAATTGGATACGTGGAACAGACCGCAAACACCGTATGTGAATGTCCGGACCCCTGCTGACCGGCTTATTCACTGGACCCCATGGCTTCCACCAGGCACACGCTATAACACACCGTTCTGTCTTTTTATTAGACTAGTATACGTATATACACTCACAAACGTTTTTTTTTAAATCATATAATACACAAAAATGTTCTTTTAAATACAGTAGATGTATACACACACACACACACACACACACACACACACACAATTTGTACGTATGTAAATATTTCAACATTTTTGTGTCGAATCAGAATGAACGAGTAACATTGTTAATGAATAAATAAACACACTGATT
>MU204420.1:10588905-10590692 GCA_017309775.1 Paedocypris sp. Pulau Singkep
CCCGAGGGAGGTGGGTGACATTATGTTGAAATGCACTATGCTCTCCTGCCATTGAGTTGGTATTAGTTGTTGGTATTAGGTCTTGGTGCTTGTTTTTAACACTGAAAACAAAATAATTTTGAATTTGAATTTTATGAAAAATAATTTTGGACATGTGGCTGCCTTTTGTGACCAGTCTTGTCCATTATTTTAAGCAATAGGATGTATTAGCGCAGACAAGGGATGGAAGGGACCAAAAATGGAGGCGGGGTCTAGGTGTAGCTGATGACTCGGACCCACCTGAAGCAGATGAAGGGAAATGGACAGATGGGTTTACCTAAATTGAAGCATACCATTGGTCTTTAAGTCAATATAAGTTGAAGATTTACTTTAAAGGTGCATAATGCAAATTTCTGTAAGCCTCTTTTTCTTTTTACCCCCCTCCCTCTCTCTCTCTCTCGTTCACCCCCCTCTCTTTTTTTCTAATTTTCTATTCCATGCACAAATCGCATATTGCATGTACAAGATCACTTCATTTTTGCATTTTTGATCAGCGCTTCATTGGTATGACAAAGCTGTGTGTTATTACCGAGTCAATTACAGATGTGAGTTAACTACAGATTAATTTAGCTAAAGTGTTTGCAGTATTAACATGTAAATTGTGGAGCAAGTTGTTTTAAACACAATTTAATAATAAATTAGATTTAACGAACAATGATTTTATGTGTTTATTTTACTTGTGTGTGGTTCAATAAATACATAATGTAAGCACACTATATAAAAAATATAGCATCTTCTCTCAGAGGTGAAGATTTTTCTTTCACTTATTGTCTTCGTCAGGCAGTTTCTTCTTTATCTTTTACTGCTTTTACTGCTATTGAGCTCGTAGGAGCGCCAGCGTTATATACTGTGGCCTAACACATTATTTGGCTGTTTTAGCGTGACATTAATGGGCCTTTTCTTCTCCTAATAAGTGCCTTTCACGAGCACAAAGCTAAATTAGACGACATCGCATCACGACAAAAGCAGCTCTCATGTGCTTGAGCATGTGACTACTCGATGTCATGTGGAATAATACATTCAGATTAGCATGTCCCAGCCTCTCTCCCTTTCTGTTCTCTCTCTTTCTGTCTCTCTCTCTCTCTCTCTCTGCCCGCTCTCTTTTTCTGCTGTCTTTTTCTCTCTCTTTCTCTTCTCGTTCTTTTTTCCTGCTCTCTCTTTCTCTACCTGATCTTTTTTTCTGCTCATTCTCTCTCTCTTTATTCTGCTCTCTCTCTCTCTCTCTCTCTCTCTCTCTCTCTTTCTCTGCCTGTTCTCTTTTTCTGCTCTTTCTCTCATCCTTGCTCTCTCTCACTCCTTCTCTTTTTTGCTTTCTCTCTTTCCTTCGCTGCCCCCTCTTTTCTTTCTCTGTCTCTCTCTCTCTGTCTCTCTCTCTCGCACTCTTTCTCTCTCTCTCTCTCCCCTCTCTTTATCTCTTCTTTCTCTCTTCTCTCGGTCTCTGTTTTTCATTTTCTCTCTCTCTATCTTCTCTTGCTCTCTAGTGTTAGGGACGTTCTGACGTTTCCGTCTAGAATTTCAACAAGATTTGTGAAAACAAATAAATAGACCAAAAAAAAAAAAACCCATAATCACGAACCATGCAATAGTTACGCACTGACCCACTTGGCGACAGAATGTAATCAACCTTGTATTCAGGAGCCATCGTTGCTGCCTGATATTAATCTAGCGTTTCAAAAGAATGGTTTTTCAGCTCAGCTAAAACACGGTGGAGAAAATCCATCACGATTGGATTTGTGGTCGTCGCCAAC
>MU204420.1:10626749-10659249 GCA_017309775.1 Paedocypris sp. Pulau Singkep
GTGTGTGTGTGTGTGTGTGTGTGTGTTCACGTGCCTGAGAACCGTGTGCCAGTTACGAACCCTAAAATACCAATGAAGTGAAGCCCGACGTCTCTCGACATGATTTTCAAAGTGATGCTGATGTTCTAGATGATTCCGAGCAGTTTTAGGGATGAAAGACTTACATTCCCAGCGCAAAGTAACGATGAAGGTAGATTAAAGCTTGTCTTCTTATCTTAGCACACACATTATGAGACTATATGCCTAGGAATTGTGCTTCTATATCGCTATATGATCCCTCAGACGGAGGAGAAAGATATTCTGTCCGTTTTCTTGCTGTGTTCTCGTGTCCAGCCAGTGTAATGTTTTCTTTGTGATGTAATGAAGTTGTCACCCAGTTGTTCTATGAACTCATTACTTACATGGCAGCATTTATAAATACTGTATATAAATGTAAACCCTTTATAAGCACATCTATAGTTTGTATATTGTAAATAGTCAGATGATGTTTAGTCTGATGATTAAAACAATAATTTTAAAAGAACTGCTTTTTGAAAAGCCAGTTTGGTCTTTATTTTCTTGATTCCCAGTACAGTGCTGGCAGTTAATGTACTGTAAACATTGTTCAAATAAAAAAGGAATAATATTCACTTTGATTGATTCTGGTCTTTTTTGCCATATATATAGAGGATTTAATTTCACACACGCGCGCACACACATAGCACATGCATTTTAAGATGTGCATATTGTTTGTGCAAATTTAGAAAACACATTTTAAATGCGTATATAATATGAACACGTCTACACACAAACATGTATTTACACACAGTATATGTGTTGTGTCACTATTGTTTGTATAAATTATATGAACAATATATTACGTACATTATCAATACAGTACACATATACTCTTGCAATTTGGCATTTGTGTAAGTAGATGGATTGATGAAAAAAGTTAATGGGTATACACATGCATTATAAAACATATAAAAATAAATATATAAATATTTACGTTTGGGGGAAAAAAGCTATAAACGTGACACAAGGGGGCAGTATTAAAGCAGCAACAACACTATCACTGATTAGAAAATCTCTTTAAATTGATTTACAAATCCTATATGATAGATTTTAAGATCTTAATCCCTTACACAAACATCTGTTGCGTGGAAAAATCCATACAAAATCAGAATATATATATATATATTAATACCTGCTTGATTTATTAGCCACGTTTGGGCTAATTTCAGGTTTCGCCTATTTCCCTACGGAAGTACAAACACGTTTTTTATTTTATTTTATATATTATTATTTTATTATTGTTTTATATAATATTATTTTATATATAAAATTAATATTTATATAATATTTTATTATTATTATTATTATTATATATTTTTTTTACAAATATACATGTTTGCATTAATTAATGAAGAAACAGTATACAGTATGGAATCAGATTAGTGCCAAACATATCAAACGTAAATTTCTAAGAAACGAACGAGAAATCCGAAGCGAAAACGTGAGGATGCATCGTTGAAAAAACAACAACAAAACAAACAAACAAAAAAAAAAAACAACGTACTAGAAAGCGAAAACTAAAAACCCAAACGTATGTGAGGCGCTTTAGAAATGTACGTTTGATATTTTAGGCACTGATCTGATTCCACAGTATTATCATTTGGAATTGCACATTATATTTTTACCTCGTCCCAATTGCACCGTTGTTTTTTGCACAGTTGTATTTTTGCACAGCCTATTTCTTGTTCTCTTCTCTTCTTGAATTTTTGCCTACAATGCCGTCTTTCAAATTGTCCCTTTCGTTTCGGTTTTTTGCCACTGCTGAACACAAAAAATCCCCCCTAGTGCGATTAATAAAGTCCTAAATCTATAACCGATGGAAACAGCGCTCGCGTTTCCCGCTTGCCAGCGTCACAACTACATCTCCCATGAGCCCCGTATAGTGGGCGTGTCCGGCGGGCAGGCTGGCAGTGTGTGCGTGCGCGCGGGGCTCTCAGTTCCAACAGTTCGCTGCTGTGTGTGTGGCAGAGAGGAAGTTCACGCGGACCGGGGTGTGGCGGCCAGAGCAGAGCACCGAACACCGCGCAGGAGAACAATCACACCCGCCGATCGTCACCTGCACACGGGCTCGTTTGCCAGCAGCGCCCGACACCCGTTCCAGGACTAGCTGAGGGCGACCGCGCGGGATTTTCCCACCGATTCGCTGGTACCTGCGCGCGCGAGGCTCGATAAAACTTTTCACGGATTGCAAGGATATTGTTCTCGTTATTCATCTCGTTTGGCTTCCCGTGATGTGAGGAGACTCGACGGCCCGTGTGTTCAGTCTCCAAACAATTTCCAGGTGTTGCTGTGACCTCCGCCATTTAATTACCGTAATATATAGATAGATTTCAAGCGGCTCCGGGACATTTCCACTGGACCTTTTTCCCTGCGACGGAGCGAAAAGAGGAAGTTCTCCGACTTCTGAAGCGAGAGAGAGAGAGAGAGAGAGAGAGGGGGAATAAAGCGCCCGCGTTTAAAGGGTCTCCACCTTTTAAATAGTTTTTTCTTCGTAAAGCGAACCCCACAAATCAGCCGCCCTGAAGCGCGCGTTCGGAACCATGGGCTGTACCGTGAGCCAGGAAGATAAAGCCGCGGCCGAGCGGTCCAAAATGATTGACAAGAATCTCCGCGAGGACGGCGAGAAAGCGGCCAAGGAAGTCAAGCTGCTGCTGTTGGGTGAGTGACCACACACACACACACACACGCGCATAACGGTCGCCCGTTCACATGCACGCGCATTCGCACAGTTATTCCCAGAGGTGTAAAGTGCACTTCCTTACTCTACTTAAGTACGTGTTTTGCTACTTTGTACTTGTAGTGAGTATCCGAAATGAAAGCAACTTTCACTCTCAACTCCACTACATTTGTGATTGAGTGTCTGTGTCTTTACTCCATTGAATGGACACTTACCATTACTCGTTACATTACTAATATCTTGGGGGCATGAGGTGATATCGCCATCTGCAGGATGATGAAGGTACTGGAAGCTGTTCATCAGCTAAATCGCATGAGCGTGAATTAGAGGCATGAATGTGTTTTACTAATTTTATTATAATATCTGCAATTCACTAGTCAGAATTTGATTTTGCTGCTTTTTTTCTTTTCGCACTTCAGTTTGACTGATGACAGCAGACTGCCGCTTTGTTCTTTTTATCTACACTGACGTACGTGAGATTTGCATCTGTGTGTGTCAGGCTCCTCCTTCGCCAGGTGTCTTTTTCGTCCGGCCCCCGGGCCACACCCGGCCCTTTGGTTGACCTTAGTGGTTCTCAAACTTATTTTGGTCGCTCCCCCCTTTAAACCTATAGAAAAATCTGGCACAATTCACCTCAGTTTTTCACTACTACACATATGACTGAATTAATTTTTTTTTTTTTTTTTAACTACTTGCAATGAAAAGAAAAAGCTGTCTTCCCTTTTTACACTAGTTCAAAATTAACTAGTTCTTTGTGCCTGGAAATGAACGAGTCTCCTCAAGGAACAATTCGTTAGTTACGCAACTATCATTTGTTCAAACGTTTGCTTTCGGATCATTCAACAAATTAACAAATGACTGGAAACTAATCGTTCCATTTACCGATCAAGAGATAGAGATCCGAGTCGGTTAAAAGATTCGAACTCGCCATCTTTAATCCCCCAACTCTACTTCCTTTGGCTGTTTACAGTTTTATTTTTTTCCTCTTCTGCTGATGGTTTGCGCCGCACCCTGGCGTAACAATTTAATTTGAGATGTTTACATAATGCTTGAACTAACACTGCATTTGTTTAGCATATAAGGTTAGTAATATTTCAGTATAATACGTAAAATATTTCACATTGGAGGGAGATTTGTTTTTATTATTGTTGTTATTATTGAAACATAATGCTTTTTGGTGAGATATGCAATTCATTTTCTGCAGAATTGATTTCGGTCTTTTTGGCCCACAACCGCACGTTACTCCCTGGAGTAAATTAAAGCAGCTTTAAAGAGTGAGTTTAGTGATCTGATTGCCTCACAAGCGTGTTGTTTTCAAAAGAAAGACTTGACGTCGTTTGAAGTGTTTGTGCCGGAAACCAAGAGTTGGTGAATTATGCAGAAACTCTTGAAAGATGTCTTCTTCAGACCCGAGCAGGCAGTTCTAGCATGTTCTTCACGTGCTTCTCCGCGTTGCACAAATGGACGTTAATTATTAAACAGTCTGGAATTGCAGTTCGATTTTACGTGTTTTCGCTGCACAGTCTTTTCTTTCAAAGCGACGTGCTAAATTCTTCTAGATCGTTCTTTTCCTGAGACTCAAACCCACAAGTTGGTTGTAGCTTTCGTCATTGTAATGTTCTCTGGGGCTTTTCAATCACCCAATGCTTCCCAGATTTGGGAGTTCACACACTTTTAAAAGATTTATTTTGATTATATTTGGAAACTTTTCTTGGATTTAAGTAGTTTAACTAAGCATGTTTAAATGGATAAAGTGTTCCTTTTATAGATTTTTGTTGAATTAAAATCAATGTTCTTCATAAAATATATATTGTCATAATTATCCGAATTGGTAATATGAACATGCTGCACAAATCTGTTAAAAGAAAAAAAGTTGATGTTACATTTTATAATATTATAATGTATTCACGCCATTGCAGATAATGTGGTGCATCATGGGATATGTAGTTTGTCTCATCAGCTCTTTATTAGCCAGACATTAAAACCATTAAAATAACTCTGTATATAAGAGTATAACTATATATGTACATACTATAATTTATAATTATATAAAACACACAAGAAGAACTTGAGAACTAAGTGTCCAGACGTTTGCAAACTTTTCTTGATCGTTGAGAAGCAGAAGTGGAAAGATGATGAAACTGGTGGAGGCGAGAGGTTGAGGGGATGTTTGGACAGTCCCTGTGATCACACACACACACACACACACACACACACACACACACACACACACTCGCTCTTTGCCCCCGACCAGAACTGTGTTTGGACAGAAAAGCGGGAGATTCTGTAGAGGAATGTTTTCAGAAAGGCTTACGGCCCAAACAGAAGCTTGGAACATCCATCTTGAGCCAAAGAAAGTGTTGGAAGTGGATTTGTTTGGCAAGGATTGTGTGTCAGCTTGACGACTTCGCTGCCGACGTTTTTCGGGAAAATTGCGTTATTGTAGAATTTTAGTTTTTTTTATTGTTGGCTTTTCAACCGAAAGTTTTTATTTTATTTATCTCTCTGGACGACACCGTCTAAAATGATGTGTTCAGGAAGAATTGGAGTCTTAAATAAATTTCTTAAATAAATATACCATATTTACTCGCTTATAAGTCGATCTGCTTATAAGTCGACTCCGCTTTTGTGGTATTGTGCTCATAAAAATAATATTTATTTAATTCACTAACATAAATGTTAATTTTATTACCTAGCTTGTGGTCTCTATTGTTTACTTGTGCGAGTAATGGTGAATTATCTGTACACCGTTGAGTGAAATATTTTCTATTTTGGGAGACCGCGCCTATAAGTCAAGCTCGAAATGTTTTGAAAAAATACGGTAAATGCGGTGAATAAAACCGACATCTTGCTTGATGGTTTGACGTCAGTGAGAACAACCGAAACCATTTTAAATTCACCTATGCGTAATGTCTTGCTCGAGAAGTTCTATTTCAACTAAATTACAAATCTTTCACTGTTCTAATTTAACATTTGGGCCGTGGATTTCCGTCACACTTTCACCGTGTTGTCGTGAAGAATCAATAGGCAAATGTTTTTCTGAAGGTGAAAGGCTGAATCCGTGTCGGAGTTTAGCGCTCTTTCCTGCTAAACCGTCCTTAATGTGCATCGCCGTTGCCAAAGGATCAGGATCAAATGTCTCATGGGTTGTCAGGGCACCTATTACGTGAAGTAACGGTGAGCCACGACGTGTAATTCTAGGTCTCTGTCTCTAATAGCAGACGTGGGAAGTAAACATCAGGTCGGGGATTTAGTCACTGTCTGTGGAGCTGACATCTATCTAAACTTCTGCCTTTCACGTTGGTTTTGATTTTTTTATTTTATTTTATTTTTTTGCATTTGGATGGAGCAAATACTCATGCAAAATCATTTTGCGAATATAGGGCCATAATAACACCACTAATAGCCAATGTGTTTTCCGGATTATGAAGTACACAATGGATTTCAAGGATCATAAATAAATAATCTAATAATAATCTAATGTTTGCTGTATATTTCATGCCATTTTTTTGCAGTGTCGGGAAAAGACATCAGTTTTGTGGGCAAGACCTTTTTTTGGTGTCCCAACCTCGTCTCCGTCCCATCCGTCTTTCCCAACTCCAAACTTTTGGTTAAGAAGGGAGTGTCTCTTTTCTCAAACGAGGGATTATTTTTAGCTCAAGGCGGGGAAAAAAATTCTCTTTCCAGACTCGGGCAAAGGTCTCGGTTTTTCTCGAAGGCCTTCGCTTTACGTCCTTTGGTCGTCTTTGTTAATCCTGTGCAGTGCGGCTGTTGGGAGTTGACAAAAAGGATGAGATTTTACTGTTTTTAAAGAATTATGCATATTTTTCTGCAATTTGAGACTTGTTCAGAGTTCTTTCCCAAGTTTCATGTTTAATCTCCTAACGTATATTCATCGCCCGTGTGTTTGTTCGCAGGAAAGTCTTGACAGACCTTTTCTTCTGCCATTGCCGACACGAATCCAGTTTCCTGGATTACTCCTGTGAACTAGTTCTGGTTATATAATAATCTACAAAGTCATTTGCATGTAAAAGACCATTATTTTTAGTCACTCCGTCTGTGGAGAACAGACCAATCGGCGAGTGTTTCAGGGCAGATTATCTTTCCCCAACATCTGACGGGATTGAAAGGACCTGTTGATCTGGATGTGTATGAATGGGGCTTTTGCCTCTTCGATTTAGCCATCGGGGCTAAATGACGGTGATAAATAGAGCGAAAATAACCCGCAGAACACAATCACTCATCCCGTGTGTGTGCGTTTTCACACTCCCTTACTGTACCAACAGATTAACGCCAACAGGGATTTGGCAAAAGGCCCGAAAACCGACAAACAAACCGACACAGAAACCCATTAAGTCCTTTCTGGCGACGAGAGATGAGTGAAGCTGGGTTCCTCCGGCCTGTCAGCATCGCCGTGATGCTTCTAATCACGCTTCCCGTTTCTGCTGAGTTGTGAGAGTGGAGAAGGTCTGCTCGGTCTGCTCCAGATGAAGCCATAAAGCTGTCACACGTCCTCGCTTGTGCGTATCGACCCTGGGTTTTATATACATATGTGGCAAGTGATCTGATGTGTTATGATGGCCGGGTTACGGGTTGAAGGGCTCGGCTGAATGATTAGGGCTTGAGTCGTAGTAGGAGGTTTATGTCCGTTTGGTGTTTTTTTTTCTTCTTCTGGGTTTGTCGGTTTACGTTCAAATGTTGGATTGGATAGATGGATTGGAGTCAAACAAAAAGAAAACATTTTTCTAAAAAATATTGAGAGTCTTTTTTGCATTTGATACTTTAAAGTGCATAAAACTACAGGTGTTAATAAAATACCGTATTTACGCGAATAAAAGCACCTTCCTGATTTTTCAGGCACAAAATAAAAAGTGTAAAAAAGTATTTATTTTTATATTAACGCTTCTGGTTCAATTACGTTAATATTCTCTTAAAAATACTGTTTTTCTTTAACTAGTCTAACATGTGACTTGTATCATTTTGATATTGTTTTACTTGGAAAAATAGATAACAAAAACTTGATTCTAGTGGTCAGGACCTCATTTCCCAAGATCCTTTGCTTTCCAGTCAGACTCCGCACATGTTTATCACATAGACTGCTTTCTGTTTATCTGACGCCATAGCGAATTATTATTATCCCCTGTGCAGTGACACAGCGTTTTGATTGTGTCTGTTTCTTGCATTTTTTTTTTCCCGTCGGTTTTGTTGCAGTTTCTGATTTCTAGTAAGTACGTCACTCAAATGTCAGTCTCCTGAGGTTTGGTTATCACGGGCGTTGAAACCTCAACATCGATGCGATAAAGGTTAATCGTGCAGGATGTCAATTCAACGTTAGGACATTTGTAATTTCTCTCCGTCAATTAGATTCACAAAGACGTGGTCGTTCACGGTGAGAAGACGAGCGATTTCACGTCACTGTGCTTTTTGCTTTTAAGAAAGTTGATTATTAAGCTAATGTGAGAAACGGCCTTATTGCGCCCTTCCTGCCACGCTCTAATAAGCCACACCGCGCCTTTAACGGATGAAATCAAACGGCATCTGTCCTCAAGAAGGCTTTTTATGCAAGACAAACTCAATGATCCGTCACCGGGTTCCTCAAGCAAGGTTAACGCGCTCGGCCTCGGACACAGTTCACTCCTCCATGTTTGAATATTCCTTTGCATGTATTTGCATTCAGGTGACAAAGCGTTCTCTATGCCGGCTTTAAAACGTTCTCGACGTCGCCGTTATTCAATGTTTGCTGGGAAAGAGTTTTGTGAAGATTGTTGCTGGAAACGAATGAGCTTTGTTCAACACATTTATCACCGTCTTTAGCCTCCCAAATGTGAAACATCTAGACAGTGCTAATAATACAAAGATTCTAATATTTTTCACTTTGACTAATCACCCTTGCTAAAATAGGTCTTTGGTTGTGAATTAATATGCGCGAGCTAGTGAAAATACCGCAATAATAATGGTTTAATGGTGGTCTTGTGTTATTATGGGAATTTTAGGATATGAGTCATTTGAGTTGTTACTAAATCACTTTAGACTCTGTGGTTTTTTTTTGTCCTGTCGAAATTTTACTAGTTCCATATGAATGTAAGGTATTCAGTGTTTAAAAAAAATAGATAAATCCATGACTTTACCTTCCAAACGGTAAACTGGGTTGTTTAAGTTGAATGGATTGGTAAGTTAATAATTGACTCCTATTTACTGTGTAAATATTTTTAGTTTTTACCCATTTACTGGCCTCCATTTAACAAGAGATCTGCTTTAAAGTAAATACCAATACCAATAACCATACTGCATCTTCAATAGTTTTTCAGTAATTATTAAAATTATTAAAACTAATTATTATTAGTAAAGTATTTTAAGATAAGATAAGATGGACTTTATTTATCCCAGTAGGGGAAATTTTTGTGTTCTACAGCAGCAAAAAACACAGGAAGAAAGACGTTTATAACAGAAACGAATAAAGACAATTTAAACAACAACAAGTATGTAAAGTATTTCTTATTAAGTAAAGTAATTATTCTAAAAAGCCGAAACCCCTCAATTTTCTGCTTGCAGCTCTGTTTTGAAGTCAAAGCATAAACTTTTACATTAGCGTGCTTAGATGTAGCATGACGTTCATTTGTAGCTTTTTCTTTGAAATTTGAAGATTTATGATTGTCGTTGACACGTGTTATTCAAAGATCATATTTACTAGAGATGTGATCATTTCGAATCAAATCTATATACATGCCGAGATTGAACAAATTAACTTGAATTTTCGTTTCAGGTTTTTTGCCATGTTTTTTTATTTTATTGTGAAATTGATAGTGCGAGGAGCGTTTTGCGTGATGATGAATCTACAGGTTTGATTCCCTTCATTCTTTCGAAGCCACAATCATGGAGCTCTGGTGACGTGAGCGTTCTTGAGATGACCAGGCTCTCTGGAAGCTCAGGGTTTTTCCTTTCTGACACCCTCGGCAGCCTCTGCACTCGCTTCACTGTGGGAAAACCTTGACGTGGACGTGCGAGATGCCTGGAAATTAGGAGGGCCGAGCGCGGGCACAGCGCGGGCCATCTGTTTCTGTGCCGAGGAGATGTTGACGCTACAGTAAAAAGATGGCAGAGCGCCGTGAAGCGTGATGTGCTGCATCAGCCTTATGAACAGACATCGCTCGTGGTGGATTTAAAGACGCCGTACGTCTCCGCTTCACTAGCGTGGTTAGTAGGGCTGGGCGGTATAGCGGTATTAACGTGAATAGCGGTATTGAGATGCGCCACGATATGGATTTTGCAATATCGTGGATACCGTGGCACTTTCATGAATTTACCTTTTATACACACATATCAACGCTTTAATACATTAAAATACATCTGTTTCGTTATAACTTTTAATTACGACACAGATACTTTGCTAATCGAATACAGAAAGCGTTGTAAGAAACTGAAGTAACAGATCACCCGCGAGGCGCATGTATCGCGCATGCGCTGTGCCGCTCCGTGTCTGTAATGTGGCGGTTTATTAGAGCGGCTGTTTTAGTGTGCGCGAGTCAGACAAAAACGAGAAAAATTCTGCTCGCTTTATTTTGGTCAAAGTCTGTTTTCCATTGTTAACCTTGGTTTCACGCAACTTTAGATTCAGACGCGCGCGAAGGAGAGGGAAAGCGTGACGCGCTCTGGCTCTGCTCTCCATTTTTGTCTGTCTCTCCCTCGCTCGCTCTCTCTCTCTCTCTGTCTCACTGTCTATCTCACTCTTGTTGTCTATCTCACTGTCTCTCTCTCTCTCTCTCTCTCTCTCTCTCTCTCGCTGTCTATGTCTCTCTCTCTTTCTCTCTTGCACTCTCTTAAAAGATAGACCACAGGCCATTTAATTTAAATGTTTTTTTTTTTTTAATAAATGCCTGGACTACTTTTAACAGAAGGGGAACGCAAGGTTTCCCCTTGCGTTTTAATTTCGTGCTTTATATAACCCCCCCCCCACACACACACACACACACACGCACAAACAATACCGTGATATAATACCGATACCGTCTGTACACTAGAAAATACCGTAATATGAATTTTAACCCATATCGCCCACCTCTAGTGGAGAGAATAACTTTTTTTTTCCCGGCGATCCGAGCAATTTGAGGAATAATGTTGCCAGGGGTCCAGAAGTTCACGACCTCCTCGACGTCCCCATGCAGGTGAAAGGTCGGACTTTTAGTGGCTCCGCATCGGGTTTTTTGCCTCGGGGTCGAGACTGAAAACCACAAAGATTGCTTTTTATGTTACATGGGCTTTTATTCTGTGATTCTTTTTTTTTTTTTCGGAGTGTTTTATCTTAAGTGTGCCGCGGGCTCAAGCTTTTTAGTATGTGGATGTTGTTCTTGCGTGATGAGCTTCTGGCGAGGAAGGTTTTATAAAAGTGGTGGTGTTTTAACAAATGCACTTTTTTAGACTGTGCCATAAGCTTCTTGAAAGAATGTTAAAGTCTAAATTCATTAATTACGCAAAAATCCATTTGGTTTCTTTGTAGAGACGCACAATTCTGGATAAAACGAGAATCACGATTTATTGGCCTAAACTAAAGATCACGATTCTTTCTGGATTTTTTTATTGATTTAAATATTCAACCCAGGTTGTCAAACAGCAATATAAAAACCCATATTACTTATACTTTAAATTTTAATAAATGGATTGAGACGTAATGTAAAAGCAATGCTCTCCATTAAATAAATCAATATTAAACTTAAAAATAAACATTCCATGGTACAGTATTATGTACAGTCATTTTTTTTTTTTTAACTCTACTGCCGATTGACACACATCCACTGTCCTAGTGCGGGTAATTAGTTAATATATAAATGAATTAATAATTATTAGGTAATCGTTTAAATGATCGCGCACAGCTGAGTTTCGCTCGATGTGCGCGAGCGGACAAACAGTCTGACAGAAACCGCTGGTCGTAGATCAGAGAGTTTGGCAGAATCGTATAAACGCTGAATTAAGATCGTAAAGGCGTAGAATCCAGATTGCGATCTTTTAACGATTAATCGTGCAGCTCAATTTCTTAGTAGAACTCGGTCCTGGGTTTCTTCACTAATATTGGCTTCACACCGAAGTACGCGATCAATTGCTTACTTGTGCCAATTATCGTGACATGTCGACTTTTCTCTACTTAATCTATAGTGAGTTGGACTCATTAATCCGGGTTTTCTCCTATTTTGACAGTTTAGTTTCACAGGACCCGTTTAGAGACGCGGTTCTGTTCTCGGGAGTTTGGGACGTGATGAGTAGATGTCAGTCGGTTGATGGAGGAAGAATAATGAGCTGCTCGGGCTTAAAGCTACATGGTGGCAGAAGTGGGAATGAACAATGCTGGGTTTTAATTTACAGGTTTCTGCTTCCTCTCGCCGGCACACCAGTAACTGGCAACTCCTGCAGAAACGTGTAAAGAACGTTTTTTTTTAGGCATGTTCTAGTGTACGCCGTTTTTTTTTTTTTTTTTATTGGTAGGTGGATGGATGGATCTGGGAATATGGATGGTTAGTTGAGTTGATAAATGGATTGATGAGTTGGTAAATATACATGCGTAAGTATATACAGTGTATAGCTATAGATTGATATGTTTAGAGTAAATGTATAGTTGGATAGGTGGATTGTAATGGTTGGATAGATTAAGATGGATTTTGAGGTGGAAGGATAACTGGATGATGGACACGTGTATTTATTCACGTAGATAAACAGTTGCTAAATATAAGGATGGAAATGTGGATGTGTATGTGGATGAATGACTGGATTGATGAATGGATGGATAGATTGGTAAATTTGAGGATGTAAAAAAATGCAAATGGGGATATATAAAAACCCAAATGGATGCGATGGATGGATAGGTAGATGGATAGGTAGATGGATAGGTGGATGGATAGATAGATGGATGGATAGATGGATAGATAGATAGATGGATAGATAGATGGATAGATAGATGGATAGATAGATGGATAGATTGATAGATAGATGGATAGATGGATGGATGGATAGATGGATGGATGGATGGATGGATGGATGGATGGATTGATTGATTGATTTTGGAAGGATGGATAGATATACACATTGACAAATGGTTGATAAATACAAGGATGAATAAATAAGCATAGGGATGCAACAGCTGAATGGATGGATGGATAGATAGATGGACTGATATAATGAATAAATGGATAGATTTCTGCGCTTTCTCCAAGCAGATTTCAGCCTTAATTGCAGTGACTTTCTTTCACTTTGGGTTTAATGGCGTCTGAACAGCGTCTCGTTCCCCCTCGTTTGCTCACTTCAGCTGTTCCAGTCGTATTGATTTTAATGATCACGGCTCCCATTATCTCGGGCTTTGCACTGCTATTTCTGTGACTCTGAGAGCTTTAATGGAGACATCATGAATCGTCGTTTATTGTTGACCACAGGGGCCGTAAACTGTGTTTCAGCTGCTGTTTCAGAAAGCATTTCCTGGATGAGTGATGACACTTCCTGCTCGACTCAAAACCACTTCCTTTTTCCCCCCTCTCTTCTGTTTTTTTTTCAATCAGTGTCGAGATCTCGAGGTGATTTCAACTCGTGACATGTGTAGTTATCACATCCTTCTGTTTTGAATTCTTATTAGCGAGAAAAAAGACTTTTCTGTCATATGGAACTGGTTTGGTTTTTAGTTCAGAAGTGCTTTTAAACGGAGCTAATAATTTTGTCCTCTGTTGTACATAATACTGTACATGGAGTGTTTATTTTTATTACGTTTAATAGTGATTTTTCTTTAACATTACATTGTTTGACATTACTTTAACATTACATTGTTTTTCATTCCATTTATTTGGATAGTAATATGTGTGATTATATTTCTGTTTGACAACCTGATTTTCAGGGATAAGTCATTAAAATAAAAAAATTCTTGTGAAAGAATCGTGAAAAAAAAAATGTGATTCTCATTTTTAAAAATACGGTATCGTCTTGCATTTGAGAATGGAATTGTGCGTCTCATTTTGAATCAATACCAGACTGTTTTGTCTCGTATTTATCTTTTTTTTTTAGCTGAGGTTTTCTATGGAGCGTTTGGGACATTCACTCATTGGAGAAGAAGCCCCTAAATACCAGAACTTTGGAATTATTTTAAACGTTAAACGCATTTTTTTGGAATGCCCTGTTTTTAAATCCACAAGACATCTATTTCTATGTCTTTTACCATAAGATATTTTAGAGTTTTTATCATAAAGACATATTTTGAAGCATATTTAAATATATTTATGGACTGTATATAATTAAGGAACTGTTTTACTAAACCCATCGTGTTATAATATAATTGCGTGTTCTCTCTTGTACATAAATACATGTACATTTTTGTATATGCCGTGAAATAGCCTCTGCAGCTGAATTGGCAATAAATATATAACCAATCAAACTATGAATCGTTCGGAGGTTGAAACGACCAGTTCGGTGGATTTGCAAGGTTCACAAGCAGAACTGAAAAGAGGAAGTGCTTCCTTTGTTGTGCAATAGCCGTGCGCTACTTCTCACTTCCTGCACGTCTCTGGAGTCCGAGCCCAGTCTCCATGACCTACCACCTTTTGCTAATGGCCTGTTCCAGGATGTGCTTAGAAAAAAGCTCTAAGTGCTTCCAGTGACGTCCCAACGAGACGCTCCTCACACCGTCATGGCTTCCACGGATTCGCTCTCCTCCTCGGACGCGCCGGGTGAAGTCTGTTTGAAGCGATAAACAGGCTTGACCTTTCCTGGACTTCCCTAAATGCCCATGTGACCGTCGAGGATGGAGACGAGTCAAACAAAGCTATAAGGCGCTTTTAATATAAGGGGTTAGGGCTGCACGATATATCGGAAAAATATCGTAATCGCGATAATAGGACGCGCAATACCCGTATCGCAAACGGTTACAAATATTTAAGTTAAGTTAATTGACCTAGCGGATCAACGCAAAAGTGGTTTATTTGTATTAAACAAACATGGCTGGATATGTTTAAAAAATATTTGTAAAACTATTGTGTTGTCTATTTCATTTAAAAAAAAAAAGGCAAGGCAAGTACATATTTTGTTTAAAAGATTCTCATTTTAAGTCAGTCTTGGTGATTGTACGGTTATAAGGCCTGAACATTCCGTTTAATATTTTGCGTTATTTATTAGTATTTAAAAGCAGGAAAGGCAAGGACACATTTTGTTTAAAATATGCTCATGTAAATCTTGATGATTGTATGTTTATACTGTATGTGAATAAAATGTAATGTTTGAGAGCGATGCTACTTATCTTTGCAAGTCTATTAGTAATAATCATAAATCAATATATCTGCTGAGGTTTTTAGTCTTAATGTTTGCCTCCTACTAGACAGTTATTTTGCCCAAATTAAGCTAAATTTGATTAGAAAAATATTGCCTGTTTATTTGAGTCATCGGTAGTTTTACTTTTTAGATAGTTTCGTTTTTTTTAATATATGGGAATATGTTATATCGCAAGCAATATCGTTGTCACAATGTCGCATATCGCATATTTGTTCAATATCGTGCATTCCTATAAGTGTTGCTCGCAAAGGTGAGATTTATCGTGATTTAATGCTGGTAAGAGGTCCGCCGGCATCCTCCATTTATAATAATTCCCCTTCATTATTTCATATTCTCGCGGGATTCGCTCTTCGGGAAGGATAATGCGTCGCATCTGTCACCAAGCGGATATCAACGTGTGCGATGAAATGCAAAGGTTTTCCTCTTTGACATGAATGATTTAAGGACTCTCCGACTCCATTAAGAGGTTCAATTATAATTGCTTTCAGATGAGTTTTAAATCCATATTTAACAGGCGCTCGGGTGCCCGGGCAGGTGTAATTACGCACACAGCATGTAATGAAGCGAACCGCCGAGCTGCCACCAGAGAACAACATTCTGTACGGCTTCTGTTCCGTGTCATTTCACTTTTACATTACTAGACCAGATCAGCAAACAGATTAATTGTCAGCACCTTGATAATCCGCCGCACAAACGTGTGGTTTTTCTTTTGGAGTTGAAGAGTCTTTTGACCTTTGGATTGAGGAAGGAAGTAGACCTTTCGGAAACACCTTGTCATTCGCTTTGTCTTGTGTCCGGAGGGATGGATGGATGGATGGATAGTGGAAAGATCTACATAGATGGACGGATGCCTAGTTTGATTAATGGATGGACTGATGGGTGAATAAATGGATCGGTAGTTATTAGACTAATAAATAATGTTCTTTCAAAGTAAAGTCTCATTCCAATATTTCTGTTTTGAATATTTTTAAGCTTTTTTTGGCTCAATAACAGAAAGAAAGATACATTTGATGCGGCACTTAACAGGGTCAACACAACACTGGAAGACATAAGAGTAAACTAAATACAATCATTTATATTACATCAAAGAGAGACTACAAAACATCGACCAGGTAGCTTAGCTCAATTAGCTCAATGCTAACAAACCCCAATGTGTCATCGCAGAAAGACTTGAAACCATCGGAAAAGAACACCGGCGAGGAGTCCGAAAATCCAAGGAACCGACACAAACGAAACGCCCTTGGCAAAGACTCTTGGGAAATGAGGTTCTGACTAAATAGTTTACTTTTTGTTATCTATTATTAAAGTCACAAGTTAGGTTTGTTAAATAAATTAATGAAGTTTTTTTTTTTCATTTTGTGCCTGTAAGTAAGGGAGTGCTTTTATTCACGGGGTGCTTCTATTTCCGTAAATACAGTAATTATTTGACGTGATGCAGTCTAAAACCTTTGGACACATGTTAGAATGTCTGAGCATCTGTTCAGGAGTCAACAAAACGGAGAAGGCAAATCCATTTCCCCTACCATTGATAGAAACTGCTGAGAAAAGTCGTGGAATATTTCAAGCGACTGGGTGAAATGTTTTGTAGCTTGTGAATTAAAGTTCTGGATCTTCAACAGGAAGTGTAGAATTCACTGTTTTTCAACCAGAGTGACATCTCCTTCAAACCCAACAGAGGAACAGAAGTGAAGATACTCATGAGGAAACGTTGGAATCTGAGTCTTGAACTGAAGTTGAGATCATGTCCTACACGGATCACACGCAGACAAAGATCCGCATCGGGACATCTTGTGAATTTTCAACTTGCAGATCATTTTCTGGCAAACTGGTTCATCTTTTACAAGGACACCACATCAATCGCGCACAAAAAAAATCACAAAATCTTGGAACGTTCGCAATATGATGGCCTCTCCAGCTTCCTATGAGTTCAACTCCGCGCCACACTGAGCGGGCGACTTCCTGCTCAAATCCACAGCGCTTGACAGCGGCGTTAGTATTCTGACTCACGGAGTGACAAACCCCGACACTTCCATTCTGAAGATAAATGGCTGGTTTGATTGTTTCATTGGTATGCGTGTAGGTGGAGGACGTGTGTATGTGGCGCTGGAGTCGCAGACGTGGCTGTCATCAGTCTGTCTCGGAGGGCGATTAGATGATGGATTAGGGATGAACTTCATTCTGGAGGAGAAGAAAATCCCCAAAGTTTAATGAAATCAAGCATTAAAAAGACTAGGCTTGCGATATTGAGATTAATCAAGTTTGCAACACGAGATTACGGTTTTAAGAGACGATTTTTTGAAGGGAAAAATTACGTATGCAATACACGCGGGGGAAAATGTTCTTCAAATGTAATTACGCACAAGAGCCAACCCTCTTCTTCAGTCAAGTACTTGCTTATGACATCAATGGACCCGCCTTAAAACGATCTGATTGGTTGATGGTTAAATTAACCAGTTAGAGTGGTTCTGATGGTCCGGTCATTCTGGGACCGGGTTACTGTGATGTGACTGGAGTATTGACCAGCTGTCGACGTTGCGTCATTCCACACAAAATCAGCAATTTCATTTTGCGTTTTTGACGCCCTCGTTTAATCCGAAACTAGTGTAGTTTCGAAATCACAAAAAACACAGACTAGGTCAGTTTTAATAATAATAATAATAATAATAATGAGTATTTGTAAGGCGCTTTTCACAGTTAAACCGTCTCAAAGCGCACATATAAATATGTAAGGGAAATGTTGCTTTTTATTCAATTTGTCGTCTGGATTGTTGGTGTTAACTAAGTGGCTGCGGTTATGACAAGACAAAGACAAAGACCAGCGAGCAAGCACATACGCAACAGTGGCCAGGTAAAAAAACCTCTTTAACGAGGAAAAACCCTCCATTTTAGGTCAAATGGAACTTATTGCAAAATTATCTCCTGCCTATGATGAAAGTTATTGGAAGCTCTGTCCTATCCCACTTCTTGTAATCCCACCACTACAAAGTTCTACAAGCTGTTGTAGATGCCTTGCCGGTTATCCGCTAGTAATCATTAGTCTGAAGTTCATCTCAACCAAAGCGAAAACGCTAAATCCAACTCCCTTGTGTCGTGCCCGGCGAGCGGAACCCTGCACCACGCTGGTTGTGAAAGGCCGGAGAGGGATTTGGAGCGAGGGAGTGTGTGTTTGGGGCAGGGACGGGTGCAGAATGCAGCTGGAGCTGGAGCGCCGCACTGGGGGGCTTTGTGGCTTGTAATTATGTTGTGTAGTTCTGTGCCCTACACAGAAAGAGCTCTTTGTGGGGCAGCAGAAGTGACGTGAGCAGACTGCGAAAAAAAACAAAATCTCAGAGAGAGAAAGTGAGCGAGAGACATTGCAGCCCTCGACGACCCACCCACATAATTAGAGGGAATGGGAGTGAAAGGGGACGAGGGATCTCCTCCCTAACTTCACAACCGCACCCATCCCACCGTAACATCCCAGTCGTCGGATTCGCTCAATCTCGTGAGGAACGTTTTACCTTTGCCCCAGTCGGAGCTGATTGCTGACCATCAGGCTAATCATTAATATTAGCTAAGCCTCCGTGCGGTCATTCCGACTTAGACGATGTGTGTTTGAAAGCCGAATTTGGAAATGGCTAAAGGTGGTGATGCGACGTGAAAACACAATCACGATTTCTTAAATACGACTTTCTGTGGCACTGAAACCGAAACATACTGTTAAAATAAACTCTTCTTTGGGATTCTCTTCGTATTGCACTGTGTAAAATACACACTTTTTATTTACAGTGGTGCTCCAACTTACTAATGTTCTAGATGACAAAATGCATCTCCGCGAAAATGTCGTCCCGAGTTTTGAAATAAATTTCGCTATACGAAAGGAGCGCGTCTTTTTCTTACCGCTAGCATGGATTGAGACGAGAGTCCAGACGTGTGTAAAACAGTCGTTTAATCTTCTTTGCACGCCACATAAACAAAAAACAACAAAAGCACTAGTTAGTTTCAGAGATCTTGCTGCCGAAATATAAAACAAGCTTGTGTTCTCCCAGAATGGTGATTTCTTTTTTTTCTTCTGTTTTTCCCTCTATCTATTCTGTAGAGCCGCCATCTTGAAATGACGTCATGCAAATCTCTGAGATTTCTGTAATGACGTCGTTTGCTCGTCGTTCTCGCGAGGTTACGGAAATCTCATTTGCGTGATGTAATTTCTAGATGGCGGTAACCGTTCATGTGAGATTGCCTGCTGTGTTATTATATTGTACATTTATAAACATATTTTTTGCCAAACAGCAAACTAAACAACTGCCATGTAACGTGTTTTTATAACATTTTTTACCAATATGTTATACTTTATATAAAAAAACAGTATATTTTTACCAATATATTATCTTTTATATAAAAAAAAGAAGTTTTGTAAGTCGTGGTACCACTGTACTCAATAACCAGGTTTTGCTTGTGATTTAGTAGTGTGATTGTGTGTAAACATAAATGAACCCAGACTCTGCTCACGTGTCAACTGTATAAAATCTCCCAAAGACTCGCTGAAGAGCTCGGCTGCCTTGTTATGTTTAACATCCGTAATGGTCGAGTTCCTGTTTAAATCCACCCCAGAATTTAGAGGAAAACCCCCCGAGTGCCCGAGATTTCACATGTTCAACAACGGCAAGGAAGCGACACGTAAGGAGAGCCGAGTGTGTTCCAGAGAAAAGGCTTGATGGGGTTTTACAGTCGAGCTGTTCAAGGCTGAAGTGTCGTGATTCATACTACAAACACCACCAGGGCCACAAGTCCCACATTAGCATGAGCCCACGCAGAAGACCTCCGCATAATGATCACAACTCTAGAATGTTCCAACCAATGGCCTCCTTATCATTACACTATGGTTTGTTTTGGGTCTCATTTATTCGAGCTTGATTGAAACATCTAATGTGTAGAAATGATCTTGTTTTAGACCCGCACTGCCCAGCTTTTCATAACACTGGGCCGAAATTAACAGGGACAAAATAACACAAGATGAACTAAATACAATAGTTTGTATTAAAACAAACAGAAACTACAAGCCATGACTACGTAGCTTAGCTTAGCGCTAACAAAATGGTCCAATGTGTCATCACAGAAAGAATGAAAGTCGAAAATGACGAACACAGGCAAGAAGTAAAAAAATCCAAAGTACATGCACAATCAAAACGCTCGGTCTGCTAGATGGGGGATAATTATCCTTCGCTGCGATTTTCTTCACACAGCGTCGGATAAACTGCGTGAGTCCTGCGTGAATTTGTGCAAAGTCTCTTGGGAAAAGAGGTTCTGACCACTAGAATTGACTTTTTGTTATCTATTATTAAAGTAAAACATTATCAAATTGATACGAGTTAGGTTTGTTAACTAAAGGAAAAAATAGTATTTTTACGAGAATATTAACTTAATTGAACCAGAAATGTAAAAACAAAACAACGGTTTTTTTTTTTTTTTTGGATTTTTTATATGATCAGAACTCTAGAATGTTCCAACCAATGGCATTTTTATTACTACACAATGATTTATTGTCTCAGTTATTCGAGCTTGATTGAAACTTCTAATGTATAGAAATTATCTTGTTTTAGACCAGCGCTGCCCAACTTTTCATAACTTTGGGCCAAACTTGCCTTTGCTGTGGTTTTCGCAGGCCACAATATAAACTGAAATGAAATATGGATGTTTCAAATTAAGCTAGAGGCTGAAACGTGAGCAAGGAATTTGAGACTTTCTGAAGAAATGGTCACTCTTGGCCAAAGCCGAATGTTCCATCACAGCGCATTTCTGGAAGTATGGCAAGCCACATCAACAATTAAGCCTCTGGCAGTAATCTTAATGAGTTTGACTAGTTACTATTACTAGTCTTTGTTATTGACCACGTGACAGACACAGAAAGCCGCTAGAACATTTTTTGGAGAAAATGGAGATTTTCGATGTTATTTTGACTTGCCATAGTTCTTTTTTCAATCTCTAGCTATTCTCGGTCTCTTCACCAAAGGATAGTAAAGTCGTTTAGACCTTTACCCACTAGTTATTACTCTCAACAGAGTTAATTGGTTTGGTTTTTTTAATGTGACAATGGAGCATAATTCCGATGCTTTGTGTGAAAACAGATCAGGAAATAGACTTCTTGAAATTGCGCATTATAATGCATCGTTCCTTATAGTCCAACAAATATGTTGCTTGCGTGTGTGTATGCTACATTTTCCTGCTTCAAAGTCTCATACGTTATTGGAAGATAAAAGTTGACACAAATAGAAAGGAGGAATCGCCTTGAAACTAGAGGTTTTATTGAAACTACCGTCGATTGTGAAAACCGTGAACATTTGTGAAACCTACTAGTTATGAAGAAGCTAATTCTAACGGATAAAGATGAAAGCCTCTAGATCCATTTAAAGTTTCATCAACGTTTCGACGAGGAAGGATGAATAGCCCAGAAGCCGTTGATAAGGGGATGGACGATGAATGCTGAACAATGAACCACATTAAAAGTCAGTGTTGAAAAAAAAACCGTGATTAAAAAGTTACGTGGAAAAGTTTAGGAATTAAAGACTCGTTGACTCCCAGCGTAGAATGAAAAGGATGAATTGTAGCTAGACAACGTGACCCGCCTCATCTTTACGAAGAAAGTTCACAAGCACAATTGAGGACTCTTGAAATTTCTGGACAAAAAAATGATGAAGATGGACTCGATTGACTGCAGAATTTCTACACATGAATGTGAATATAGAAACAAAACATAAACACAGATCATGCGTGACATCTTCACAGTTTGAGAATCACTTTAGCAAAACAGCCGTTGGCTCGATGTCGAAAAATCGCTCGATGTAAGTTTGTCGTGTTCTCGGCATTGACCGCGAAACCATTTCGACAAGCAGTTTGTTCTGTAGATCAGAGATGGAGCAATGGTCAAACGCTGGTCTGTTCTAGCCACGCCCTGGTGAGGCTCTCTCCACCTCTGCTGATTGGCTGACTGTCTTCTTCCGCGAGGTTAGTAAAGGTCAGGAAACAGGAAGGGCTGGGCGGATCCCTCACTCTGGCTTCCTGTCAGGCAGGAAGTGTGTTTGGATTGTGACACCGTTTCACTCCAGCGGTGATCCAAAGCGAATAGCCGGGCCTGCTGGGACGACAACACGCCACACGGCGAATCCTGTCCTCTGGCGCGATCAGAGACTCGTTTGGAGGAGCTGGCTGGATATATAACTGATAAGCTCTCCGCGTCTGACAGGAAGTGTGATGTGACGATGTGGCATCATCGCTCGTCATCAAAGGTGCAATACTGTGCTGACAACGTTTCACTCACTGACAGGAAGTGCCCGAGTGTGTCGGAGAAACCGCACATTTGGTTCAGTTTATATTTACACAAAGACATGTGAAATGAAGAAGACACAGAAGGAAATAAATATAAGGATATATATGAATATATGTTATACACACACACACACACACACACAACTATTTCAGTTTACATAAATATAAATATATATAATAATAATATAATATACATATACATGTTTTTGTTTTACAAACTTACATTATTAGGACAATTGTAAATAATTTCAGTTGCTTCTAAGGCAAAATGCTGATAACAAAATTGTTTTTAATAATTTTATTAATATAGTGTTTCATAATTTACAGTAATGCTAATTATTTTCTTATCTATTATATAAATATTGAATTAGTATAAATTTATATATTTTAGTTAAATATTATTATAATTGTATCTTATTTAAGGTATTAAAAAATTCTCACATATTTTTTAAATAGATTCGAACAATAGTAAATAACACAAAATAATCAATTCTTTTACTTATATTTTGTGATGTTTTTATTATTATAGTGTTATATACTATATATGAATAATACTCATTTTATTCTTTCAGTTGCTTATTGATAAGGTGTTACAAATTCTAACCATTTTAAAATAGATTTTGACTTATAAATAAAACATTATAAATAAAACAAAAAAAAAAGTTAGTTTCCATTTATTAATAGTTTTTTCAGTTTTGAAATAATAAAACGTCACGTTGTTTTTTTTTTCTGGTGGGTTTTTCCCCCCCCACATTTTTGGACGTTTAAAAATGTTTGAAGCATTTTTTGCTTAAAGATGCAGCAAGTTGGCATTCACTTCGCATCGAACCGTAAGTTCGTCCCGACTTCAGAATGAGCGGTTCTGGAAAGGTCCGTGTGAAGACCCGGTGGCATTTCCAGCGTGTCGCCGGACGAGCTGATAAAGGTTATCAGTCTGCAGCCCACCCGTAATGAGCCAAAACACACCAGACTTTTGTCACCGCTGCCAATTTGTCTGATTAATTAAAACGCTTCTTCCTGGATAAAATCTCGTTTGTTTCTCTCACTTTATCAAACACAGAAAAACGCACACACACACTCTCTACTTGCTGGGACTTGTTTTTGTAAAACGATACATTTCACACCAGACTTCCTCATACTGTTTCCGAGATTTAAATGGCTGACCACGCCCTTTCCTCTCAGGACGTTGATTCGCTCATGTGGCGGGACAATTTCAGGGTGTTTGTTGCTTAAACGACGTTGCTCTGACATCACGATATGAGCGTAATGGCCTCTGTTTGTTGTGCCCCCAGACCAAATGTCGACGTGTCGCATGTCGACGTGTTTTCACAACAGGAAAGGTGATAAGGATCTCGTAACTGTCCTCCTCTGCGAAACCATGAGAGCTCATCCGTATCCCAACCAAACGGTCACGTGACCCTGCTGCTTCAAAACACACTGAAATTGCGAAACGAGTTCAGAACTTGGCCTAAAAACACCAAGGAAAATGAGGCTTAGCTCCTCAGCGCCATCTTCAGGCAGGAAGTGATGTTGCATGGCCACACCTCCACTAATGTGGTGGTGTAGTGGGTAGAGCGTTTGTTTCCTCCGGGTCTCCGGTTTTAATGCAGGACATTTGGAATTCGGAAAACGGTCCATTGGTTTGTGGGTGTGTGTGTCCTGGTCCGTGATTGGTCGGCCACCAATCCAACATGTGTATCCCGCCTTTAGGCCCTGAGCTGATTGGATTGGCTTTTGCTCCCGTGACCCTGAAATGGAAAGATGTTTATTTTACATGAATTTACAGTGGTGCCCCAACTTACGAATGTCCTATATAACGAAAATAACAAGTAACAAGAAGCGTCACCGTAAAAATGTCGTCCTGAGTTCCGAAATATTTTAAATTTTCAAAAGAAGTGTGTTTTTTTCTTACCGCTAGCATGCATGGAGATGAGAGTCCAGACGTGTATAAAACAGTTGTTTAATCTTCTTTGCGCGTCAAATGAAAAAAAAAACAACAACAGAAACGCTACTAGGTTTCAGAGATTTTGCTTCCAAAGTATGAAATAAGCTTGTGTTCTCCCTTAGAGCCGCCATCTTGTAATGACGTCGTGCAAATTCCTGTTACGAACTGTTACGACGTCGCTTTGTTGCGAAAGTCTCAGAGATTTGCATGACGTCATTTCAAGATGGCGCTAACAGTTCATCTGAGATTCTCTGTATATATTATATACTGTTGCTTTATCAACATCTGCTATGTAACTTGATCAAATATTGGTAATAAAGATGATAAAAACATTTATTTTAAAATTAAAACTTTGTCTGTGATGGAAATCATGGCACTGGTTAGATGGATTACATAATGCGGCTATAGCGTAAAATGGGGCTCAGCTACCAAAATATTCACGTATTCAGATTAATTTCGTACGTCAGGATTCCACTGTATTGCCAACGCAAAAGTTTGGAATTTAACCAAGTGCTTTTACTAGTCAGTCAAACAAAGATAAAAGAAAATAAAAAAAAATCGAACAATTTACAAACGGTTTAAACAAACGGTTTAAATTCATAAAATAGTCGCACCTAGATCAAAATGACATTTTCCCGCCGTCACAAGGGAATATAATGAATATAAACACAAACTACGACGTGTAAAGCGAGTCGGTGTTTTTCCCGCCATAGCTCACGCTCTTGCGCAAACATGAGTGTTCAGGCTAATGAGCTGAAGAGGAAGAAAGGCAGAAAATGGAAGTGTGAAGGAACGATGGAGAGCTTGTGATAATGCCGCTATTCACTGGAAGCTTTACTGCTGCCTGATGTTTGCTCACGCCGCCGCGGACGCAACCTTTGATCATATAAAGCAAGGACGCGCGATTCCGCCCCACAACGTTTTTGTCTCGGTGATAGACGGCGTGTGATGCAATTCACAGTCTTTTTTTAAACCTAATTCAGTTATGGCTTAAGGGCGTTTTGAAGGAATAAGAGATCAACTCGGCGGGACAGATAAGCTTGCAATTTTGGGGTTTTCGTATTTATGTGAATTTTCAGGCACAAAAGCACAAAATATATATATTTTATTAACGTTTCTGGTTCAATTACGTTAATATTCTCTTTATAATACAATTTTTTTTTAATTAACAAGCCTAACGTGTGACTTGTATCATTTTTATATTGTTTTAATAATAGATGACAAAAAGTTGAATCTAGTGGTCAGGACTTCATTTCCCAGGATCCTTTGCTGTTCAGTCAGACTCCGCACATGCGCAGAGCAAAAGTTCCGGCCTGTTTCAAGCTCGCTGTTTATCTGACGCCATAGTGAGGATGAAGGACTATTATTATTATCCCCTCTGCAGCAACTGAGCGTTTTGATTGTGTCTGTTGCTTGGACTTTTTTTTTTACATCTTGCTCGTGTTCTTAATTTTCGACTGTTTCGACGCGAAGACAGATTGGACTCGTTAGTAGCTAAGCTAATGCGAGGTTTGTGTTCTCTGTTTGTTGTAATATTATACATTATTGTACTGTATTTAGTTTAATCTTACATCTTCCAGTGTTATTTTGTCTCTGTCAAGTGTCGTGACGTGTCTAATGTTTTTTTTCTTAGTTTTTTATTGAGCTAATAAAATCTTATCATATAGACGCACACACGCGCCGCTTTGAGTTTAAAATTGACTTTGTGATTGAATTATTTGCGATTGCACCTGACTTGAAATATGGTAAAATATAGTTACGCACATTTGAAATAAGACCCGCCCAAATTTTTGAGTGTAGAAAATTGGATAAAAGGGACGCATATATTCGAGTAAATTCGGTATATATTGTGATTCCATCTCGGGCTTGGCTTTTCTCAAAGGCCGTAACTGTGGCAGTGCTCAGCTGTGTTTGGGAAAGCGGGGGAGACGCCTCGCAAGGAAACGGATGGCACAAAAGGAAAGAAAAGCAAAGAGAGCGGCAGTGTGGGTGAGGCTTGGGGGGGGGGGGACAATGGCGTCTCTGTTAGCGCCCGGAGGGGACATGCTCCGTATTCCTGCTGCGTACCTCCCGACCTCCCGCAACACATGTCGGATCTGCTCCCGTCCCAGTCGTTCCGCAGGCTCGTTTTTGGGTCGCAGCCTTTTGCCGCTGCTGTGGAGTGGTACAGTGTATTACCAGTATATTACATGAAAACGGTATTGAGTTGATTAATAGGGAAATGCTGAGTCATGATATGGATTTTGCAGTATCGTGTACACTGTGATAATTCATGAATTTGATTGGGATCAAAGTCCGTTTTTGTTTGGAAATTTTGGTTTCACGTTTCGCAGACGTTTACGAATGAGGACCAGAAACAAAGCCGTCCGCTCGCCCTCTCTCTCTCTTTCTCTCAAATTTTTTATGTTATTACGGTCTACTAAAATGCAATGGCACAATACCGTGATAAAATACCGATACCGTCTGTACAGTAGAAATTACTGCAAATTTTAACGGAAAAAAGGAAAAACACACTAAATAAAAATGTAAGGAAATGTGCATTGTATAAGATAAAATATAAATAGCATATCTAGTATAAAGTAAGTAAAATGAGAGCAAAACTCCAAAACGTTTTCAGTAAACATATTCAACATATTAGCGGTACCGTGGATACCGTGATAGTTCATGAATTAGATTTTTTTTATATTAGTGTATAAACACTTTATTACAGTGTAACGCATTTGTTTCGTTACAACTTTCAATGACGGCACAAAGACATTACTAATCGAACACAGAAACCGTAACCGACTGAACAAATAGATCTCCCGCGACTCGCATATGCGTGCGGCTCCGATGTCTGCGCTGTGCCTTTAAGAGAATAGCGGCTGTTTTAGTTTCAAAGCCGCACGCGAGAAAATTCTGCCTGTTTTATTTTGATCAAAGTCTGTTTTCGTTTGTAAATTTTGGTTTCACGTGCGCGAGAAAGAAAGCGTTTACAACGTTTACAAACGAAGACCAGAAACAAAGCCAACCGCTCACCCTCTCTCTCTTGCTCGCCCTCTCTCTTTCTCTCCCTCTCAAATTTTACCTATAATGTTATTACGGTCTACTAAAATGTAATGGCACAATACCGTGATAAAATACCGATGCCGTCTGGACAGTAGAAAATACCGCAAAATTTACCGCTCACCACTAGTAGGTACCAAATTGGCTGATGACATCACCACGGTTACACCAATTGGATCAACCACGTATCATCGAGATGTTCTCGGGCTCATCATATTGCCGTTTTCATTTTACGTTTTTCTGTTTTGAAAACCCAAAGTTTTATTTTAAGGTGTGTCTGACATTATTATTACTATGTGAGGAAATGTATGACTGTTTAGAAGACATTTATTTATGCTGTGCAGTCTGGTTTAATTTGCCCAAATGTCGGTTTTACACATTGATAATCAATAATCAGTCATGTTGATAACTAAAAATGTTAATAATAATTGTTAATAATTAGAAACAACGTCCAAACATTTGATCGCAAAGGTTACATTTCCCTTTTATAAGTCCCAGTGTAGTAGGAAATTTCGAAGTGCTAGTTGTGCGTGTTTCTCATAAACGTTAAGTTCCTGATTAGAATTATTTTAAAGCTTCGCATTTCGCCCGGACCAATGACCATCTTACACGTCATCTGCCGGCGTCATGTGTCTGGACCAATCACTATCGTACGCGTCATCGTGCCAACTCACAGCCAGTCAAATGATGTCATACTTAGTGGCGTTTTTTACACCCGAGCCAATTCGCTACCTACAATGGCCGTGATTTGCTACGCAGGGGTCGGTCGCTCTATTGTCGGAGGCGTCAACAATCACAAACAGCGCTGGACACACACAGTGTCTGATCTACTCCCAGCTTATGGAGTCGTAATTGCTGACAGAACCAGTTGGCCGTTCTCACGACAGCGCCATCTCTCAAAACTGCTGAATAGATAATTAAATGTATAAATGCAGTGGCTTGTTGGGATGGATGAAGTCATCGGCTCTACACCACAGCATCATCTGAGAAACAGTCTGGTCAGCCTTGTCATTTGAGTTTGGTCTGAAATATTGTTTGAAAGATGGTGAGGACTCACATTAATGCTTTTAAAACTGACCTGTGTTTTTGGACAATAATGCCCTGGGTTTGTCTAGGACGTCCCGTAAATCAATCGCATTTCGTGTCTTGAGTTTAACAGTTTTGCTGATTTGCGTTTCAAAGTGTTGGGAGTTCTTTGGTTAATTTCCGTTTTTTGAGCTCCATGTAAAGGAGATTTTTAAATGTACAGCTAGTGCGCATTGTAGTATTCTCGTTGTCATATTTGGGCTTAAATGCGCAACTGCGTGTGTTTCAAGTCGACTTAGTCAATTAAAGCCGTTGTAATGACAATAATAAACGCTCACACACACACACAGGCTTCTGATAATAAGGCAGTTGCTTGAGCAAGTCAAACTGTGAAATGATTGTGCAAATGTGAAATGTTGAAGTGAACTGTGAATGATGTGTACAGGTTATAGTGCAGGGCTGTACATTTTTAGATGGACGGATGGATAGACAGACAAATGAATGGATGGGTGATAGATAGATAGATAGATAGATAGATAGACAGACAGACAGACAGACAGACAGACAGACAGACAGACAATAAATTGGATGGATAGATGGATGGATGGATGGATGGATAGATAGGGAAATAGATGGATGGATAGATAGGGAAACAGATGGATGGATAGATAGATAATCGGATAGATAGGGAAACAGATGGATGGATATATAGGGAAATAGATAGATGGATGGATAGATAGGGAAATAGATGGATGGATAGATAGGGAAACAGATGGATGGATAGATAGATAATCAGATAGATAGGGAAACAGATGGATGGATAGATAGGGAAATAGATAGATGGATGGATAGGGACATGGATAGATAGGGAAATGGATGGACAGGGAAATGGATGGATAGGGAAATATATGGATAGGGAAATAGATGGATGGATGGATAGGAAAATAGATGGATTGATGGATGGATAGATGTATGGATGGATGGATGGATAGATGGATGGATGGGTGGATAGATAGAGGAGATAGATAGGGAGATATAGATGGAGAGAGAGAGACAGATAGATAATAAGAAAGAGATAGATAGATAGACAGACAGACAGATAAATATGGACAGAGACGGACAAAGAAGGAAAGAAACGAGGCTACATAAAGACAGCCAGACATAACCAAAAAGATAAGCGAGATGGAACGAGATAGCAGTGGATGGAAGGATGGAAGGATAGATAGTCAGACGAATGAATGGGCATATAGGCGGACAGACAGGTGGACGGACAGACAGATCTTCTGTCGCTCCTTCAGTCTCCTGACTCGCGGGCAGTAGCTTGTCGTGGGCGGCTGGTATTGAGATTGATGGCGCCGCTAGATCTTGTCAGGAGTTAATGGCGGAGACTCGACTGAAGCGTCGCGGCATGTCGAGCTTCTTCATAATGCAGAGTTAACTCATCAATGCCTTTCTCAAACGTCCAGTTCCGTTACTGGTTGGGTCTGCAAACCCGACGAAATTTTTCGCCAATTTGACTCTCCGTCAAACTGACTGTGGAAACGCCAGACGTTTGACTTCTACGCGGCTCTTTAAATATCAAACGCTCGCCATCGTGTTTCCTGCCGTTACTCCAACGTGTCAAGACGAAGATCTCCTGTGTCTGTTCTTCGCGAGAATCTGATTTCACTTCCTGCTTTCCCAGCGTGGCTTTTGGAGCATGTCGGTGATGAGCTTGTCAGGACTCGTTCAAACTTCAAGATTCAATCATCACGTAGGGTTGCGCGGTAAACCGGTATTAACGTGAAAACCAGAGAACCGTAAAGACGCGTGCAGCTGTTTCTGCTTCATTTTTTTTTTCCAAAGTTGTTTGTAAACGTTTGTTTCACGCGACGTTCAGATTCAGACTCACGCTCGCGAAGGAGAGCATGACAACGTACAACTCTCTCTTTCTCTCTCCCTCTCTCTCTCTCTCTCTCTCTGTCTTTCTCTCGCTCTCTCTCGCTGCGTCTCTCTCTCTCTCTCTCTGTCTTTCTCTCTCTGTCTGTCTCTCTCTCTCTCTCTGTCTGTCTCTCTCTCTCTCTCTCTCTCTCTCTCTCTCTCTCTCTTTGTACTTCTGTGTCTCTCTCTCTCTCTTTGTCTCTCTCCCTCTCTCTGTCTTTCTCTCTCTCTCTCCCTCCCCTCTGCCTCTCTGTCTTCCTCCCCCTGTCTCTCTGTCTTTGTCTCTCTCTCTTTCTCTGTCTCTCTCTCTCTCTCTCTCTCTCTCTTTCTCTCCTTCTCTCTCTCTCTCTCGTTGTCTCCCTTCCCCCTGTCTCTCTCTTTCTCTCTTTCTCTCTCTCTCTCTGTCTCTTTCATTTTTCGAATAAACGCCTGGTCTAGTACTTTTAATACACATACTGTATTTAAAATGGCAGATGCTTATCCAGGTTCCAAAACAATACAGATTTCCTGTACAAATAATTGAATTAATGTTTAATAAAATGTAACGCCCCCCCAACACCTTGATATAATAACGATACCGTCTGGTCACTAGAATATACCGTGATATGAATTTTGACTCATCAAAATCACGGTAGCTCAATGCTGCAGCCAAGAACGTATGTTTTCCTCCTCCGATCTGTCCATCCAAAGCTACTGTCCAGTGGACCATCACCGCCACAAGTCGAGAGCCAGTAAGAAAGAGCTTGTGTGTGTTGACATGGTCATTGATTCCTCTTCAGATAGCCAGCTCTTTGTGCCCAGACCTGCTCCCCATTAGCCCAATGTTTTCAAGAGCTCTGGTGGTAATGGCTAGCTAATCTGTCAGCGCTAGGCTAGCTGTGAATAATTCATCACACCAGTCAGGTGACAGGTGCAGGAAACCGTTCGCCGACAACCAATCCCGCTTCACTATAGGATTCCCACTCATAATTCATATCACGGGTTTTTTGTCGATGTGGTGCGGGGAATTCAGTCGTTCTCGGTGGTTTGTAGTGAAATCCAGTTCATCAGGTGAAGATGTGGGGAAAAATACTGTTTTATTTTTGTTTTGTTCTGCCAGAAATGCAAAACGACGTTATGTTTATTGCCACTACTTAAAAAAAAAAAAAAAAAAAAAAAAAAGGACATGATGTATTATTTATAATGGTGTTGTTATATATTTATGACAGTTTTATTATATATTTATGGTATATTCTAGCTGTTTAAATAAAATTTTATACTATTTAGTTGTTATAGTACAATTGGATTTTGAAATTGCAATTCATAGTGTGATGAATTTGTTTCGTAGAATGTTTCACTAATAATAAAAATAATATATGAAAAGTTAAATTTTTTTTTTTACAATCTTTAATGTAGAAAAATTTGATTTCTGAACATTTATTTGGCACCTTTGTAATTGCAATTGCTGTTTAAAATGTGTTACATACATTTATAGAATTTGCTGTCATAAATAAAAGATAAAATATGTAATATTACAATGGTAATATTATTTATTATGACAAATGTATTCCAATATGCAGCTTTATATTTGTTTGATATTACTCAGGTTTCTGAGTATTATATATTTAATCTGGAACTCTGTAATTCCAATTGCAATTTAAAATGTGATGCAAAATTTGTCTAGTTTGTTGTTTTAATCGTAAATAAAAATATAAATTGTCTAGTTTGTTGTTTTTATCGTAAATAAAAATATATGTTGTAATATTTATAATGGGAATATCATTTATCATAACAAAGGTATGATTCATTCTTATATAAATGATATATTCTAGATTCATTTTCTGAACTGTATGCATATTTAGTTTGAACTATTACGTAATTAAAATGTAAAATTGCCATCATGATCCGATCTTTTCCAGTCACGTGTTTGTCTCAAACGATGCGGTTTTCTGTTGATAATGGCGTTTCCCTCACTCGGCTTGTGCAGATTTTCTTTAAACGGAACATCGATCTTCTGTTTTGTTTTGGAAAGACAATCCCGGGTTTAACTGGTCCACTGTAAACACTGGATCCAGCCAGGACGTGTGTTAGAACCGTGCCAGCTCCCTCAGAAGCAGTGCCGGCGCTTATTATATTTCAGGAGCATTTAATCCATCTTCCTGCTTCTGAAGAACAATGCTGCTCCGATCTGCTGACGCCAGACTAAATACAGGAGAAACGCGCGCGTAATTCGTCTTTGGCCGTTCCCATAAATTCCC
>MU204420.1:10692626-10715421 GCA_017309775.1 Paedocypris sp. Pulau Singkep
CTCTCTCTCTCTCTCTTTCTATCTATCTCTCTCTTTATCTCTCTCTCTCTCTCTCTCTCTCTATTTGTCATCTATCTCTCTCTCCATCTGTCTGTCTATCTATCCCCATCCATCCATCGCTCACGCTCTCAGCTGTGAGAGATGACGGAGTGAAGCTGCACCATTCAAAACTAATTTCTGCAATAACTTTGCAAAACCCACCCACCCTGCGGCGAAAACTGTCTGCGTGCACGTCTACGGTCTTGACTAATCACGTGCGTCGTGTTTCTGCAGTTACCTGAACGACATGGACAGGATAGCCAAGCAAGACTACATCCCCACCCAGCAGGACGTGCTGCGGACCCGCGTGAAGACCACCGGCATCGTGGAGACGCATTTCACCTTCAAAGACCTGCACTTCAAGTGAGAGTCGCCGTGTTTCTGCCCCGCGCTGATTCCGTTCACACCGTCCAGTCAGGGCGCTAACACGGGTCTTCACAGCCTCTCACGCGCCTCCAGGTCGGAGATTAGTTCCTCTAAACCTGTTGGGGGCGTCCGCTCCAGCGACTTTACGGGATTTAACGCCGGCCCGATCGCTCTCTTTGAATGCGTCGCCTTTAATCTAGCAAAGAAATGTCAGGCCAACCTTTGGAGCGATCAAACACGCGCCGCCTGTCAGCCATTTTTTTTTTTTTTCCCTCAGCGTCTCGTAAAACCAGTTGTGTAATGTTTGTTGAAAACAGACGATGCCACAGGTCTCTGGCTTTCCTAGAAAGGCCGCTGACGTCTTTTCTGGCCCGGTGTTGTTCCAAACGGAGGCGTGACGGGCAGGAAGTCGCAGCTCATTCGCATCCGAAATGTCAACGAGTGACACACCGACGTCTCATCGGAACGTAATCCACATTCGGAATTTATCCGTCGCGTTTTCAAGTCAATTTCAATTACTGTATTTTTCGCCATGTAAGACGCACCCAATTTTAAAGGAGGAAAATCTAGGAAAAAAAAAGATTCTGAACCAAATACTGTGGTAAAATATTTTATATCAATTGTATAAAAGTTAGCAGCAGTTTAAGAACAATTGTATGCCAAACATGTGACATCAACAGTCAGTAAACAGTGACAGTAGGGCTGGGCGGTGTAGCGGTATTAACGTGAATAGCGGTATTGAGATGTGCCGCGATATGGATTTTGCAATACCGTGGATACCGTGATAATTCACGAATTAGATTTTTATATAAGTATATAAACACTTTAATACAGTATTACACATTAGTTTTGTTACAAGTTGTAACTTACAACTACCAATGACGGCGCGGACATTGCTAATCGAACACAGTTTGTACTTCACGCGCATACGCCTGCCGCTCCGTTTTCTGCGCTGTGCCTTTAAGAGAGCGGATGTTTTAGTTTTAAAGACGCGTGCGAGAAAATCTGCTTGTTTTGTTTTGATCAAAGTTCGTTTTCGTTTGGAAATCATGTTTCATGAATCATTGTTTCACAAGATTCTGCGCGAGAAAGAAAGCGGGACAACGTATGTAATAGCACGAACTTTTCACCCTCAGTTTTGGGGAAGAAAAAGTGCATCTTATACGGCGAAAAATACGGTACTTTCCGTTGAAAAACACTTTAATGTGTGGAGTTATTATTCCATTGAGCGTGGAGAGATTAGACACTGAGCAACAAGAGTATGGAATCAGATTAGTGTCAAAAATATCGGGTACTAATATTAAAAAAAGCTGTGAATGTCAAGGTGTACATTTGCTGAACTAGTCCCACACTTCCTGGTCAAGTAGCTGTCAATCACATTCCCACCAGCCAATCAGAGAAGGGCCGCCCCCACGTCAAGATTGGGTCAAAAATCCAAACGCAAAATAAAAGCGAGCGAAAAACCTGAAGCGGGAGCAAAAAGTTTCCAACGAAATTGTGAAGATTGCGAGTGAAAAATAAAAAAACAAACAAATGTGACGCATTTTTGTTCAATTCTTCGAAATTTACGTTTGATCTTTTTGTCACTTAGTTATTTCTATAAAAAAAAAAAAAGTAAAAATAAATGAGGACAAAAAAATGTTGAAAATAATTGCTCATTAATTGTAAAATTTTAAATAATAAATCGGGATTTTGATTCAAGGACAAGTTGCCCAGCCCTACTGACATCCCAGTTCGGAAGAAAATGTAAATAAATTATGAAATAATCATTTATGAATTGTAATCATGTTAAAATGCTCAATTAATCGAGATTTTGATTTACGGCCTGATTTAATTGCCCAGCCCTACCCACTTCAATATCCAGAAATAATGTAAATAAGTTAATGAAATGATTGTTCATGAATCGTAATTGAGGTTAAAATGCTCAATTAATTGAAATAATTAATTAATTGCCTGATTTAAATGCCCAGCCATACCCACTTCACAATTCAGAAAAAATTAAATTAAAATTAATGAATTAATTGGTTATGAATTGTAATCAGCGTGTGATGACGTTGTTCTCCTTCTCCACAGGATGTTTGACGTGGGCGGTCAGCGGTCCGAGAGGAAGAAGTGGATCCACTGTTTCGAAGGGGTGACGGCCATCATCTTCTGCGTGGCCATGAGCGCGTACGACCTGGTGCTGGCCGAGGACGAGGAGATGGTGAGGAACGCTGCAGAGCCATGCTGAGAAGATTGGTTCATTAGTGACTACACATACCATGATGCTTTGCTTTTGCTGGCTGTTTTTATTAGGCGTGTTAATTTCAGTTTTGTTTTCACATTGAGGAAATGACGTCAGTGACAATTCCTTATTACTTTACAGTTGTTGCACTTTAGAAAATAATGGCTTGAAGTGATTAGTGTTGGTATATTAGTATAGTATTAGTATAGTTAGTATATTGCTGTTTCTGACTTAACTTGAATTTTGCAGTTTGGAAATAGTTTTCTATTGGTCTTGTTCTAAAGTATGACAATAAAAGGCCTAATTAACAATGGTCAATGATTATTATGTTGTCAGCCTTGATACTATAAACATAAGAGACGTAATTGTAAAGTCTTCTGTAATATTATGATCTTCTACAGGATATCGTGATAAATATCGTATCGTGAGGATCATATCGTGATAAACATCGTATCGTGAGGATCATATCGTGATAAATATCGTATGGTGAGATTTGCATATTGTTACATCCCTACTGAGACGGTGTTTCTTCTTCTTGCAGAACCGCATGCACGAGAGCATGAAGCTCTTCGACAGCATCTGCAACAACAAGTGGTTCACCGAGACCTCCATCATCCTCTTCCTCAACAAGAAGGACCTGTTCGAGCAGAAGATCTCCTGCAGCCCCCTGACCATCTGCTTCCCTGAATACACAGGTACTCTCGGCCCATAGATCTGGAGCGCTGGAGGAGTCCAGTCCGATAAATCACACGCTCGTCCATTAACGACAAACCAGAAATCAATGCCGGGCCTTCGTCGTTTCACGAGAATCGTTCCTGGACTTTCTCAGAACTGAAGTAATGAGCCACTCGAGTGTGCCAGACTGGACTCTGGTCTGAGGCGATGGATGCTCGACAGTCTGGACCGATGAAGATGGACTGATGGATGGATGGATAGATAGAGGGATGGATGGATGAATCAGACAAGCAGCCAAATGAACAACTCGACTCTGCTCTGCTTTATTTATAAAGCCCTTTTTGACAGCTTTGGTTGTACATTACAAGTAATAATTAACAATTAAAAATAAGGTAAAAACAAGTAAAATTTAAGAAATTAATTAAACTTGGAATTTTAAGTAAGAATAAAGAAGCAGAGTAAACAAGAGTACACAAGAGTAAAATAGAGTAATAGAGTAGAGATGCAAGTAAAACACCGTCGCCATATTTGATCCGTACAACAAACAGATCGAGTAGATAAAGTGATAATTAGACAAATGTCTGTTTCTCTGTCTATCCATCCATCCACACAAAGTAGAGAGGGAGAAAGACGAGAACCGACAGACTGACACTGTAGTGAAAGAGAGAGATTGAAGGAGATGGAAAGAGACAGACAAATGGACAGTGAGACAGACTGATAAATTGTCAGCTGATAGAGAAAGAGGGAGGAAGGGCTGGATTAATCAGAGAAGAAGCCAAATGAACGACAGATTGTGAGAAAGTTAAATGGGAAAGAGACTGTTAAAAGAAGATGTTGCAGAGAAGGTGTTAATAAAGGATAGAGAGAGTGAGAAGGGACGGACGGATATGAGTGAGAGGGTGAGTAAAAATGAAAGAGATAACTAATAAATAAGAGTTAATAAAGATGAAGTTAAAAAGAACAAAGTCTTTGAAAGAAGAAAGTTAAAAAGGAGAGTTTTAAAGGAGGGGAAAAGGAGAGAGAGAGAAAGAGGGACAGACAGGTGTGACAGACCGAGAAAGAGAGTTGGTTAAGAGGAGTAAAGAGAGTAAAAAAGGATAGAGATTATTAAAGAAGAGAACAAGAGTTAAAAAAAAAGAGAGAGAGAGAGGGAGCGTTTAAAGGAGAAAGAGACAGACGGGACTAACAGACTGCGAGGGAGAGAGTAAAATAGGAGAGATTATTAAGAAAGAAGAGAGAGTTAAAAAGGGTGAGTTTAAAAGAAGAGAGAAGAGACCGACAGACAAGACTAACAGACAGTGAGAGAGAGAGAGTAAAAAGGATAGAGATCAAGAAAGAAGGGAAAGAGTTAAAAAAGGAGAGGGTGAGTTTAAAAGTAGAGAGATAGTAAGAACAGATAGATAGACGGAACCAACAGACCGAGCGAGTAAAAATGAATAGAGATTATTAAGAAAGAAGTGAAAGAGTTAAAAAAGGAGAGGGTGAGTTTAAAAGTAGAGAGATAGTGAGAACAGATAGATAGACAGGAGTAACAGACCGAGAGAGTAAAAATGGATAGAGATTAAGAAAGAAGGGAAAGACTTAAAAAGGAGAAGATGAGTTTAAAAGAAGAGAGATAGTGAGAACAGATAGATAGACGGGACTAACAGACAGAGAGAGAGAGAGAGTAAAAAAGGATAGATATTAAGAAAGAAGGGAAAGACTTAAAAAAGGAGAGGGTGAGTTTAAAAGAAGAGAGAGTATGAATAGACAGACTGAGAGAAAGTAAAGAGGAGAGACAGAATTTAAAAAGAAGAGGGTTTTAAAGAGTGAGAGAGTTAAAAAAAGGAGAGTGAGGATGGACAGACAGACAAACAGACGGATAGATTTCATACACAGACGAAGGAATAGACGACCAGCGAGATGAACTGATAGACACAACATTGACTCTTCTTGATTTTCACTTGTCTTTCTGTTGTTGCGTTCTTCACGTTTTCTCTGCGTTTCCTCCTCCTCAAGGCGCCAACAGCTACGACGAGGCGGCCGAGTACATCCGCAACAAGTTTGAGGACCTGAACAAGAAGAAGGAGACCAAGGAGATCTACCCGCACTTCACCTGCGCCACCGACACCAAGAACGTGCAGTTCGTCTTCGACGCCGTCACCGACGTCATCATCAAAAACAACCTGAAGGACTGTGGGCTCTTCTAAAGCAGGTCAGACTGGAAAAAAAAAAGATTAAGAAACGTAAACGTCTGAGATCGAAGTGTAAGAATGAAAATGCTTCATGTGTAGTTTTGCGTTTTTCGCGTGCAATTTTTACGTTTTTGTCAAAATAAAACGTGTTTTTTTTTTGCTGCGGATTTTTATTTTTTTATTTTTTATTTTTTTTCATTTCATTTTTTGTATTTTGTTTGGACTTCTGGCACTAGCTTCACATGGGGGCGGCCCTTACTCTGATTGGCTGGTGAGAATGTGATTGGCGGCTGCTTGAGCAGGAAGTGGGAGGAGTTTAGTGAGCAGAATCGGAACATCTTCGTTGTCGGACTCTGAGTATTTATCCGCTTGTAGAGTTCTGGACCGACACCTTCACATCACTGCAAAGACAACAACTAAATTCTTGTCTGAAATTATTAATATGGTAATATGTTAAAACAAATTAATTATGAGTATGTTACTAATAGAAACAACAATTATAATAATAATACATTTTATTTGTAAGGCTCCTATCGGGATCTCTGCACGTACAGTTTTAAGAGACAATATTTCGATGTGAAGAAACTAAAATGTCTACTATTATTCTAAAGATTCTGCCACCACAATAATTTAGCAGTTTTGTGCAAGAAATAACACTTTAATCACAGTTTTTGTCAACACTTAAACCAGCAGTATTACAGTAATAAAACAGTAAGCAGTGAATGACACGGTGTAAATTCGCAGAACTCCTCCCACACTTCATTCCTGGTCTAGCAGCTGCCAATCACATTCTCGCCAGCCAATCAGAGTAAAGGCCACACCCCCACGTCAAGCTAGTGCCAGAAGTCCAAACTAAAAAAAATATATAAACGAACGTAATAATCTTCAATAATCTTTCTGCAAGCGAAAAATAAAAAAACAAAACCTTTTCAATCGCTCCTTTAAAATGTGCGTTAGATATATAAATGCCACGGATCATATTCCTTCCTTCCTTCTCCTCCTCAGATGACTTGAACCGTGTCCACGAGCACAGGAAGTCACCAGATCCACATCCGGCCAAATGCGACTCCTGCTGTCACGTGACGGAGCTCCACCACATCTGCCAACGTGTTGAAAAACCTGTGTGTGTGTGCGTGCGTGTGCGTGTGTGTGTGCGCGTTCACTTCTCGGCTCTCGACCAATCCGACGCCTTTTCCACTGGGGTTTTTTTTTCTTTCTTTTTCTCCTCGTGCGAGTGTAAAGCAGAGTTTGTGTTTTTATATGCTCTTGTTTTATTCTAGGGAATTCGATGTGCAAATTTTATCACACTTTTAAATCGCGTAAGAGTCTGATCGGAAAACGGTAAAGCGTCTTTTTTTTGTTTTGTTTTTTTTTTTTTTATGTTTACACGACGTCCTCGTCGATAGCGAATCAGAATTCGTCCTGCATGATAGATGATAGCGACTATATCAGCACCAGTAATCAGTTCACATTCCCTTTAAAGTGGCGTTTTAAAAAGCTATAAAAAGAAAGAAAAAAAAAAGCACAGAAGCTTCACGTGTGGGGACAGTTCTGCTAAAATATAACTGCTATTTAAAGTTCCTACATAACAGTATCTAACAGTTTTTCTCTGCTCTTCTGCATCTTCACCTTCCTGTTTCCAGCACTCTGTCTCTCTCTCTCTCTCTCTCTCTCTCTCTCTCTCTCTCTCTCTCTGTCTGTCTGTCTCTCTGTCTGTCTGTCTGTGCCTTGACTTCCGTTTACAATGGATTTGATTTTCTCCTTCGGTTTCTGTTGTACGTAAACCTTTTCTGCTCCAGGATTTTCACACTGTAAGGAGAAATAGCGATTATAATGGAAGTCTAATTGAAAAAGGGTAGTGTTTTTGTTTCTGTTTTTGGTAAAGATTAAACTGCTTTTTGAAAAGTCCTATATAATGATTTAATTTAAATAAAGTTCATTCACTAGACATTGTCGTGTGCTTGCGTCTCTCTATTATTATTATTTTTTTTTTTTTATCTGATAAAAATGTCCAATTAAAAAAAATGAGAATTCAATTTGAATTTCATTAAATGTGTTCACACTGAAAAATAAGAGACTCGTCCAGTCAGGCTGTTTATTTTTAAAATTCAAACTCAAATTTTATTCGTCACATACATATTACATGTGGTACAACATGTAGTGAAATGTGTTTTTGATCTAACAGCATTTAAACATTGGAATGGGGGAAATACAATAAAATATGCAAAATGGAAATACAATAAAATAGAGATAAAGACTAGAAACAATAAAAAGCAGTAAAATATGAATACAAATACAAAATTGTGAAAAAGAAGTAATGTACAAATGAGTAAAACCACAAAAAGTGAGTAAAAATACGAAAGTGTTAAATTAAATCCACCCTATAACGGATTCAAAGACAGTTTTTATTTTACGTATTTTGGATGTTGTGATTTAAAGCCAAATCAATTCTAAAATGAAAATTCTCTGATTAACCCGTTGAGTCTCTATACAAACCCTGCGGTAGACTGACCTCTAGTGGCCACTTAGTGCATCAACTCTTCGAATTACGGCGTCGAACGGATTGTGACGCGGTAAATTACGCTAATAACCCCACAAATGTATCCAAGCCAATTATTACTACTATTATTATTAAGTAAATTATTTTTACTTTAATAAAAATATTTTTTAATTTGGTTTTCTCAAATCAATTGGTCACGAGAATAGCAAATTTCTTCACACATTTTCAAATAGATGATTCAGAAAATCCACACGGAAGCCATTTTTGTAGTTTTTTAATGTACTGTACGGCGACGCTCCCGCAAACAAGTTTTTCTCCATTAGACGAGAGGAGAAAAATTAAATTCGGCTTTTGCATATTGATTTTGGGTTTCTCTTCTAAGAACTAGATGTCATGCCCGACTTCTCTCACAAACTATAACCACGGCAAACAAACGAGATAAAAAAAACGTAATTCCGAGGGATTGTGTCCAGTCTTGGTTGCACTACATTTTCTTTGTGTAAAAATAAATAATTTTTTTTTATGTTTTTCGTGATTTTTTTAAGGTTTTCTGTGACCTCAATGTCGTCGTCCTCGAGCACGTGATCTGCTCGCAAACTAAACGTTTCCCACGACTTATAATATATAAATTCCGCAAACAATTAATAAATCATGAGTAAATAATAATAAATAGTAAATAATTATGCAAACGGGAGGTAGGTTTATGTTTTATTGCAGATTATTACTGTAAACCCTCATTCTACTGTTAGCATAGGTGTTAGCATTAGCATTTTTATAGCCTGATGCCGATTGAAAATGGTGTTGAGTCGTTATATACATGAATGAATAATAAACCAAGTGCAAGCAAGTCAATTGGAACAAACATTTTTTTTTATTTTGTCATTTTCACTTAATTCACACAGGCAGGCTAAAGTCACTCAAAGGGCTGTGTGTGTGTGTGTGTGTGTGTGTGTGTGTGTGTGTGTGTGTTTCTGGGGCCCGACATGTCCAGTCTGATTCAAGCCTTTGCTCATATATTCTGCTAATGTGAATAATAATAAAAATAATAATGTAAATGGACTGGCCATTCCTGCATTATAAAGGGAAGCGCGTCAGTGTCTGTTGCTGCTTTTGACCGGCTGATGGTTCACACTCTTCTGGCTTTACTCAACATTTTGGGGATTTGGGTTTTAGGGAAGATGAGAATCCGCATATGAATACAAGTGGGAAGGTTTTACTTTCTTTACAATAGCCTCATTAGTGGTTGTTTTAGGCCCTTTTCACATCATTAGTGCTTAATGTGTGGATTATCCTGGCATATAGTACTTGACCTTTAGAGAATAACTACAAGGAATGTTTTACTGTCACTACCTTTTGACAATTTTTATGCTTAAAGAATGTTTGGGTGAATGATCAACATTTAAAATGTACTGTTATTTAGGAGCAAGTTTAATTCAGTATAACATTAAATACGCTTTTTATATAAAGCACTTAAAAACAGAGGTGTAAAGTACTTGAGTACACTTTGGGAATTTTTGTACAGTTTGTAAATATACAATATGTATACATGTGTAAAATACAAACGATCTTATATAAAAAAAAAAATGAAAAAAAATAAAAACGTAAAGAAACTGGAAAAATATTCTTTAAATATTTAAACACTGTGAATAGTATTTGTACTTGTATTAGTACGTGTAATTGTGGGACTGCATGAATATAAACGTTGCTTGTATTTTTGATACTCAGTCAGTACATGTACAAAGTAGCCAAAAATACCAAGTAAAAATATTTACAAAAATTCCTAAAGTGTACTCAAGTACTTTACACCTCTGCTTAAAAACAACTGAAGCTGACCAAAGTGCTGTACACAAAAAAAATCCACATTAATGACAGCAAATTGCGCTTTCTCTGTCCGCCAGGTGGCGCTGTTTTCAATATATCAATATTTTTTTTTATCAATTTTTATCTGGAATATTGTATTTATTACTATTGTACGTGCACCTCACAAACACGACGAGTGCTTCTTTAAAAGAAAGTGACAGAAATCGATACTTTTTTAATCCTTAAATGGATTGTTTTGCTCATGTCATGGTTTAAAACAGTTTGGCTAAAAAGGTCGATTCATCCATCCATCCATCCATCCATCCACCCAACCAAGTTAAATGCTTTAAATCTGTATTATTTTGGTAGAAGCGTGTGTTATAATGTTATAATCAAAATCGTTTCGTTTACACCATGTACCGCTTGTATTTTTCCGTTGCTTTTCAGAACTTTAGCTCGCCATGATTTAAGAGTGGGCGGGGCCGAGCGCTCAGATTTCAGCTGAGTTCTGGTTGGCTGCGCGTGCGACAATTTGAATGGCGAATTCCGCGATGCCGCGCCGCGATTGGCTGCGCTCGCAGGAGCGTCACGCCCTCATAAATGGGGTCTCGCGAGCTGTAGTAAGAGTCACAAGCTCCACATCTGCATCACAACTGGCTGGATTTCTACTCAAGAGTGTTTGTCAGCGCAGAGCCGAAGTAAGATTTCTACCACCTTCATATTTAAATAATGCATTTTTGGAAACCTGCAGTTCTTTACTGTAAATTAATCATCAGCTACGTCCTATTCTTAGGCACTGAATATCTTTTTTTTTATTATTGCAAAGCGTACTTAACCTATATATTTCTATTTCAGGATTACAAAAAGACGATTTGGATTTGACTGCCAGCATTCCCAAACAATGGTAAGATTGCACTTTCATTATCATATTTTACAGCTCTTTGTTGTTGTTGTTTTTTCTTTTTCTTGTGCTCTTCATTTTTCTTGTGATTGGCTGGCATACAGAAATGCCCTGTGCTGTAATTTTAGTCTGGGGGTCTTCAGTCTGTCACCCGACACTGGGTGGGCACCACATGCGTGTGATGTTTAGCACTGTAGAGTAGATCTCATCACAGCGGTACATTTGTACGGATTTGTTCTTTTAAAAGTCACATTTCAGATTAAATTAGAATACATTTGGTCACAGGATTTTTTGTTTGTTTTATTATTTATCTTATTTTTGTGCATTTTTATGTCAAAACGGCGAATATTTTAGAAAAATTCAGGGATTTTTATTTTAAACAAGCTTTGTGTTTTTTGTTGTTGTTGTTGTTTTTTTTTTAAAGACACCAGAGACACCAGCTCATATTTAGTTAATATGTCGGAGGTGTTTTCAATCTTTATACTAATGCAAATTTTACATTTAGTCTTTATCTCAATTAGTGTAGATTAATCAGCCAGTAGATGTGACTTGGGACTTTTATTGTGTAGTCATCAGGGGAGAAACAGTCGAGGACGTTTGAAGTTTTATTGGTGAACATACGTGATCAGAATAGAATGTGTTGTGGTTGTGAAGCGATGGAACTGCCACCCAGACGCCGGTGAAGAATAGAACCCGTCCCAGCGCAGGTCTCAGCCTGTCAGAGCCCACAAACAGGGTCACATGACACTCCTCTCTCCATAACCTCACGCTGGTCTGCATTAGATGATTCCTCAAAACGTATCAATGCAACTTTCACTTTTAAAGTTTTTTTTTAATTTTTGTAAAATGTTCCCATTTAAAAATACTGAGTGAGTGTGTGTGTGTGTGTGTGTTGAACACGTGATTTTGCGTTGCAAACTGCAGCTGGTGAACTCGGAGAATTTTAATCAATAATTCTTGAATCAATAATTTATTTATCTCTGTGTTATGATGTAATAATAATAATAATAATAAAAATATGAGTTATCAGTTTTAACTGTCTCAAAGTGCACGTGTGAATATGTAAGGGAATTGTTGCTTTTTATTTATTTGATCGTCTGGTTGTTGGTGTTTAAGATGTAGTTCATGCTAATTGTATGTCATATTTGTTCCAAGGATAATGTTTAATGCAAAAAAACATAAAAAAAAAAAAAACTACACGTTTAAAGTATAAATGACATAAAATATACAAATGTGAACAATATATAGATATTGTATACAATATTGAAATATATATCATTTACACAGTAGCGCTCACTTCCAGACTCCTCTTTGCTGTGATTGGCTCCAGTCCCCGTTACCCAGAAATGGAAAAGAGTCTTCTTCTATATCAATCTGAATAATCTTGAGATGTGTGTGTGTGTGTGTGTGTGTGTGTGTGTGTGTGTGTGTGTGTGATCTACACACTCCTACACACAACTCTGGCTAAAAAGTTAACATCGATCTATCCATCCATCCATCCATTTATCCATCCATCCTCCCTCCCAAGTTAAATGCTTTAAATCTTTATTATTTTGGTAGAAACGTGTGTTATAATTCAAATCGGTGTGTTTATACCTTGTACATACTCGATTTTTCCGTATCTTGTTAGAACTTTTGCTTTGAGTTTCTCTGGAACTTTGCGTTTCTTCAAAGAACCTTGAATTTCTCCAAAGAACCTTGAATTTCTCCAAAGAACCTTGAGTTTCTCTAAAGAACCATGAGTTTCTCCAAAGAATCTTGAGTTTCTCTGGAACCTTGAGTTTCTTCAAAGAACCTTGAGTTTCTCTGGAACCTTGAGTTTCTTCAAAGAACCTTGAGTTTCTTCAAAGAACCTTGAGTTTCTCTGGAACCTTGAGTCGTGTCGTTGCGACTTGATCGTAAACCTCTTCCGTCTTTTTCTGTCCAGCTGTGTCTTCAGGAGTCAGGAGACTGTCTGCGGGAACAGATGCGCTCCATGATGCGCTCCCTCCAGGACCTGAAGGTGCCCCGCCCGGCCCCGCCCGTAAGGCTGCGGGCCTGCAGACAGCGAATCGCCCAGCGGGAGCGGCGGGCGCGGTCCCGCATCAGCGACGTCAGCGACGTGAGCAGCTACGACTCGGCCGTCTGTCTGGAGGAGGAGGAGCTGTGTGTGGGCGGGGCCGGGGGCGGGTCACCCAGCAGCCAGCGCAGTCTGGAGTCGGACTCGGGCTGTTCCGACGACTCCTGGCCGGACGAGGGCGTCGTGTTGCGTCGCTCCAAGAACATCCGGGTGTCGTCGTCCGCCTGCCTCCGGACCAATCAGATCCAGCGTGTCCGGCCCAAGTCCACTTCCTGTCTGGAGAACTGGACGTCGGAAGACTGGACTACGTCGCTGCTGACCCGCGGGCGAAACCGCCAGCCGCTCGTGCTGGGCGACAACAGCTTCGCCGACCTCGTTCACAACTGGATGGACTTGCCGGAATTCCCGGAGCAGACGGACCGCAAGCACAAGGCCAAAGACTTCTTTGCGGGAATTAGCCGACGGTTAGCCGGGTTGACGCGGACAGACGGACGCAGGAAGTCGTCGGACGCCGCGAAGCTCAGCACGTCGTTCCTGGCGTCCAAACGTCTGTCCTGCCAGGTGGACGCCCCGCACCGGACGCCCTTCTTCTACAAGTCACACACGGGACTCAACCAGCTGGACACGGACTTCCCCAGGTTCACGGCTCTGATGAAGTCGGGAAGCAGAACTCCCATCGTCTGCAATGACATCGTCGGCTACATCTGACTGCTAACGCGGAATCTCGTGTTGATATCACACCTTGTAAAATGGACGATAATAAAAAAAAAACGCACACATGGCAAGTCAGGTTGGTTCGTTTGTAAAGCGCCTTTCGCAGTTGCTGCTCAAAGCTGAAATGTTCTTGCCAATCATTAAACATGATTATTCACGTCACTTGACATTCATGAGGACATCATTCACGACACACGTCATTAATGAAGACTTCATTCACGATACAAGTCATTCATGAAGACATTTTTCACGACACTTCATTCACGACACACGTCATTCATTAAGACGTCATTCACGACACACGTCATTCATTAAGACGTCATTCACGACACATGTCATTCATTAAGACATCATTCACGACACACGTCATTCATTAAGACATCATTCATGAAGACATCATTCACGACACACGTCATTCATTAAGACGTCATTCACGACACATGTCATTCATGAAGACGTCATTCATGAAGACGTCATTCACGACACACGTCATTCATTAAGACGTCATTCACGACACACGTCATTCATTAAGACGTCATTCACGACACACGTCATTCATTAAGACGTCATTCACGACACACGTCATTCATTAAGACGTCATTCACGACACACGTCATTCATTAAGACGTCATTCATGAAGACATCATTCACGCCACGTCATTCATGAAGACCTCATTCATGACACATGTCATTCATTAAGACATCATTCACGACACACGTCATTCATTAAGACGTCATTCATGAAGACATAATTCACGCCATGTCATTCATTAAGACCTCATTCACACTACATACCATATTTGATGACATCGTTCACGACACACACACTATTCATGAAGACATCATTCACGCCACATCATTCATGAAGACATCATTCACAATACACACCATTCTTGATGACATCATTCACGACACACACACTATTCATGAAGACATCATTCACGACACTCACTCTTCTTGCTGACATCATTCAGCGACACGCACTATTCTTGATGACATCATTCATGACACACACTATTCAAGATGATATAATTCTTGATGTCATCATTCCCGACACACACGCCATTCTTGATGACATCATTCACGACACATTCACTATTCATGAAGACATCATTCACGGCACTCACTCTTCTTGCTGACATCATTCAGCGACACACACTATTCTTTATGACATCATTCGCAACACACACTATTCTTTATGACATCATTCCCTTCATGCGTGATTCATGACAACCATAGTTTTCCATGATGACAGCATGACATCTGATCTTCACTAGGTCTTTCTTTCAGAGTTTTAGGGGAAAGGTAGCGTGTGAAAAAGGTATCACTGCAAGTCGTCTGTCTTAATTCTTACAAGTTCCACGATCCGAGTAGCTAACAAGAGCCAAAGTGACAACGATTACAATTAAGTTTTACGTTCTGTTGTAGGAGCAAGCGTTGAGTTTGTGTGACTTCAGTCTTCATCTAACCACCACACACACGTGCAATGTAAATCTAAGTCACTGCAACTGCCTTTACCATTTCTGGGTCATGGGGATCCGAAGCCAAACATATTCATAGTAATACTGTAGTTTAGTAGTGCAGTTAGACAATTCTGGCCTTTTTAATCCTTCGTTTCAGATAAACGTCAATCATGTTCGTGGGTCAATTTGACCCGGGGGCCTTTTATTATGCATGTGTGTCCGAATCCAAAAAGTTCCCCAAAACATATTTTTAATATGATGATTACACCAAATAAGCCAAGCAGGAGTTTCAAAGTAAAAAAAATAATTTTAAGTATATTTTAAATATTTTTAAACTTTGAAACCGAGTCAATTTGACCCTGAACATAACAGGAGTGTGTGAACACAAAATCCTGAATAAACGTGTGCGGCGCCAATTTACAGATATATGCCACTGTACAGTTGCCGCGGCGATGGTTTGCGTCACATTGCAGTTGTTTGAGAGGAATAGATTAGATAGGATGGATGGATGGATGGATGCAAAGATAGATAGATAGATAGATGGATGGATGGATGGATGGATGGATGGATGGAAGGACGGACGGACGGACGGACGGACAGATAGATAGATAGATAGAATGAGAGAGAGAGAGAGAGAGAGAGAGAGATGTAAAACCTTTATTGATCTTCCAGAGGAGAAATTCAGATGTCCGGCAGCAAACACACACAAACTTCTAAACCATTCTCAATAAATAACACTCAAAACAAACAAATATAAACAAATATTTCAATCAATTAAGAACAAATATTGTCTTTCCAAAACTAGATATTAAAAGTGCCAACCAGTTCAGTTATAGAAGCGAATAAAAGCGAGTTTCTGGTCCTTACGTTGAAAAAAATGATCAAATTCTGATTTTCCAAATCCATTGTTGTGGTGGTTTCTCCATAAACTGGATAAGTAGGTCGTACGAAGCTTCGTTCAGCCCAAAGCCTGTCCAATGTGTTTACTAACCTGAATTAAAAAGCAGGAGCGTAAACGTGTAGCGACCTGCCTGACTATTCAAATCACTTCTCCTGGCGCTGATAATGGCTCGGCTAATGGCTGCCGATGTTAATGCGCACACGCTAATAGCTTCAGAGACGCAGATTCTTGCGTTTCTATAGAAAAGTCCTCCAAACCTGGAGAAATAAGAGGAGGGAAACCTTTAGCGCGGCCATTAGGAGCAGAAACGGCGAAATGGAGAAAAAAAAAATGTAAAGGTTGAAAGGAAAAAGGGCGAGTGGAGCACTGAGGTAAAATATATAAAGCGAGATGGAAAAAGCCTGGTTGAAATACTAGAGCAGGGTCTCAAATTCAATTACACGGGGAGCCAAAGCTCAAAGCACGTTTTATGGATCTTTTTTATGGATTTCTTTTTTTTTTTTTTTTTTGAAATTTTATGGATAAAAACAGGCAGCAATATTATTTCAGAATAAGCTTAAACTATAAATAAGGTTCAAAACAATTGACAGTGATTATGGTTCCTACAAGGCACAGTAGGTGTATATATACCCGAATAAACAATAACTATATTTCCATGTATTTAATTACTATATATTCAAACGACTAGAAAACACTTTATATGCAAATATATTAAAAAGGGTTCATTTAATAAAATATTCATTTAATATTCATTTAATAAATTCATACATGAAACAGTTTTTAACAATATGTGCATGTATATGTTAAAAACATATGCCCCACATAGTGGATAAACACATTATGAAAAAATATATTTAAATATGTTAAAACAACGTTTCACGAATACATTTTTTCTCCAAATATGGAACACTTCATATTTATTTGTAACACCAACATTTATTTTTTATTTTATTTGTTTCTGTGAGTGTCATTGTCAAAATGGCCACTAGGGACCATATCGAAATTAGTGCTCTGCATTATTTACCGTTTACCCGTGCCGTTTTGAAACAGTACTGGATGTAGTTTTTTTATATATATATATATTTTTTTTAAAGCAGCATCTCATGCGAATCATCTCACGCGCTTGTTACACCATGAAGACGTCACCTTTTCAACTTTTGATTGGGTAATACACGATGTCATCGTTAGTTTGATTGGTCTTTGTAACTGTCTGTGAGGAGGGCGGGGCTTAGAGAGAGAGAGAGAGAGAGAGAGAGAGAGAGAGAGAGAGAATTCAAATGGCTGATCCTTCTTCAGGTTTAACTAATCATGAATGTTTTAGACTTTGTTTGTTAGATCAGATACATAAATATTAATGTATTACCTGAAACGTTACAGTTAGTGTATTAATACACAACATAATGCCCATGTAACGAAAATGAGCTAATACATTTGAAACTTTCTATATTATTAAATTATCTGTCGTCAAAAAACTTCCCACTACTATTGCTCACTAATAGATAGATATTATACAGTTATTATTATATGTAAGTATATTGTTGAAGCTGGATTTTGTATTAGAAGAGCTGATTTGTTGAACACCATTTCATATGAATAATTAATCAAATTGTATTTATTTATTAGAAAAGAGTGTAATAGGACTATTATTTTGTTACAGTGATAAGTTTCTTTATTACAGAATGTAGTTTTGCACCATTGACCCCGTCTGAATTTGTCTCCAGTTCTCCTCTTTTTTTGAAAATCAAAATATGGCCACCCTACCTCATGGTCTATATATTATTCATATTATCACTATATATTACAAGGGTCTATATATTTTTCACACACGTGATTTCAACAACCTCTGCCCGGTTCCTGAACCCAGGTGTGTGATGGATGCCCGTCTCTCTGCGGGCGCTGTGGGTAAACACAGTGGATTGTGGGTAAACACGAATCCGTCAGTCGTCCCACCGAGGTCAAGTCCCGCTTAAAATACAACAGGCCTCCTTTTCTCAGACGTTAAAACAGTATTTTGAATCTGAGATCTGTGATTGGTCTGGACTGTGAAGCTGGTGACCTTGACGTTCCTGGGAAGTAAAGCAGGGCCGGAAGCGTTTCCCGGGGGGTTTGTGTGTGTGCGCTCTCATGGTCACGAGGAAGGTCAAACGCCGCCTCTGAGGTCATAGGTCACTTCCCTCGGCGGACTCAACGCCAATAATCAGAGCAGTAAAGAGTATTCATACTTAAGTAAAAGTACTACTATACGTTACTCCATTACAAGTAACTAGTCACCACTCTAAAAAAAGATTTGAGTCAAAAGTAGCAAAGTATTGGATTTTAGAGGAACTCAAGTATTTTACTCATACTAAATTTAAAGCAAAAACAAAGAAATGTGAATAAACTCTACCCGTGAGGTTTTAGTTTCTAATACAGAAACAAAATGTAAAACTAAATGAGTTTCAAAAATGGTAGAAACTAATTAAATAAAGAACAAAAAGTCAGTCTCAAGCAAACTCAAATGTGCAAAATACATAAATCCAAATCAATGCAATAAATCCTGATAAGCATTCACGCCTCTAATTCACCTTCATGTGGTTTCTAATCCACGATTAGCTTCCAGTATCTTCAGCAGACGACAGATGGCATGTCAATCAAAATGTAACGAGTAACAGTATGTGTAAATTCAAATGTAGTGGAGTGAAAAGTACAGTTACTCAATCAAAAACGCAGTGGAGTAGAGAGTAAAAGTTGCTTCTATTTTTCATGCTCAGTACAAGTACAAAGTAGCCAGAAATATACTTAAGTAAAGTAACAAAGAACATTTACTCAAGTACTTTACACCTCTGCCAATAATAAACGGCCAAACTGGAAAGCTGACTTCACGTCTGTACAGTTGTGTCCTTCTGGATCCTTCCACGAGGCTAAACTGGTTTTAGAGGCCAGAACATGTTCTGCTTCTTATCAGCTTCAGGAAGTGTCAATGCTAAATGTCACTGTTTCTCATATCAAGCTGCGTTCAAACATATACGGTCTGTTCGTTTGCTCGTTTATTCAAAAAAAGTCCAATTCAAAAATAAATCCAATTCAAATTTTATATGTCACATACACAATTATTTTGCAACAACTTGAATTGAAATGTAATTTACAACCGTCCGGCCTATAAACACATAGGGGTGGGGGTGTACAAATGCAGTAAGATAAGAGATAAAAGCTTTAAAATAAAAGACAGAGATAAGATAAAATATGGATAAAATGTAAGAAATATTATAAAGGTGTTTAAAGATTATATAAAAAAATGCAATAAAGAGAGAAAAATACAAAAATACAAGATAGCATATAAACAATTGTGTGCCGTGGGATTATTTCAGTTCCTATCCACGATCAAGATCTGTCACATTTTAATCTTTTGAGAAAAAAAATTTAGTAAAGGAAAGTAATTTGCAGCAAGTTTTATATGTTGATGCAAAATGTGAGTGGTGACCAGTTTTGTGCGAGTTACTTCAAAATGGGAATACATTACACATTACTCATTACTGTTTGTAAAAAGTAATAAGTTACATTACAATATTACTGTCGACTATTACAAAGCGTTACTTGCATGAAATGAGTAATATATTCCTGAAAATATAATTAGTAATACGTTACACTACTGCTTTTCAGCAAAGACTAAAATATTATTGTAATCTATTACTTTTGTAACGCATTACTCCCAACAATGGCGATGACACAAATCACAGAAAATTTGTTTGGTTTCTGCATTTTACGTGTTTTGTAACTCTTTAACGTGCCAAAATCTGCTTCACCCACAACAATGAATTCAACTCATGAATTCCTGCAAATAATAAAGATCATGTTTCAAAAAACAAAATGATTTCAGTTGCAGAGTTGCATTATCGCATTACAACATTTGTTCAATACCTTACTCACTTAAGTATTAATTTAAAAGAAAAATTGAATAAGTCTCGGTTCCTTATGGGGGTTTGATGGAGATGTTGCTCTGCTTGAATGACAGTGAATTTTATATTTTTATTCTGTTGTGATCCAAAACTTTTTTTCAAGGGCTACAAAATAATGAATACGTGAAAAAAGATTAATAATGGAGATTTTTCTTATTTAGAGACTATTTTTCCCCCTAATCTGCAAAGCGACTTTGCGTTGTTCTGGAACTAAGAATTATTTAATAATTCTTATATGAATAAACTTGAACTTGAACAAAAAAAATCCACCCACTCGTGTGTCAAATTTAGTTTCAAGACAGTTTGATTAGACAATTCAGTTTCGGTTTTGGAAAGTTTCTGCAATTCTCTGCTGTTAACCATTCGGAAGTTTATTCATTTCCACTGGAGTGAATTAAAAGTCCCATTTTTTTTTTTTATTTAACTTTATTAAACTCAGAACCCAAATGCGTGTGACTAAAACACTCTGGTCATTAAAGGAACTAGTGTGTGTTCTGTTTGACACGAGTGGTGATGGTTCTCAGAGTTCAGCCGTGTCTCGGCCAGATGAAGAATGAACCAAACTTATCTGCGGTGGCTTAGACAAACACTAAGACTTTGGTTTCCTAGGACGTGGCAGTAAAGACAGATGATGGTCCGGCGGAGAAACTTATTTCACTCAAGTGGAGGGAACAAGATTCTCCCGAGGTCAAGAATAACACTGGATGATGGGATGTGAAGAAGATGAATCGCTCCAGAAATATTTTCCGATCTGCTTGCCTTTTTTAGAGTCTGGAGATTTTACCCAGAACTGTTGTTTGGTTTCCCAGTTTTTTTTAGAATCAGTTTATGTTATGCATATATTTGTAAAATTTAAGAAGTTAAAAACACATTTGAATTAAATAAAACAGTATGGAAAAGAACATGAAATGAGCCTCAAGGGGAAATGTTTTTGTGGGCTTCAAACAATACTGTACCGAAGGTACTTGAGTAAATGGACTTTGTTACTTTAGTGAAGTATTTTTGGCTACTTTGTATTTTTACTGAGCATCAAGTATTAAAGCTAAACTTTTACTCCCTACTTGACTACATTTGTGATAGAGTATGTACTTTTCCACATTTGAATGACACTTACTTGTTACATTGTGATTGTGACGGCATCTTTTTCTACCGTGGTTAATTTCTTGTGTGGATGAGGTGATATCGCCATCTGCAGGATGCTGAAGGTACTGGATGCTGTTTATCAGCTAAATCACGCAAAGGTGAATTTTTGCACATTTGACTTAGACTTTTTCTCTTTTTTTCTCTATTTTGTTCTGCCATTTTGAAACATTAAGGTGTTAAATTTAATTTCTATATTAGGAAATAAAACCTCATAAATAATCAGTTTCTCTTAGACTAAATTCAGTACGAGTTAAATGGTAAAGTTCTTTTAAATTTGTAAACGTTACAACTTGTTGCTTTTACTCAAGTACTCTTCATGGAATTGATGACCAGTAACTTGTAATGAAGTCATTTGTACAGTACAGTTTCCGTACTTTTACTCAAGTATGCTTTTCATGTACTCTCTACACCTATGCTGTACTGTAATACTTTACATCTAGAATAAAAAAAAAACAGAACATGGTTTTTTTATCAATGCATTTATTTTAAATCTGGAGACCTATGCTGGACTCGTTCTTTTCAGGATGCTGCTGTCTCTGGTTGGCTATGCTGTTCATCATTGCGTAATCTTATAGTTTTAGCGCGTTGTTGTTCCGTTTCGCAAGTGTCATTTGCCCTAAAAAAATCTCTTGCGCAATACAAGAAAAAAGCCATAAAAGTCAGATTATCCCCAGTGCGCTGGGAACGTCGTGGGTCACATGTGCTTGGGGTCAGAGGTCAGCCTGTGTTGTGGAAAGTTTATGCTTTTTACAGGCACAACACGCAGCATGAGGAGCCACTGTAAACATCAGGAGACGCTTCCACATTCTTCAGTCGTTTACTCCATCATGTGTGCCAGCTCTGTTAGACAAACGGACCACTCGGGATTCCTGCACGTTTGGCTTGGTTTACTCACTCGGACCAGTCTTTTGAAGCGAAAAGCAAGTGTGTTTATTACACATGTAGAACTTTCAGTCAATTGTTGTATTTAGGAATATAAGCAGCACATTCTTTTTTCGAATTTTCAACACTCAAAAACATGGGCGGTGCTTAAAATCGTCAATTTCAAGTATGCTCGTAAAAAGAAGTCTCAATTTTTTCCTATTTCAAGCCAGGAACAATCACAAACAAATGGAAACACGTCGTCTTTATACAGCCACAACCAGGTAGCTTGGCTTAGTTTAGCGCAAATGGCTACAAACGAGTCCAATGTGTCATCGCAGAAAGAGTCGAAACAGTCAAAAATGAAGAAAAAAAGCAAAAAGTAAAAAAATCCAAAGAACAGACACAATCAAAACGCTGGGTGGCTGCACGGGGGATAATAATCCTTTCTCTTCACACGGCGTCGGATAAACAGAGAGCTTGAAACAGTCCTGAGCTTGAAACAATTGCTCTGCACATGTGCGGAGTCTGACTGGAGAGCAAAGGATCTTGGGAAATGTCCTGACCACTAGAATCAACTTTTGTTATCTATTATTCAAGTAAAACGATATCAAAATAATACAGTTTCACAAGTTAGGTTTGTTAAATAAAGAAGAAATAGTATTTTTAAGAGAATAATATTGTAACTAAACCAGAGTTGTTAATGAAAAAAAAAATATTTTTTTTTATTTTGTCACCGAAAAATCAGGGGGGTGCTTAAATTCGTGAGGTGCTCATATTCGCGTAAATATGGTATGTCCCATTTCCAACCATCCTACAATTCTAAAATCCGAGAAAAAACATTTGTCGTCTCAGGACCACAACCATTTTGAACAAAACTCTTTGAGGTTTTATATTAGTCCAGTGTTAATGTCGTGTTAATGTCGCTACACTGGTTACCTGTTAAATATCGCATCCAGTTTAAAATTCTCTTAATCACCTATAAAGCACTAAACGGTTTAGCTCCTCTATATCTCAGTGAGCTCATCACTTACTACGAG
>MU204420.1:10724306-10740786 GCA_017309775.1 Paedocypris sp. Pulau Singkep
ATTTATCCACATTCTATCTATCTATCTATCTGTCTGTCTGTCTGTCTGTCTGTCTCTCTGTCTGTCTGTCTCTCTGTCTGTCTGTCTGTCTGTCTGTCTGTTCCTCTTTCTCTCCCTCTCCCTCTCTCTTTCTCTCTCTTTTACTTGTGGCTCTCTCTCTCTTTCTCTCTGTCTATTCCTCTCTCTCCCTCTCTCTCATTTGCTTTCTCTATTGGTCTCCCTCTCCATCTTTTTCCTCTCTCTCTCTGTTGCTCTCTCTTTCTTTTGCTCTCTCTCTCTCTCTCTCTCTCTCTCTCTCTCTCTCTCTCTCTCTCTCTCTCTCTCTCTCTCTCTCTCTCTCCTGTTCCTGTTGTCTTTTTCTCTGTCTCTCAATCTCTCTCTCTTTCTCTCTCTCTATCTATCTCTCTCCTTCTGTCTATTGTTCAGCTTCTGTCTGTCTGTCTGTCTCTCCCTCTCTTTCTCTCTGTCTATTCCTCTCTCCCTCTCTCCTTTGCTCTCCCCTCTCTCTCTCTTTTGCTCTCTCTCTCTCTCTCTCTCTCTCTCACACACACACACACTCTCTCTATTTGCTCTCTTTCTTTCTGTCTATTGCCCTCTCCCTCTTTCTAACTCTCTTTTACTTGTGGCTCTCTTTCCGTCTTCCTTTCTCTCTCCATCTCTCTCTCTCTGTCTTTTACTTGTGGCACTCTCTTTCTTTCTGTCTATTCCTCTCTCTCACCCTCTTTCTCTCCTTTCTCTATTGGTCTCTCTCTCTCTCTCTCTCTCTCTCTCTCTCTCTCTCTCTCTCTCTCTCTCTCTCTCTCTCTCTCTCTCTCTCTCCTCTCTCTCTCTCTCCCTCTCTCTCTCTCCTTTCTCTATTGGTCTCTCCTCTCTCTCTCTCTCTCTCTCTCTCTCTCTCTCTCAGATGCTCCTCAGCTCTTCAGCATCTGGACCTCCAGCATGAGCGTCAGCACATCACATCACATAATCAGAGAGCAACACAAATCCCTGCAATTCCAGCAATTACGTGCAGAAATAACAGCCACATGAGGCCGAGAGACTCCTTCTCTAATGCCACGGGCTGCGTGACGTTTACCTGATAACTCTGTTTACGTGTCTTCTGTGATTCCCTGTCTTGGATTAGACAGAAGATTTCCAAATTCTTCAGGTTCATCTGAATCTTTTTTGTTCTACTATTCACACATTAAAATACTACACAACTACACTTCTAACAATGCACATGAAAACATAGGAAAAGAAAAATCTAAATGAGTAAAAAAAGAAAATTATCCACCAATGGGGTCACTTGAAACAAGATCTATTTTTATTGAAACTAGCAAATTAATCATTTATTCGTAAGTCTAAGCTAGTGAAGCTAGTTTGTCTTATATGAACCAAAAGAAGATTTATTGTGCAGTTTCAAGATCCTTTGGCGTGTCAAGAATACATTTTTTCAAAGAGTGCTGTAAAGTACTTGAGTAAACTGACTTTTTTACTTGTGTATTTTTGGCTACTTTGTACTTGTACTGAGTATCAAAAATTATAAGCAACTTTTACTCTCTACTTGACTACATTAGTGATGTGTTTACATTACATCTACATTACATCTGTATTTTTACTCCACTACATTTGGAATGAACACTTACTGTTACTCGCTACATTGTGATTGTGTGCAACAAATCAGCGTCTTTTTCTACCGCGGGTTTCTACCAATTTCTCAGATGGATGAGGTGATATCGCCATCTGCTGGATGCTGAAGGTACTGGATGCTGTTTATCAGCTAAATCACGTCAATTAGCTGTTGCACTTTTTTGCACTTTGAGTTTGACCGAGACTGACTTCTAGTCCTTTTTTAATCTATTTTCTTCTGCCACTTTGAAACATTAAGCTGTTCAATTTCATTTCTACATGTGTAATAAAACCTCGTTAATAAAGTTTATTTTTTGATGAGCGGGTGAAATACTTAAGTTCTTATGAAGTTGGGAACTTTACGACTTTTACTCTTCTTGAAACTGGTGACTTGAGTTTTTTTTTGAGTTTTTTTTTACAGTAATGTATCCGTCCTTTTACTCAAGTAAGATTTTCAGGTACTCTACACAGAAAAGGATTCTGCTTCTGGCCGACTTTATAAGCTGAGACGCATTGACAGATGAAATGCGGCTGACGTTCTGCCTCCTTTATTTCTGTCCCGGGCCTTTCCAAGAGAAGCTGTTTATCCTCCGAGCGAGCGAGTGATCGCTGGCTGGACTAATATAGGCAAAACGCACGAGTGGAATGATGAAGTGCCAGCAGCGTTCCAGAAGCTTCCCTGCGGAGTCGGAGCGGATCGTTCAGTGCAATTCCTGATTTCTTGGGCGTTTCTTAAATCTACACAAAGGTGCGACTGAACCGGGTCACAGCGGGTTTCACAACCTGAAATAACCGCAATCTGTTCGCCTGAAAGAGTGTGTGTGTGTGTGTGTGTGTGTCACACTCATATAACTGGTCATGTAGTACTGTACGCACAAGTAGTGTCTTAATAATTCATTACATTCAGTAATATATACTAATACATTTTATAAATTGTATTTTTATATATGTATACAGTTTAAAAATGTAATTAAATACTTGTGCATATAATGCATGCTATTATATATTTATGAGAAATTATATACATTAGATTTTATACATTTTATGAAATGTGTTTTTGTGTATAGAAATACAAATAAAAATGTATGCACATACATACGTATTCAGTATGTAAAATCTAATTAAATGCTTCCATATAAAGTGCATAAAGTTATATGATTATGATACATTATATATGTTAGATTTATGTATGTTCAAGGGTGTGTATTGAAAAAAATTAAAATACCATAATTTATGCCAGTATACAACAATATTGATTACAAAATTGATTATCCCTTAAACAGACAGGTAGCACACGCCTTCACACACTCAGAGTTACTTTACATAATTACCTTATTTAAACATCCATTGTCTTCTTTCAAGACAAATAGCTTCAATTGCCCCTTTATACAATGCGACAGGATCATGTAAACGTGTTTATGATTTATTTTAAAGTTAAAAAAAGATGAATAATTTTGTGGAACAGGTTTTCATTGGCTCAATGGCCGATTCTCATATTCCAGTTGGATCGCCGTGGCGTTCTATTAGAGGTTTTACGGTATTTTAATCAATTAGTTATTGGATCTATTTTAGTGTGTGTGTGTGTGTGTCTTTTACTTTTATTTTAAAAAAGTAATAAACATACTTACAAAATGAACTTGCTGCTGTTTTTGTAACTAAACAACTTTAATCCAGACGTCCTTTTAATCCACTTCTCAAACAAGCGTTGCTTCCTTACTGTATTTGTCATTCGGCTTTCAGCTTTTGCTTTGATCTTTTCCTTTAGCATTGGCGTGCGAGACATGATGGCGGCGTCGCTCCAACCCTTCTTTTCGCGGAACCTGCTAATTTACTCCTCAATCCCGCTGGATGCCCACCTCAGCCACCTCGGCCCACCTGCTGCGTTGCCAGGTAACCAGCCAGCACCTGTCCAGGTAAAGTTCAGTCCCAACAGACAAAAGAGTTTGACAAGCTCGGCCGTGATGCGCAATGATGCGGAAGATCTCCTGAAGGAACATAAAGCAGTGAAGGGAAACCTAATCCATCCGTGAGGAACCCCACATAGACTTAGTTAACTCGCCTAGGCAAACAAAGGCCTGAGATTAGCCGCGGATGCTAATGCGGGTAATAATGGGGTGTTTCCTGTCTCCTTGCTTCCAGACTCGTAGTCATGAAGGTTGAAGAAAAAAAATGCCATGGAATGTCTTTATCATCATCGTTTTTATTTCTTTTACAATTATTGTTCAGAAGTGAGAATATTATTTCGGGAGCATACAAATTTGAAAAGTTGCGGATGGCTTAGCAAGAGAATCAAAGCCGAATCCGAGGAGCAGTGGGTGGGGCAAAAACAAGCGGGATTTGGCATTGGCCAATCAGAATGTAGAATCAATAAAACGTATCACACGCAATGAAGACACCCATCATCATCATCATTATAAACACGCGCACACATGCAAATTGAAACAGAATGTATCACTTAATTTGGTCAAATTAAATAATAAAAGTCTATAAAATATTGTTTCAGTTGTGATTTATCGAAACGTTCCCAATTGTTTTACAAATTTAAGACTTTCAGAAGTTCCAAGTTTGAAATGTTTCACTGCTCTTGTTGCTACAGACATTTTTGATGTTTTTTTTTGCATTATTGGCTTTTTACAACATCATCAAATCCGTGTATCTAAGCATTTGACGTTTTAAATAACTATTAAAGTCTGGGTCTCTGTTGCAGTTTCCTAACTCATCTGAAACTAAATGTTCATTTTTGATGTTCAATTCAATTCAAATAAAAAAACTTTATTCATTCCAAGGGGGGAACTTTACACACTCAGTTATTTTACATAATTATTATTATTTAAACATTAAATAATAATAATTTAAACTTAATTAAACATCCATTGTCTTTCAAGACAAATAGCTTCAATTGCCCCTTCTTACAATGCGACAGGATCATGTAAACGTGTTTATGATTTACTTTAAAGTAAAAAAAAAATATTAATAATTTTGTGGAATAATTTCCAGTTGAAAATTGGATCGCAGTGGCGTTCTATTAGAAGTTTAGCTGTATTTTAAAATCAATTCCTTGTTGGATCTATATTAGTGTGTGTGTGTGTGTGTGTGTGTGTGTGTGTGTGTGTGTGTGTGTGTGTGTGTGTGTGTGTGTCTTTTACTTTTATTTTAAAAAAGTAATAAACATACTAAATTAACTTTCTGAGGATTTTGTAATTAAGCAACTTTAATCCAGACGTCCTTTTAATCCACTTCTCAAACAAATGTTGCTTCCTTACTGTATTTTTCATTCCGCTTTCAAAAAATAAAAATGTACATTTGTGAGAAATGTTGGCAGTATGTTCCAGTGTGAGTGAGTGTGGGGGGTCTTCACTGTGCCACACTTCCTCTGACCCTCAGGTCGTCTCCGTGGCGACACTCACTACTGAAGATACTGAAGCATTCAGACCATCTGAGAAGCCGTGTGATGGTTTAATAACCATTTCTTCTTCTCATTTGTCTCGTGCGACAATGCTTCACTTTTATTATGTGGTTGCACTTTTTTCTCTGCTGTTGCTGTTTTTTTTCCCCCCTTTAATATATTTCTTTCAACAGTGTGATAAGTAATACTCTATTAAATACATTTTTAAGACAATATATTGCAAAGATTTACAAAGATTCATTAAATTAAACCAATATATCCAGCATAATATATTTTGTATAATTTATTATTGTATAATTGTATAATGTAGAGGTGGGCATATTTTATAATATGTGAATAATGTATTATATAATCATTGTGTGTGTGTGTGTGTGTGTAATACAATTACAGTATAATTAATTTCTGTATTATATATGAAAGATATACTATGTATATGGTGCTACAAATACTCTAAATGTAAATACAGTATATGGTGCTACAAGTGTACACATTTGATCATTTTATTCAAGTTATTCATTTTGTGCAAAATATGCGGTGACATTTATATTTAGTTTAACAGTATAATGCAGAAATCTGATGAACAAGTCTCATTCTTTACAAAGTTGTCAGTCAGAGTCTTCTGTGAAGAAAAAAAAACAAAAAAAGACACGCTTTTCCTGACCCGATACAACTATAACAATCCAGGCTAATGCAGCGGCCTGACACACACACACACACACACACACACACACACACACACACACTCCGACTGAAAATAACCAGCGTGTGTGTGGCGCGGTGTTTGGGTTGAGGAGCGGGTCAGTCGCTCAGCTTTGACAGTTTTATACAGAGCCAATGAATGTCGGGCCGCGTCTCAGTATTTACCTTAGCCGGACTGATGAGGCTCAGCTTGTGCTCGGGTCGGCCGGGACGGTTCCTGTCGATGTTTGAAGAGCCCGAGCTGAAACAGGAGCCTGCAGGAGATGATCTCTCCAGCAGACACAACACGTGAGGAGATGGAAAGGAAGGCTGCAAAACCTCCCTGTACCCGAGAACTACTCAAGTAAACTTCACTGTACAGATGACTCCGTTACTCGTCATTTTCTTATTTATTTGCAGGGAGTGCCTGAAAATCTTACTTGAGTAAAAGTGCGGATACCTTACTGTGGAAATGACTTCATTTCAAGTCACCAATTCCAAGACTTGAGTAAAAGTAGTAAAGTATCGGATTTGGAACGTGAGAATTGTACTCGCACTCAATTTAGGCTCAAAAGGCACCATGAAATTAGAAAAACATGAAACGTTTAATTTGAGAGAAGTTCAACACCTCAATATTTCAAAATGGCAGAACTAAGTAGATAAAAAAAAGAACAAAAAGTCAGTCTCAGTCAAACTCAAATGTGCAAAAAAGTGCAACCATTAATTGATTAGACGTATAAAAAAAAAAAAAGACTTGTCGCGCACAATCGCAATGTAACAAGTAACAGTAAGTGTTTAAATGTAGTGGAGTAAAGATACAGATACTCAATCACTAGTGTAGTCAAGTAGAGAGTAAAAGTTGCAATACTCAGTACAAGTACAAAGTAGCCAAAAAATAATGAAGTAACAAAGTCCATTTACTGTACTCGAGTGTGCTTATAATTGATAGATTGAAATGAAAAATGAGAAGCAACCAAAAAAGGAACACAAATAAGAACTATAGCTATAAGAACACAAAAACACGAAAAAAAAAATGTTCAAAATGAAGGACACCAGAGTCAAACACAATAATAAAAAAAAAAATAAAATAATAAAAAAAAAAAAATAAAAAAATTGAACAATCAAATTGATCTGTCTGCTGCACAGAGAAAAACAATACTGTTCTGATATTTACGTCCGAGCTCAGCTTTAGTCTGACGTGCAAAGACTCGTGGGAGCCCAAGGTCTCAATGGAGGTTTTTGGGAATGGCGTTTTTAAGGCTCGAATAGATTTGTCAATCTTGTTTTGTTTTTAAAAAAATGTTTGTTGGATTTGTCTGTTAAAAAACGAAAAATCTGTATTTTTAAGAGAAAATTTGCGTAACTTAACCAGAAATGTAAAGAAAAAAAAAAATTGTTTTAACTTTGTATTTTGTGCCTGACGTAAACAAGCTACTCAAGTACTTTCCACCACAGCCTCCCTGCTCGGCTCGTTCCCTGTACTTCTCTTTCACGGCTTCCCCCTCTCATCAGCGATTAGCGCTCGAGTCCAGATCACAAGCTCCGACGGGAGAGAAAATCTGTTTCCAATATGGCTTCTTCCTGTGAAGGCAGGAAATGGCCCTTCACTCTCCAAAGGCCCGACAAAGCCTCCCTTTCAGCCTCTGTGGCCATCTTCTCCCCACAGGAAGCCACATGAGAGCCTGCGAGGCCTGGAGAGAAGGTCAGCGGAGTCACCTGAGAAATCCCAGCCCAGTCAGGAACATGTGGAGCCGAGCTGGACGTTAATGCTCTTTTTACTGGCACCATGCCCATGTTTCGCTCGGCGAGTGGAGACGCACCTTTCTGCGAGGCAAGAACGAGCATCAAGCGAAGATAAACATCCACCGCGTCTGAGCGCACACTCTTTACAAGTCCACCAACAGTTCTGCTCACAAGCCTGATTTGGGAATTAGTCTTGAACTGACAGATACTCGCGAGGAGTTTGATGTTATGCATATGCGATGTAACTTCTGATAACTGCACCTGGGCTGTGTTCGTTTTACATGGAAAAAAAAGCAGCTGTGGGATTTTTGATACGCCGCACAAGTTACAAAGTAGTCAAAAATACTTAAGTAACTTAAGCCGGAAAATACTTGAGTAACCATTTACCGTACGTATATACGCAAATATAGGCGCCCCTTTTTTTTTCAAATTTTAGACGCTCAAAAACTTGATAAGCGGATAAAATGGCCGTACAATTTTTCCGTTAAAACATTTTTTTCCCAAAAAGCACAGCAAAGTGCATATTATTATTATTATTATTATCATTAATATTATTATTAGTAGTAGTAGTATTGTTGTTGTTATAAGAATGGATACATTCTGTCGTGCTTAGTTCCCAGAAAACATGACTGTAAACTATGTGAATTTGTTTGTAACTTTTTATATATGGTTTATATATGTACAGTATTAATTAATTAAAATTGTTGCTTATTATTTTTTTTCACTTAACAAAATAAAGGAATATCAGGAGCATCAAATCTCGGCCAATGGAGGTAAGTTTGAATACCAGTCACTATTTCTTTGTTTTTATATAATTAAAGATGTCACGTATGGCATTTCATATTTGAAGGAAACAGACAAGTTTGCATATTATAATTATTGTTAAGAATAACAATAATTTAACTTTGGCTGTTAAAGGGAGCCAAGTTTAGTGCCCAGTTAATGTTTTTGGTCTTTTTTTTCCAGGTCTCAAGTAACTACTGTTTTATATTATTACAACTTGCTTTGAATTTCCTTCGTAAAACAAGCGCCTGCCAAAAAATGAAAAGTAAATGTGAAATAAAGGCTCACTGATTAGATCCCCATGACCCAGAAATGGTAGAAGCTGTTAAGAAAATGAATGAAAAATCTCTAGTTGCATGAACAATATTTTAAATGGACAGATTCCCAAAAAACGATGCTTGAACGATATGTGTTATTATGAAAACATCAACAGCTTTTTGTTAGACGAATGTATAGTGAGCAGTGGTGTGAAGTACTTGAGTAAATGGATTTTGTTACTCATTTTAAGGTATTTATGTTAGGTATTTACTTATATTTTAGCTACTTAAGTAAGAAAAATACAAGCGACTTTTACTCTCTACTTGACTACATTAGTGATTTAGTATCTGGATCTTTACTCCACTATATTTGATTCGACACCTACAATTACTTATTGTAATTGTTTGCAACAAGTCGGCATCTTTTTCTACCACGGTTTTTTTCTTGGGCGGAGGAGGTTGATATCGCCATCTGCAGGATGATGAAGGTACTGGATGCTGTTTATCAGCTAAATCATGTGAATAAGCTGTTGAACTTTTCTGCACAATTAAGTTTGACTGAAACTGACTTTTTGTTCTTTTTTTAATCTATTTTGTTGATATATAAATATACTTTTGTCAAACATTGAGGTGTTAAATTGAATTTCTTTATGAGGAAATAAAATCTCATAAATACAAAGTTTCTTGTTTCTCACATTTCTGGGTGATTTTTTAGGCCTAAAATGAGATTTTCAGAGTACAATACTTAAAATCTAAAATTGGATACTTTACGACTTTTACTGAAGACTTCTTGAGCAACTGGTGAGTTGAAACTTGAACAGTAAAGTATCCGTACTTCTACTCAAGTAGGGCGTCAGGTACTTTTCCACCTCTGTTAGTGAGGACGGGCGGGTCACATCCACGTTGATTTTCTGTCCATCTGCACAGTAGCTCAGGTACACCAGACTTACACAAAGGAGGCGGCGAGAATTACGGCCTCAGAGTAACTAAATACACCAGCAGACCAAACCCCATCTGCCGTGTAAATCCCTCACCTGAACACACCGTATTAAAAACACCGCTATGTTTGTGCCTCCTTGCCTCTCAAAATGACAAGCCACAGTCTGATAAAGACGTATTTTGGGCCGAAATGTGTGTGTTTTTTTTTTTTAAGATCTGTACTTATACAGAAGCTTAACGGCCAGATGAAAGCACAATGCAGGGATTACACTATCAGCATGACCTTCGCTTGAAAGCTACTATAATCCCCCCATCCGCCCTCGAGAAGCCATCGAAACATCAGCTTTTTTCTCGTTTTAAAACAAATTCGCTCCTCCTACGTCAAATCCCAAAAAAATAGAATTTCCCTTCTGGAGGCGGCAGGCCTGATGCCCGAGGTGCTGCCTAAATCTGCTGTAATTCATCCCAGATAAGTGTCAGTCAGAGCCAGGGGTCTCCTGGGGTCACTGAGGGGGCTTTCAATTGCCCCGGGGGGTCAAAGGTGATGGACGTTCTGAAACAAAGGCATAGGGTGTCTTCTCTCTCAGCCATCACTTCTGCTTCAAGTTTAACCCGATCGGACGCCAGTCACACTTTCACCCTACGCCGTTCGTCATCGAGCAAAGCGTTTGATTCAATCGTCTTAAGAGCAGAGGTGTGAAGTACTTGAGTAAAGTTTAGGATTTTTTTTGTACATTGTGTGAATGTACAATAGGTATGCTTGTGCATAATACAATTGATTCTAAAAAAAAAGAGAGTGAGAGAGAAAAAAGTACGACAAATGCGTAAAGGAGCTGAAAAAATTCTTTAGACGTTGAAACGTATTTGTACTTGTATTAGAACTTGTACTTTATTGATTGCGTGGATTTGCTTATATTTTTGATACTCGGTACAGATACCAAAAAAGTAGTTGCCAAAAACACTAATAAGTAAAAACATATTTACATTATGTACAGACATTTCTAGAGTTTACTCAAGTACTTTACACCTCTGCTTAAGACCCGGCGTTAGATCAATTCCTCTTTTTCACACCAGAAAATCAAGTGATAAAGTGGTAATAATGTTTAAAAATGTCCAATAATGCTTAAAAATGGCACAGTTCCAACGTCGATATTTAATCTCTACATAAGCTATGCATTATGCAATATTTATGTAAATCCATTTAATAAATTGGTTTAGCTGTTCCGGCAAAAAAAAAAAAAAAACGCTTGCCTGAATTTTTCAAAACTAAACACCCTTTCAAAACGATGATTGTGATGACTGAGGCCGTGTCTTGATTTTGTGTAGGGTCTCGCTGCTCTGAAGTGTGTGAGACGTCCACGTTTGTGTGTTTGATGGATGAAAGCGGTGATTTTGAAGTTCGACCACGAGAGTTATTCTGATGAATGAGCTTCGGACGGAAGTGACATGTGGAAGCCAGATGGTGGAGCGAAAGAGAGAGAAGGAAAAAAAGTGGTTCGGATAGAACACGCTAAATTACTTTTTTTTTTTGTTGAACAAAGTGATTTGGGCAGATGAAGGATTCATATCCAACACTGTTCATGTCTCACACTGCTTTCTATTGAAGGAATTACACGCGTAAGTGTCTGTAGAGCACCGGTGCTCCCCAAAGACCAGTGCTTGGCCCACTTCTCTTTTCCAACCTTTTTGTGGTTGCAATTTTTTCTTTAAGGAAATAATATTTTAAATTTTAATAGTGGATTTTTACATCAAGATACACAATTAACATGAACATTGATCAGTGTTTTTCACAAATGAGTCTGAAGGAATGAAATGAATGAATGAATATGCCTTTATTTGTCCCACAGCGGCAAAATTCACAACAGCAGATTTATATATATATATATATATTAGTGATGCCAAACGATTCATTTTTATAACTAGTTAATCGCACTTCCGTTTTTGTTAGGCGTAAATATCAGTACAGTGTTGTTTTACCCTGTGCAGCAGACAGGGAGATTTGATTGTGTTTGACTTCGTTTTGAACTGTTTTATTTTTGCTCCAAAGCTTTTGTGTTCTTATGAACTCGCTTTCATGTTCTAGCCGTTAGCCGTTAGCGCAGATCTACTAGATGCAATATTGTCGGTCTGTTCAAATATGAATAATTGTATTTAGTTTAATCTTACTTCTTTCAGTGTAATTTTGTCCCAGTTTAGTGTTGTGGTTTCTTAACTTCTGTTATTGAGATAATAAATACTTATATGGACGTCTGCCTCCGGAACCATTATTTTTTTAACCATGCTTTTATTCGCCTAAATACGATGTTGAGATGTTTAGAGACGAGTGCAATCAAATGCAATTCAGATCTTCGAATGGAAACGTGTCCGTTCTTGTGCAGTTGCGTCTGACTACCGTACACGTGCTTTTATTACACACACTGGCCTTCACAGGGTTGCCAAGGGAGTGTGTGTGGGGGAGCGCGGAGAGATTATAACTTCCCTCCACCTGGACGGCCTGTTTGTGAAGTGATCCACATGGGTGAAACTGTGAAGACGAGGCTGTAGAAGCTCCGTCTGACCTTGAGGCCTGGTAGCCATCACACGCCGGAAACAGAACGCCACTTTAAAACCTCCAGGAAACGGCGTCTGGAGCTCACGGAGCCAGAACACACACTCACCGCATCTGTCCGTTGCACACGCATTGACCTTTAACCGAAATCCTTTGGTTGTTTTTTTTTTTCCCACTTGTTGTCTTTTTTGAAAGTTGTATGACATTTACACAAGAGAGCGAGCAATTACACATGAGCAGCTTTAGCCTTTTCAAAAACCCACATTTGTTTTTCGTGTTCGATTAAAGCGAAGAGCAATGTGGCTTGCTATTCCAATCCTAGACACAAGGTGGCGAGACTTTGAATGGATTCTTTCTTCTTAGAATCATTTTCTCTTATCAAGATGTTTGCCATTACAATGTTTTATTATAAAACTCTTGCTGTTTTCCACTCGTCATCACGAACAGGATTCGAGGTTTTAGAGTTAGAAACCTGCTTTCCAAAGCACAATTAAATTTTGCGTGTTATTGTGTATAACGCATGATTTTTTCCTGGATTTTTTAAAGTTTTTAGTTCATAACGCATAATATTTTCCTGGATTTTTTTATTTTCTCAGAGGTTTGAACGTTCTTGCTTCCTGTACAATACGGCGTCAGTTGCTGCGGCCTCGAACGCCAATTACATTAAATATTACTGACAAATGGAAATAAGCTACTACACTTTAATATCTTTTGCATTCCAATAAAAACTAAATTGCCCAATCACAGAGTTTGACTCAGTATTTGAAGTCATATTTCCATAAAGATCTTGAACCTAAAATTAGTTCCTAACTTTAAAAGCTTAGATATTTGCTACATTTGTAACACAATCTTTAGAATTGCTTGCAATGTATTTCCATCTTAATTGATCAATTACTCGAAAAATATTGAAGCGAAATATCACTGCCAGGTACGATGGAAACCAGTTTCTTATTAATACATTGATGGCGTTTTAAGAAGAAAATTACATAAAGCTACCTATAGCTGAGCTTTATAGCTTCGTAACAATAAAATGACTCAGATAAGTCCAATAAATAATAAAAAAAAGGCTTGAACTCCACATTTCTGCTTGCAGCTGTATTTGCTTCTTTGCAAAAATGCTCAGATCGCATTGTTTACTCAGCCTGTTTTGCAGTAATAATGAAGTAAAATGGAGCTTTCACATCTTATCGTCTTGCTCATGTAAAGACCCTGTGGAATTATAAAGCGTCAAAAAATTAATCGAAGGAATTATTATTGTTATTATTACATAACTGCTCGGCTTTACATTGTGATGTGCGAATTGCAGCTTATATATATTCACTCAATCTTTAATTCTTTACTCCTACAGTGGTTCTCACGTCGCAGCGAGGCCTCAGAGAGATACCAAGTGTTTACTCTATGAATCATGGTCATTATTTTACTAAGCGTCCAGATTATTGGTCATATGTCATTCCAGAGAAAAACACAGCGTGCGTTTGGGAAGGTTGGGAATGTTTACTGTGGTGAAGGAGTCAGATAATCTCCAAAAGTTTCCTCAACGCAAATCCGCACTGTTGGTTTTACAAAAAGCCGTGTTCTGTTTATTTTAGACATGGCGTCTAACACTCACCGGCTGGGGAAAATAATACAGTGGAAATAATAAATAGAAAATAATACACAACTTACGAATGTCCTAGACAACAAAATTCCCGAGTAACGAAATGCAACACTGCGAAAATGTGCTTGAGTTCTGAAATATTTTCACTACACGAAAGTCTTTTTCTTACCGCTAGCATGCATGAAGAAATTAATGAAAACACTATTTTCACAGATCTTACTTCCTAAATATAAAACTGGCTTGTATTTTCTCGGAATAGCGATTATTTTTGGTTCTCTCCCGTAGAGCCGCCATCTTGAAATGACGTCATGCAAATTCCTGAGATTTCCGAGATTTTTGATGTCTTTTCAAAATGGCGGTAACCGTTCATGTGAGATAATAAACCATTACATTTATTACAAATATTTAACCATTTCTAATCTTTTTTTGTCTGAATTTATGAAGTTCATTAGATTGATGACAATGGCTCTCGGCACAAATTAATTGCGTACGTTTTTATATCGTATTTGCATTTAGTTTTTGAGCCCGCGTTGCTTCATTGTTTGTAATTCCATTTTTTTTTACCTAGTTCGTTGACCTTAATCTGATTCCCACACTGCAAAAAAATACATTCTTGACAAGCCAAAAGAGCTTGAAAATACACAATAAATCTTGTTTTTTTTCAGACAACATAAAAAAAAATTTTCTCACCCCATTGGCCGATAATTTTACTTGATTAGAGTCTTTTTTTCTCATTATGTTTTTTATTTTCTTTTTTTTTTCATGTGCATTTTTTACAGTGCAGGAGGTTTTTACTTAACGTGTCCAGACAACTCCAGTCAGTTTACACCAACCCTGATTTACACCACATGAAAACCAGAGCGGAGCTGCGCCAAACCTCGCAAATCATAGCTGCAGGGCAACAGACACACACACACACACGCACACACGCACGCACGCACACACACACGCACGCACGCACGCGCGCGTTCTATATTTAGTGTTCTTGTGAGATGTTGTCTTCACCTGGAAAGTCTGCATGTGGTTGCTGGTGTGTAAATGGCAGCTGGACTTTTTCTTCTCCGCTGGTGAAATGACCTTCAGCTTTGAATGTTGCTTTTATGGCTGTAAAACGAGCATTGCTAATTAATTCTAGCGCACGTCTGGCCTTTATCGTGCTGATTTGCACCAGTTTACCTTGTAACCTGCAGCTACAGTGACTGACTGTAAATTAAATCTCAAAGCTTTGTCGTTTTATTCTAAAGTCATACAACTTGAACCACGACTTGACTTGACGTACGGTAAATCATGAATTGATGTCAGTCGTTTGATTTTTTTCAGCACGATATGCTGAATGCAATGTGAAATATCGTAATCAACTCTGCTCGCAAAGGCAGGACACACCCCCTGGATTGGTGACCGACCAATCACAGAGCAGGACACACACACGGTCCAATTCTCCGCCGTACCACCATATTCACACACAAGTACAACCTTATGTTGAATCCACACTTAATCGTAATATAATTGCAATAAATTATTGCAATATCTTATCGCAATAATAATTTTTTGGAAAATATTGTTGCAAAAAATTATGGCGAAAAATCACCACAACGAATAATCGCAACAAATTATCGCAGTAATTATTGCAATAATTCATCACAAAATTTTTAAGCAAAATATTATCCAAAAAAATTATCGCAATATCTTTTCGCAAAAAAAAATATCATCACAATAAATCATTGAAAAAAACATTGCAATAAATCACCACAACAAATCATCGCAATAATTATTTGCAGTAATTTATTGCAATAATTTATCACAATATTTTTAAGCAAAAGATTATCCAAAAAAATGATCGCAATATCTTTTCCCGAAAAAAAAATCATTGCAATAAATCATCACAATAAATTGCCACAACAAATGATCGCAATAAATGATCACAATAATTTATCGCAATCAATTATTAATCATCCCAATAAATTACCACAACAAATGATCGCAATAAATTATCACAATAATTTATCGCAATCATTTATTGCAATCGTTTATTGCAATATTTTAAACCAAATGATTCTCGAAAAAATTATTACAATAACTTTTTGCAAAAATGACCACAGCAATACATTTCACACAACACATTATGGATCATCGCAAACAATTATCACAAAAAATGATCCCGAACCTTAATCGCAAACCATTCAAACCTAATAATGTGTCTTAATGTGTTCAACTAAAATCGTTTATTGCAATATTTTAAACCAAATGATTATCGACTATGCAATAACTTTTTGCAAAAATGATTTCAAAAAATGACCACAGCAATATATTTCACACAACACATTATGGATCATCGCAAACATCACAAAAAATGATCGCAACAAATAATCCCGAACCTTAATCGCAAACCATTCAAACCTAATAACGTGTCACATGTTGCAGGCATGTAACGTGTATCAATCCAGGCTGTGTGTGAATAGTTTGGCCTGGTGATCTAAACGACGTCATGTGACCGACCCGACTGAGACGCCGCCGGCATGACGTCACTCCTCCTGCGTGTTTGAGCGATTAGTAGCGGCTTTACAGTGGTGAGTGCCAGAGCCGCCGGCTGATTGGTCGGCTGGGCTCGTTTGTTTGGCGAAACCCGATCTCCGTTCTTCTGGCGGCTGGTCTACCTGCTCAGGTGCTGAGGTCATGCGTCCACTATGCACTCCGTCATCCCTCGCTCCCCCGCTCGCCCCCTCACCTCCGTCTCAGCTTCGGCGTGGGACGAGCACAACAATGGGAGCGACACTCAAGCGTCCCGCTCCTGCTGGAGGGAGTGTGAGGGGCTTCAAAGGCCCAGAGAGTGTGGTGTCATCTCCTCACGTCCCGTCATTACCTCGCTCTGTTCACCTTCTGTCAACGAATCTTCTACAGCAGCACACATCGGAAAAAAAAAA
>MU204420.1:10740855-10767497 GCA_017309775.1 Paedocypris sp. Pulau Singkep
ACATATATATTTTACGGAAATACTGTGTATTTCTATCTATCTATCTATCTATCTATCTATCTATCTATCTATCTATCTATCTATCTATCTATCTATCTCTCTATCTATCTATCTATCTATCTATCTATCTATCTATCTATCTATCTATCTATCTATCTATCTCTCTATCTATCTCTCTATCTATCTATCTATCTATCTATCTATCTATCTATCTATCTATCTATCTATCCATCCATCCATCCATCCATCCATCCATCCATCCATCCATCCATCTCTCTCTCTCTCTCTCACTCTCTATCTATCTATCTATCTATCTATCTAATCTATCTCTCAGGCGTCCCGCTCCTTTAGTACGTCGCTCTATTCACCTTCTGTCAATGAAACGGGGCAAAAACACGGTGCAAAATAAAAAGCCGGGAAAAATCTTCTACAGCAGCACAAACACAAAAAAAACAAAAAAAAAACATTTTACGGAAACACTGAGCATTGGGGATATAATTTCTTTTTTGTTAAATCTGTTAAAATTTGTTACAAGCATTACTTATGTTATACCAATCCTTATTTTAGAGTCTATTTGAAATTTACTAATACAAAAATGCAATTTAACACCTCGTTGTTTCAAAAGAGCGGAACAAAATAGATTACAGGGAAAAAAAGAAAAAAAATAAATAAATAAATAATAATAACAATACCTGTACCTTCAGCATCCTGCAGATGGTGATATCACATCATCCACCCGAGAAAAAAAAAGAAGTCGACTTGTTGCGCACAATCGCAATGTAACTAGTAACAGTAAGTGTCCAAATGTAGTGAAGTAAAGATACAGCTCTTTACTCATCATAATATATCACATTACTCAATCACAAATGTACTCATGAAGAGAAAAACAGTTTCTTAAGTAAAGTAACAAAGTATACTTACTTAAGTACTTTACACCATGATTTACTGTATTTGTCAATATGTGTATGTAAATGTATCTGCAATTTCAGTGTGTACATCTATCAATCTATCTATCTATCTATCTATCTATCTATCTATCTATCTATCTATCTATCTATCTATCTATCTATCTATCTATCTATCTATCTATCTATCTATCTAATCTATCTATCTATCTATCTATCTATCTATCTATCTATCTATCTATCTATCTATCTATCTATCTATCTATCTATCTATCTATCTATCTATCTATCTAATCTATCTATCTATCTATCTATCTATCTAGGGAAGACAGACAGGCAGACAGACAGATATGTCAACAAGCCGAAGAATGGATAGAGGGATTAACAGAGACAAAAAAGGCAAATTTAAATTATTGGCAGATAAGAGGAAAAGTAGATGGATGATTGGCAGAGCGATACGCAGGTAGACAGAGAGTTGGAAGGATTAGCAGTTCTTCCATCAGCATCACCAGGTTTTACAGCCTCAGCGTGTTGAAACTCTGGGATTAGTTAACGCAACATTAGCGTCATCAGATGACATTTCACTCGCAAAGTCCTTCCAACAACTGATTCTGCAAGGTGATATATAAATGGTGGAAACTATTTTTTATTTTGTCACTGTATTTAAATGTAGCATTACTGGTCATTGTTTTGTACATAGACTACTGTATACATCACTGTACTGTAGGTTATATACATTTTTTTATTGTAAAATATATATATAAATATAATTTTTAGAAGCTCACAATTCTGGCATTCTGATTAATTACGCGGTTTCATTGTACAGTGAATCTACTTGGCTTTGATTTTGTGATAGATGAGCTCGTTCCTCGAAAGAGCCAATGGGAAGCTTGCATGTGTTGCTCAAACTTCTTTAACTCTTTTCATTTAAAACAAAGCATAAAATAATTTACAGAAACCTGTTACATTGTAACCATGAGAAATTAAAGCAATTTGTCGTAAAAGTAGACAATAAATGTTTAAATAAGGTAAACAAGCGTCTCTTTATCGCTACAGACACATTGACACAGCTATACGCATTATTGTTGTTTTATAATTCTGACCTCTGTATCAGTACGTTAATGTTGTTAATGAGCTGTCAATCACTCACATAGATTCATGGACCCTTCTTTAAAAAAAAAGAGCATATTGTGTTTTATTTGCTTAACTTAAAAGGCACAATCGACTAATACATTTTAAAATAGTCATGTGGAAGGCAAAATAATTAAATACTATTTACTATCACTTTACCTACTACTCAATCTACTTAAAAAAAAAAAAAACATAAAAAAAAAGCTACTTAAAAATGTTACCAAACTTTTTTAATTAGATGTCATGACACATTTTTTTACAGTCTGGGATTTATTGTGAAATTGAGGCTTTTAATTAGTCTGTTAAATTGTGTAAAATGTAGTAAAATATTGTAACAATAAACAAAAAGAAACATTTGTCTGTTGTTGTCGCTCATGCTAAACTTGACCTTAAAAACCGTGCTGATTGTGCGAGGCATACACAGCTCAAATGATTTAATTGCTCATATCTCTTGATTATTCTTCCTCTTACAGTTTTATTACTAAAACAGCAGAACATTTGATCTAACACGTCTGTGTAAAGGCTGGATCCGGGGGGCCGTGGTGTGAGTCTGCAGGTTTGTGGGGTCCGGAGACGAGTCTGGGGTGTAAAACTGTCATAAACAATCTTTTTTTCCCCCCGGACAAATGGCCAGTGTGTTTATTAAGACCCCCATACATCCTGTAAAGCTCCGCAGATGCACGGACCCCTGGACCACTTCTATCAGCCGAGGAGACGGATTGTGGCTTTCTCTGTGTAATCAAGCGCTTTCCCATACTCTTATTTTCACCGAGAGCTCATCAAACTGATTACGAAGGCTTAAATAAAAGGAAAAGGATTTAGATTTAGAAGATTTTTTTTTCTCTGTTGTGAAATACAATACAATAAATCTAAAAACACTGGAGTGTGTTCGTTTTAGGAAACGTATAAAACATTTTTAACATGGGCATAATACAACAGATGGAAATAAATGCATAATAATAATATTTCAATTTAAATTGTAATATAAAAATATAAATCATATTCAGCATTTAAGTAATTTTATACGTTATATGTTTTGTTATATTTTGTAACAATTAACATAACGTATATAAACATTTCCTGATTGTACATTAGATACTTTACATATCAAAATGTTTATATATTGTATATCATATTATCATTAATATACGTAATTGATTTTTTAATTTCATTTTTTAACTATTTTATTTTTAATATATTTAGTATTTTTTATACGTATTTATAAATGGAAATAATAGAACAGATTAAAATAAAAATATACTAAGAATATTGAAACTTAAAATGATAAAATCATTGTTAAAAACATGTTAAAATTATATAAAAATCTTAATTACATTCAGTTTTATGTTATATAATATTTTACCGGATTGTACATTACACACTTTACAAATGAAAATGTACTGTATATACGTATACCATATATATGTTATATTTTCAATTATATACATAATTAATTTCAAATGTTAACTATTTTACTATTAAAAAGTGTTTTTTTAATTACTGGACAAATTGTACGTACTGTATAAATATACATTATATAATTAGTTGAATCAAAAAAATAATGTAAACTTTTTTCTAAAGTGTATTTTAATGATTTCTGTATAAATTTTATCAACTCTCTCTTTTTACTACGGTTCTATTTGCCCACTGCGTGCTGATGCAGATTCCATCTTTTAACAGGAACATTCCAGCCGGATCATTTTCTTCTCCCGAAGTCATGTTCTGTGGAAGAGGATGTGATGTCACCACAGCTGGAAGCCATAACTGCTGTTACTTGAGACGAGAAATTCGTTCGCAATCTTGGAACACCTTTGCAGGCGACACCACGACTTCTTCTTGGTCCCCAGAACATCTCAGAAGTGGAGTCTGAAGCTCCTCCCCCAGACAGTGGAGCTCCGCCCTCATTGGGGGGGGGGGGGGCAGTCTGTGTGTAAACACTCCAGGATCTGCTCTGGAACCACCAAACCAGCCGCAGATGTGCAGAGAATCCCACCTCATCCATAAATGCACCAGGAAGTTCTTCCTGTTCTAGGGGAACAAAGCCAATTTCTTCTAGCAGGAGGCCATCTTTGCTTTCTCTGTGGGACTATCGTTGGTTGGCATGAACAACTTCCTGTCAGTTTCCCGGCCTCGTTTTATCTTCAGTGGCTTCATTAACCCAATAAGTTCAAGTTTATTTATGTGGTGCTTTTCTCAGCTCCAGACCCACGCAAAGTTGCTATGCCACGTACAATTTGTATGTGACAAACAAAATTTAATTTTGCTTATTAGGGGAAAATTAGTCTTTAAAGAAGAAAAATGTCCATTATTTATCTGTGTTGAAAAATGAGGGGAAAAGAATCAGTTACAAATAAAACAAAACAAATATAGAGCAGATGTTTGGATTATAAAGAGTTCCTTGTGATATCTACAGCCAGGAAGAGCACGAGAGACGGAGGCTTTTTTATTTCAGAGGCAGGAGCGAGATAAGCATCTGAAGAGGGCTGATGCTCCTCTCAAAGGGAATTATGGGTGATGCGCCGTGGAGAAATAATAACCTCGGTTAACAATTACCTACCTAGAAGAGGTTCTCCAGATCGGCAATCATGCCCACTGAAATGGGTTCCTTTGTGTTCCGCAGATAAACCTCCCGAGAGCTTGTAGAGCACGTGGAGACGGAGATGAGACGGATGAGGGGATGAAATGGGAAGAGGCCGAGATATGATCGAGATGGAACACCACGGGAGGTTAGATCTGTACCTGTCAAAGAGCTTCCTCTCAACCAGAGGTGTAAAGTACTTGAGTAATTTTCCTACACTTTTGGAATATTTTGTAAATATACAATGTGTATAATACAATTGATTCTAAAAAAAAACAAACAAAAAAAAAACAGTGCGATGAATGGGTAAAGAAACTGAAAGAAAAATTCTTTAGACATTGAAATACTTTAATACATTAATACTTTTGTACTTTAACGATTGCGTGAATTTATTGGGACAGCGTGAATTGAAAAGTTGCATGTATTTTTGATAATACAAATACAAAATAGCCAAAAATACTGATAAGTAAAAATATTTACAATAAATACAAAATGTACAAAAATTCGTAGTGTACTTTACACCTCTGCTTTAAACACACACACACATACACACACTTGCATTTACTTCACAGTGGGGCCCCAGCATTGACACACGTGCAAAAATAGAAATGCAAAATAATAAGTTCTCTTTCTCCTTCCTGTAACCCGACGCATCATAATATCCTCCTCAACAATGCCTTAACCTTAACAAAAACTCAGTTATAAACTCTTGACCCTCAAAAAGATCTTCAAAAACGCAGTTTAAACACCGGTAGAGTTTTCTGATAGGAAAATGTAAGCAATAACAGACCTAAATGTGTAAATGTAAGATAAAAAAAAAATATTATAGATTAAAAAATAAAAAAAAACATGGTTTGAATGTGTAGGAAAAAAATGTCAAAGTTGTGTGGCCCTAGAGTAAGACCCCACAAGTACACATCGTGGCTACACTTTGTAACTAGCATTAAACTAAAGCATTAAGCATTTAAACTAGCATTCTGGCCCCATTTTCACACAAAATGTAGCATTCACGCACGCACACACGCACGCACGCACGCACGCACGCACGCACGCACACACACACACTTCTCAAAAGCAACTCTTCAAAATCGCACTTCTGGCGCCATCTGCTGGCCCTTGTGTGTTGCAACGGAAATGCAAATTGTATTTCATGAAGGTAACTGCCGTAATTTAACGCTAAATGCAAAACGTAGCGTGTTTTATAAATATTACAGTAAAACAAATTCCATATTTAAACCCGCAAAAATTAAGTCCAAGTTCAGTGCATTTGTAAGGCGCTTTTCACAATTTCAACTGTCTCAAAGCGCATAAAAATTAGATTGACAAGTTTATAACTTTCTTCTACGTAGTTTATAACAGACTAGTTTAAAATATTTAGTAAACGCAACAAAATTAACGACATCAAAACACAGCACTGGCAATTTAAAAAAAAACACACACCTCGAACCAGGGTTACCACTTTAAATACCCAAAAATAAAGGACATTTTCATATCATTTCAAAGAAAAAATACCATCTCATACCGTAAATTTGTGCAGCTTTAAAATGGCAAAGCGTCCCAATTACCAGGAGTCTACTGTATATATATAGGTACAGGAATATGCACGCGTGTGTAGTGTCTCAAAGAAAAAAACAAAATAATACAATGCAAACAAACAACAACAAAACGCTACTTTATTATTCATTTCTCATTCATGACTTGTTAAAAAAAAAAACCCAAGCGCCGAGACGTTCTGTAATCGACTGGCCTGCATTTCCTGCCCTTCCAGAGCCACGTCTGATGAAGAGCAAGTCCCTGACGTTCTCCGTGAAAGCCTGACCTTTCTTCTGCAGGCATCATGGGTAACTAGTCTCTCACACTAGACGCCTTCTTCACTCCAGGAAGCCATCCAGGGTGGGCAGGCTGGCGGTGGGCTTCCGTGAAAGCGGCCTGGCCACCTTCTTTCTGGCCTTCATGGCGAGAGGACGGATCTCGGACAGAGGAGACTAGTTGACAGAGGTTAAGTCAGGTACACTGGTGATCTGAAGTGAAACGTGTCAGGTCGGTGAGTAGAGGATACGGGTTGAAAGAATTTGGCTCTTCCACCGAGTCCATCATATCCAGTTCGTACCTGCAATGGAAAACAAACACAGAGACTGGTATTAAAAATATGATAATAAAGCTGCCATGGTTTTTGGACCATACGGCGATAAAAACCGTAATTTTTGTACAATACGGCAATTATTGTCTAAAATGGATCTATTACTTTCTTGTATTGGCAGTGTGTCTTATGATCCTGTCGTTTATATGGATTTTTAAATCAGACATTTTAGTCGTTTTATTATTTTCAAAAATCAACTGAGCATTTTACAGTCTGGTGCTTGTCTGAACTGTGACTGTGTTATTGACAGATTTCTGTGTTTTATGTGCCTCGAAAAAATATAAATCGGTCAGAAAATTTCAGTGCAACTGGTGCTACTGCTCGTCGTACAATACTGTTCTGATATTTACAAAAACTGAGCTCAGCTTTAGTCTGGTGTGCAAAGGCTCATGGGAAATAAAAAAAAAATAAAGCCTAAACATAAAAGGACCCTGAATATAATCTAAATCTTTATGGACTTACACTCTCAACCACATCAACAGTCATTTGAAAACCATGTCAACAAAGTCTGTAGAACAGCATTTTTCCACCTCGGGAATATCTCAAAGCTGCGCCATATGCTCCCTAGGTCGGATGCAGAAAGACTCGAACACGCGTTTATGACCTCAAGGTACTGTAATGGTCTTCAGAGAGGTTCTCCGGCCCAACTATTAGATAAACTTTAGTTAGTTCAGAATGCGGCTACTCGGTAACTGACCAGAACAAAAAAGTACCACATAACATCACATATTACGAGCCAAAGGGACCGCTGCGCTCTCAAACTCAGGCCAGCTCGTAATACCACAATAGCACCACATTTATGGAACACTCTGTCTAGCAATATCCGTGAATCAGAAACATTTAGTCAGTTAAAATCTAGATTGAAGACACATCTCTTCGATGAAGCATATTCATAACTGTGATAATAACATGTCCAATGACTAATATTAACAAATAGAAAGGCTGCATAAGTTAGAAGCCCGGAACCGAACCTCATCTGCACAAAAGCATCACTGTTATTATTGTTATTATTATTATTATTATATATTTATTATTATTATTATTATTATTATTATTATACGCAATCTACCTTGCTCTCATGGTCTTAGCCGATGAACAGTGGACATTTTATTTTTATAGACTCTGAAAAGCAACTTTGCGTTGGTCCTGGACTAAGAAAAGCGCTATATAATTAAACTTGAACTTGAGTTTCCCTGGAGGATTATGGGAGGTGGATTTTTAAGATTAGAATAGATTTTTTAAAACTATCATTCAAGTAAAACCGACATTGAAGTGATACGAGTCACAAGTTAGGGTTGTTAAAGGAAGAAACCATTTTTTAGGAGTAATTTAACCAGAAATGGAAAAAAACTTTTTTTTTTCGGGGTATTTTGACCCTGAAAAACCAGGGGGTGCCTATATTCGCATAAATACGGTAGACGTTTATTAATGCCACTACTTATAATCCGTAAAAAAATCAATTTGCCTCATTGGTCAATTAAAACAGATTATAGGAGGGAAATGTAGAAACATCTCACCGCGCCGAGTTTGGACGGGTCCAGCATGCTTCCAAACGCAGGTCTTCTAAAGAGCAGCGAGTTCCTCAGAATCGGCCCCATGAAGTCCTCGTCTTTGGAGTGAGTGTTCTGAGAGCGGAAGAGAGGAGACGTGAGGACGGCGCCGGTCAACAGCTGGACATCAGACACTAACACTTACTTTATGGCCTTGTGAGTTTTCAGAGTTGCTGGACGATGCTCTGTAAAACATTCACTGACATTTTGAATTTGTACCAGATGTTTCATCAAACCATCTGAATGGAAAGGAAATCGCCTAGAAAGATCAACCACGTCGATCTAGAACTGCGCGATTCTGGATAAGATGTTACATTTATTTTGGCTTAGAATGAAGATCACGATTCTGCACGTAACCCTGAACATCAGGTTGTCAAACTGCAATAGAATTACACGTATTACTCTTAGCTTTACATGTGAATAAATGTATGGAAAAACAAGGTAATGTAAAAGTAATAATGTAAAGGAAAAAAAAAATCTGTTATAAGCCTTTTTATATCTGCAAAATCGTTCAACCAATTTTCGTTTCAGGAGCTGTCATGGTGGGCGGGGATCTGCTTTGTGACGGGTTCGCTTTGACCAATCAGAGCACGGAGTCGAATAAAGTCCCAAAAGGATTTGTTCACAAGCAGAATTGAAACTCTAATGAGGGACGAAATCGAGATTGCGATCTTTTAACGATGAATTGTGCAGCTTGTGTCGGTGACTCACGCTGAAGGGTCCAGACGCATCTTCTTAGATGGAATCTGAATGGTTTTCTTTTCCACATGTTCTGGTGTGGGAATGTCAAAGGTCAGGTTGAGGTCGATTTCCTGAGAGTCCGTCATGTGACCGTGTCCGCGGGGCTTCAGCTCCAACGGCGCAGGGCTGAAGACACACAAGTCACACTCACTTCAGCAAACACGACACACACACACACACACACACACACACACACCTTTCAAACACCAGTCTGCTGATGGCCTCGTTGGTTCGAGTCGGAGTGCTCAGCGTCCGCTGGAGAATTTCCACTTTCTTTTTCAAGCTCTGTGAACAACATTTTATAACTTTGTTATTAATATTCTTTATGATTAACTTGGATCGGCGCGTATAAATCAGCAAAAAATGTGATAAAAAAAAGATTGTAAAATCGCTAACTTCACACAGAACCATTTGTTCTCTTTTTTTTTTTTATTAATTCAGATATTATATTGTTCTAGAGCAAAAGAGAAAAAAATGTATTCTCTTGTACGGTGTAAAAATATAAAGTCACGTCTAAACAGGTTCACTTTAGACATGTTTACACTTTATATCTTCTATATAGATTATGTTATAGACATCCAAACACAGATTCCAGTGTTTTGTCACTCAAAAAAATTGGTCAGAAAGTTTCAGCGCGACTGCTGAATACGTAACAAAGAGAACAAGAGTGAATTAAGGCAAGCCACAATAAAATTGAACCTCCGCCACCCAAGTCTAAACGAGTTAGACTAGTCACAAGTTACTATTACTAGTGTGAAACTGGGCTCTCTGTTGGTGCGTCACTGACAATCAGTGTTGGGTAAGTTACTTTAGAAAAAGTAATTAATTACTAATTACTTTACAATTTTGTATTAAAAAGACGTTTCTGACTACTGTGTCTGAAAAGTAACTGGGAAAAGTAACTTAAAAACTCTATAAATCACATTTTTTTTTCAACTATTTTTTTGAATCACCTTTTATCCACATTTTATAATAAAGTTATTAGTAGGGCAAAACATATTCTGAAACAATAAATGCCCTAATTGTTTCAGAAATGTCCTTTTAAAAGCATAAAAGCTAAAACAAAGAACCCAAGACTGAGAGAATACTTGACAGTAAAAAAAAAAAAAAAAAACAATTGGAAAATTGTGACTTTTTGTTCAATACATTGTCAAAGAAAATTCTTTACAGTGATCTCTTTGTCTGCATTAGCCAGATCTTTCTGAAGTGCTCTCATGTCCTCCTTTGTCTTGTTGGTTTCTGTCGTAGATTTCTGGAACTGAATAAAACATCCGCACACACAAATCAGAAATGCGAACACAACATTGGTCCACACTAAAGACTTGGGACAGGAAATCAACCTTGTTAGTAGTGGAAATCAGTTCTCTTTTCATCTTCTCACACATCTCATTTGTGGACTTGAGGCTTCCTTTGAGACTGTCGTATTCCCTGAACGCAATATTCCATAAAATCAGAAGCATGACACGCAAAACAAAAAGATGTTGTCGTTTGCCAAACGTACTTTTTAAGAGAAATGCAGTAGATTGACAGCTGCTCCACAGCAGACTGGCTGACACCCATGTCAGTGATCATGGCCTCGACCTCTGACCTCTGACCTTGCAAGACCACGTCCAAACTAAGCAACAGACAACAAAACAGAAGAAAGGAGTCTCACAATGGATTAAAACTAATAAAAAACTATTTATAAAAACTAATTGCGTGTGTTTTGGGCTATTTGGAAAGTTTTTCTGGACTTCTTGAAGAGCCTAGATGGCAAGTCTTTTGTTAAAATGAGAATATATAGACTACACAAAATGTTGTTGTTGTGTTTATTTTTATTTTAATTTTCTTTATTTTTAATTAATTAATTTATTTTTATTTCTTTACTCTCTGGATACTGTTTATATGTTTATAATGAAAATAAAAAATGTTGTCAAAAAACAAACAAAAAAACCACCACAATCTTGGAGCGATCACGCACCTCTCGTATGTTTTCATCTTGACCCGCAGGCGCTTGGCTTCTTCTCTGGCGGCCTGTGCTTCGTTTTTCTGGCTTTCCATGAAATTCATCTGTTTCTGAATGAGATAAACCAGAGAAAGAAATTTAAATTCGCTTGGCAGAAAAACAACATCGGACAGTTTTATTGACGAGAGATACCCGGAAGACGGAACACAGCATCTCTTTGTCTCCCATTTCTTTCCGGACTCTTTCCAGGTCTTTTTTTTGCTTCTCGACTGTTTCTTTAAATGTCTCGGCTGACTTCTTCACGTCCCTTATTTCTTTCTCTGAAATATACACAATTAAGATGTATTAGTCAAAGCCATTTTTTTATGTTTGCTTAAAATATATATTTTTTTAATTAAAAAAGGGCCCATAACTGAACCCTGGGGGTCTCCTGTAGTGATTGGAGATGCTCTTAAAACCCATCAACTTCAACACATAGAAGTTCTTACCTCTTTCAGACAGCGCCGCCTTCATCTGATTGAGATCGTTCTGTATTCAGGAAAGACAATGATGCAACTCCATCAATGGCAGATTAAATAAAAACAGCAAACTTGTGTCATATACCTGTAAACGCTCGGGGTCCGCCGGTGTCCCATCATCCTCTGGGGCCAAGTCGAAGAACAGCTTATTGATTATGTGTCGTGTGCTGACCTAAAGGATAAAGAAATTAATATATAAAAGGATAAAATGAAATTTTAATTCAAATTAAATTCAAATTATGACTCTGCTTTTAGAAACAGAATCAGAATCTACTTCATTGGCCAAGCTGCAAGTGACAACACGGATTTGAGTTTGGTCTGACTCCGCCTTTTCCCCTCTATTTTGCAGATATTAACATAAAGATAAAAATAAAAGAAAGACAATGAATTTTAGAAAACAAAGTCAGTTTTTGCCGCTTTACCTGCTTTCTGCACTGGGGACACGTCTTGTTTGGGGCTGAGGTGAACCACTGGAGAAGACTTGAAAAACAGTTGAATTTGAGTCGTCAAATCGAATTAAAATAAAATTACATGTATCTGTAAATGTGCAATATTAAAGTGGTACATTAAAAAATAAGGGCACTTAAAGTATAAAAATCCAACAAGCTGTTCATGAAACACACTTTGAAGGTGATCCAATCTATAAGTATATAGTGCAAGACATATACAGTTACACTTAAAATAATTAACTGTTTTTTAATAAGAAATATTAAATAAGCTCCACTTACCATTCATAGTGAAACGTGTGACCACAGTAAATTGCTGCCACATCCCTGGAGTTATCAAAGAAGTCCGAGCAGATTGTGCAGTAAGCACGAATGGGCATTGTTGATCTGAATTATTAATTATAATAGAAATTAGAATTAGCCGAAACAACAACAACAACAACAACAACAACAACCACACAATCCAACTGTCCCGTTTCGCGCGAAAATGATGTAATGTGTTACGCGTAGGGTTAGCTTCAATTCACACTTACCCTGATGACAGTTGGGGAATAAAGAGAAAGTGTGTAGTTTTACTTTTTATTTAAAATCCATTATAATGAAACAAAATGTTATTCCGCTCTTCCGCACACAACTGCCGCGCTTAGTTCAAACGTAACGGCCCCGCCTTCTCTTTTGCGTCATCTTTAAGCGACTCTCGGCAAGTTTAGGAAGCGTGATTTCTAACGGAACAAATAATTATAATAGAATAACACCAAACAAGCTATAACAATGATTGGGTGTTGTGATGGTAATTAAAACCAACAAAAAAGCTCATTTTTTAAAATAATTTAAATAATTTCTACATCAACATTTTCTATACGTCATTACGAAAGCGTTTTCTGTTTTAAATACATTATTGTCGTTTTTCCCCATCCAACACAACAGGAATGTGTTAGTGAATACATACACGGTATAATGTTCAAAATCACGTTTTAATATGTGGAAAAAAGTAAAAAATGTAAAGTAATATTAGGTCAAAAAGAAATATATTTGTGAAAATGTATTTAATACATTTTAAACTTTAATTTATGTATTAGTTAAATGAATGAATTATTCATAGTATATAAAATTTAAAAGAATGAATAACACGTTAATGTTCTAAATTCCTCGTCTTCAACTAAAACACAAAATGTTTCCAAAATAGTAAAAACTCACGTGCGCCTCGGCCGTCACCTGACTGACGTCATTAACCATTTACACCACACGTCACTTCCTACACATCCTGCGTTAGATCCCAAGGAGTGTTTCTGCTCACAGTTTCTGCACTTTTATCATGAAACAGAAGTGATTTTCTCTCTCGTTGGTTCTGGGTGAGTTTGAGCTTAAAACACAGTCACACACACACACAAACGCGAGCTGTATGTTAGCGCTTCCTCTAACTTCCGGTGTAGTTCTGCGTGTGTAGATAGTTGTGTGTTATTGTGGTTGCTGTAGTAGAACTAGTTACTAACAAGGTGGCGTGTGTCGGCTGATGTTTTCCTACATGGTTTCGAATTGATCATGTGATTCAACTTTTTTGTCACGTGGTCCTGAGCTGCTCCTCGTTCGTTCTTGAACTTTTCTCCAGGGCTTTTGTGGTGCCCGATGGCAGCGGACGTCCACAATAAGAGTGCGCCATGGGAGGGGAACAATGGCAGCCTGGCACCAACGGATCCAAGTGGGCAGGAGCGATCGGACAGTCCAACTCCAGGCCTGGTGGAGGGGACAGAGCCAGGTTGTGTTCGGACGGATAGATAGATAGATGGACGGACAGACAGACAGACAGACAGACATGCGGACCTGTAGATGGATAGACAGAAGACCTAAAAAGTGGAGAGGATAGATGGATGGATGGATGGATGGATGGATTGACAGACAGCAAAGAACACGTTAGATAGACGGATTGGATGAACAGATACCAGACATACATACATACATACATACATACATACATACATACATACATACATAGATAGATAGATAGATAGATAGATAGATAGATAGATAGATAGATAGATAGATAGATAGATGCAGACAGAGATAGATAGTTTAATTGATAGATAGGTTGATGGATAGATAGATAGATAGATAGATAGATAGATAGATAGATAGATAGATAGATAGATAGATAGATAGATAGATGCAGACAGAGATAGATAGTTTAATTGATAGATAGGTTGATGGATAGATAGATAGATAGATAGATGCAGACAGAGATGGATAGTTTAATTGATAGATAGGTTGATGGATAGATAGATAGATAGATAGATAGATAGATAGATAGATAGATGCAGACAGAGATAGATAGTTTAATTGATAGATAGGTTGATGGATAGATAGATAGATAGATAGATGCAGACAGAGATAGATAGTTTAATTGATAGATAGGTTGATGGATAGATAGTTTGAGAGCTAGATAGATGATGCAGATAGATAGATGCACACAGATAGATGCACACACACAGATAGATAGATAGATAGATAGAGAGATAGAGAGATAGAGAGATAGATAGATGCAGATAGATGGATGGGTGGATGGATGGATAGAGACAGCACACTGATAGATAGATAGATAGATAGATAGATAGATAGATAGATAGATAGATGGTTTGATAGATAGATAGATGATGCAGATAGATAGATGGATAGATGGATGGATGGATGGATGGATGCAGACAGAGAAAGATTAATGATTGAGAGAGAGAGACCACAGACAGAGATTGATAGATAGTTCAATCGATAGATAGGTCGATTGATAGATAGTTTGATAGATAGATGGATAGATAGATGATGCAGATAGATAGATGCAGACAGAGAGATGGATAGATGCAGACAGAGAGATGGATAGATGCAGACAGAGAGATAGATAGATGCAGATAGATAGATAGATAGATAGGTAGATAGATAGAAGCAGATAGATGGATAGATGGATGAATGGATGCAGACAGAGAGAAAGATTAATGATTGAGAGAGAGAGAAAGACCTACAGTTAGATAGGCAGATGCATAGACCGACATCAGACGGTTAGATAGATGGATAGATGGACACTTGTTCCCACTGGAATGATCTATCTGTCCGTTTCTATTCGCCAGGTGCTGTGCAAGAAGCCGCCATGTTTGCTCACGCTCAGTCTTTTGAGGACCTGACGGCCGAAAGCGAGTGCGGTGCTGGAGACGAGGCCGAGGAGGCTGCGGAGGAGGGCGAGAAGGAGAGCGAGGCCAGCGCGGTGAGCTGGGGCAAGGCGAGAGAAGACGACGTGACCAGCGAGACGTGGCGCAGTCACAGGAAGCAGGTGTTTGTTCTGAGCGAGGCAGGGAAGCCCATCTACACGCGCTACGGCTCCGAGGAGGCGCTCTCCAGCCTGATGGGGGTGATGATGCTGCTGGTCTCCTTCCTGGAGGACGAGAAGAACGCCATCCGCTCCATTCACGCCGGTTTGTGCCTTGATTGACTGTGATCATGAGTCGGTAAGAGAGTGAATATAGTAATAACAGAATTAGGAGCGCAGCGAAACACGTGGTGGCTCGGGTTTGACCGCAGTCAACTGAGATGCTAGTGATTTTGAGAACAAAACTGGGGTTTTGTTTTTGTTTATAGGCTGTAGAAATGTCTTTGTTCAAAGTATTAAGGAGGACATATAATCACGTGTCATTTTTTCCTTTTGTTTTTCTTTGGTTTTATTTTATTTTGTCTATTTGTCCATCTGTATTTTTCTCCTATGCACTTTCTTTTGTGCATAGTCGTCTTTTTTGTTCTTTCTCCAATCCCTTTTCTTTTTCCTTTTTTTTTTTCTCTCTCTTTTTTACAGATAGCATGGATGTATGGATGTATGAATGGAGTTGGATTAAGTATCCATTTTTGTACTGTTTTTGTCGTCCATATATCCAGCTGTATTTTTCTCCTATATGTATTATTTTCTCTCAGTCTCTCCCTTTGTCTTTCTATTTCTGTCTCTCTTTCTTGATTTGTCCAATTTTTTCTTTCTCTGATCGTTTTTCTTCTTTTTTTCCCCCCTTTTTTTCCGTTTTATACGGCGAAAATTACGGTATGTTGTTTTTTTTTTACCTTTTTTTTTCTTCTATATGCATTGTTTTCTCTCTGTCTCTTTGTCTTTCTATTTTCATCTACCTTTCTTGATTTGTCCTTATTTTTCTGTGATCCCTTTTTCTTTTTTTCTATCTTTTTTCCTTTGGCTCTTTACTTTAAATTCAACTATGTGAATACTTTTTAGCATGGGTGGATGGATGGAGTGGGATTAAGTTTTTTTTTTGTTTTTGTACATATAACCATCTGTATTTTTTTCCTATATGCATTATTTTCTCTCTGTCTCTCTCTCTGTCTCTCTTTTTTCCGCACTGTCTTGTTTTGTCATTTATTTTTCTCCAGTCCATTTCCCCTCTTTTGTATTTTTTTTTTGTTTATACATCCATCTGCATTTTTTTTCTCTCCGTTTCTCTTTGTCTTCTCTGTTTCTCTTTCCCTCACTGTCTTGATTTGTCAATATATCAATCCATTTTTTCTTTCTCATCTTTAAATGCCACCATAAGTAAGTGATGTGTGTGAGTGTGTGATGCTAATGATGTAAGATGTTCTGGTCTCCACGCAGACGGCTACAGGATGGTTTTCCTCCGGAAGGCTCCGCTGATCCTGGTGGGCGTGTCTCGCTGCAGCTGCTGGGACCGGGAGCTGATGCGTGAGCTCCAGTACGTCTACCATCAGATCGTCAGTCTGCTGACCGTCACGCAGCTCAACCACGTCTTCCAGAGCCGGCAGAGCTACGACCTGCGCCGTCTACTGGCCGGCTCAGAACATCTCACCGACAACCTTCTGCGTCTGCTGGACCTGGACGCGGGTCTCCTGCTGAGCGCCGTCATGTGTCTCCCTCTGTCCGGCTCGGCCCGGGACGCCGTCTCCTCCGGCCTGCAGGCGGCCCGAGCCAAGAACTTGGTCTTCTCCATCCTGCTCTCCGGGAACCGGCTGGTGACCCTGGTGCGCAAGAAGGAGCAGTTCCTGCACCACGTGGACCTCCATCTGCTGTTCAACCTGGTGGGCTCGTCCTCCTCCTTCCGGGACGGCGAGGGCTGGACGCCGGTGTGTCTGCCCAAGTTCAACCCCGCCGGGTTCTTCCACGCTCACATCTCCTACCTGGAGCCGGGCTCGGAGCTGTGTCTGATCCTGGTGTCCACCGATCGAGAGGACTTCTTCACCCTCTCTGACTGCAGGAAGCGCTTCCTGGAGCGACTGCGCAGACGCGCCGCCTACCACGCCCTGCAGGAGGCTCTGGGGACTCCTGGCTATCCCGTCTCGCTGGTGGGAATACCGGAGCTGCTTCATTTTCTCTACAAGTCCAAGAGTTCTGGACTCTATACCAGGTAAGATCGGCACCAGAAAAAAGAACGATACAGTGTGGTGGTACCTCAACTTACTTTACTTTACTCTACAGTCATTTGGCAGACTCTTTTATCCAAAGCGACTTACAAAAAGAGGAGCAAGTGAAGCAATTTGTCTACAATAGGCTGCAGTAGATGTCTACACAGGCTATATAAGGAAACTTACTAGACAGAACAGCATGACAGTCAGTAAACACAAAACAAAGAATTTTTTTTTTCCCAACTTTTTTTTTTTTTTTAAGTCACCTCATGAAAGTATTCGTGTTGAGAGACGTTTCGTAAGTAGAGACGTTATGTAAATGCCTTCTCTCTTTTTTTTTTTTAAGAATGTATGCGCACACAGATAACCCTAACCATAATATTCATCTGTCACAAACCTGTGTAATAGATCTGGCAAATCTCACAAATAATAGAAACCAATGATTACATAAATAATAACAGGCAGGTAGACTTTACTTTCAAGTTACTTTACTTACAAGTCAACTTGCGAACGTATTCGTGGTGAGAGACGTTTTGTAAGTAGAGGCGTAACGTAAATGCCCAAATCTGTTCCAAGCATCCCTAAATTCACACACTTTTTTTTATTTAACATAAGTTATAGTAAAAACTGTATTAAAAGCATGTTATATTGGCATTTATTGAAAAAGCATTATAAATGAGTACTGCGGTACTAAAGAAAAAGAATAAAAAAAAACATGTTTTAGTTACTGTACTGCAACGACCCCGGGTTATGGCGATTGTTTGTTGGTTGCTTTTTCTGATTGCGTTTTTTTTGCGTTTCTGATTGCGTTTTTGACAAACCTGTGTAATAGATCTCGCAAATCTCACAAATAATAGAAACCAATGTTTACATAAATAATAACAGGCAGGTAGACTTTACTTTACTTTACTCTACTCTACAGTCATTTGGCAGACGCTTTTATCCAAAGCGACTTACAAAAAGAGGAGCAAGTGAAGCAATTTGTCTACAATACACTACAGTAGATGTCAATACAGGCTATATAAGGAAACTTACTAGACAGAACAGCATGACAGTCAGTAAACACAAGACAAAGCATTTTTATACATTTTTTATTTTTTAATCACTGTTAAGTCAACTTTTGTAAGTCAACTTATGAAAGTATTCGTGGTGAGAGACGTTTCGTAAGTAGAGGCGTAATGTAAATGCCCTCAAAAAACGTCTCACAAATAATAGAGACCAATGTTTATATAAATAATAACAAGCAGGCAGACTTTACTTTACTTTACTTTACTTTACAGTCATTAGGCAGACGCTTTTATCGCTTTTATGTATAAAATGTATAATTATATTTTAGTCAACCTTAGTTACATAATTTTATACTCTGCCTTTTTAATACAGTATATCTTGAGAGCAAGAGAGAGAGGCGCATTTTTGTTTCTAATTTTAGATTCGATTAGTAATGTCTCATTGTCGTCATTTAAACTTGTAACAAAACAAACATGTTATGCTGTATTAAAGTGTTTATATACGTGTATAAAAATTAAATTCATGAATGTGTGACGGTATCCACAATATTGCAAAATCCAATTCCAAACCCCTAACACACACACACACACACACACACACACACACACACACACACACACACACACAGGCAGACGAGAAAGGAGACACGGACACTTTTTTCGTATTTGGAAAAACATTTGTAATTAGGGACAAAATGTCATAAATTGAAACTTTTGTTAACCGAGTCATTCGTAAGTCGAGGCACCACTGTGTCTGCAATATTATATATATATTTGCAATATTGTTGTGCTTGTGTTTTTCCGGAAGCCCCGACATTCCCGCTCCGTACCAGCGTCCCGAGGAGCAGGAGAGGCTGATGGGATTGTACCAGAACCTCCACAGCTGCCTGCACCACCCAACACGACCCCTGCGCTACATCTACCGCTGCACACACAGCGAAAACCTCTACGCCCTGGTCAGTCTGTGGGGAATACACCTCGGGGAACGGGGATTCATTGTGCTTTTTTTTTATTAGTTTTTTATTTTTATAATTTTTTATAATTATTATTTTTTATGCAGAAAGAAATGTATGTGTTTGTATATACTACAGTTATACGCTCAGTATGTAATAAACATAATACATATACAATAATATATAAGAATAATATATTTGTGTATTTATATATTATAACGTGTATATTTTGTGTTATTTATAACAGTTAGTCAAAATGTAAATGCAAATTAATTTAAATTGGAGTCTTGTTTTTTATCTCTTTTTCCGCTCTCTCTGTTTCTTCCTCTTTTTCCTTCTCCTATTCTCATCTTCTCTCTTTTATTTTGTTCAATCAGACTCACTCATTCATATTTATTATCGAACGAAGAAAAACCACGTTGTGATCGATGCGGGAATATTTTGTCTGTAAAGCATATTTTAATTGACTGTGATTGATTGTGTGATATTAGACAACGGTTTTATTAAGAAACATTTTTAACAGATGTTTTTAAAGAACGTTTTACCAGTTAAAGATTTTGCAATTTTTAACAGAAATCAAAATGAAAGAGTGTATCTCATTTGTTGAAGTCATTTTGAAAAGTTGTGTATTTTATTGCTCTTTATCAGCTGTGATAGAGAGGTTTTAGTTTCTAAAGTGTAAAGTTGTCAAACACCATATTTCCATTAATAGAGCCATTGAAGCTAAGATGGCGTAAAAGAATCAAACAAAATGTTTAATTACATTTTAGTCAACCTTAATTACATAATTTTAATACTGCCATTTTATCTTGAGAGCGAGAGAGAGAGAGGCGCGTTTTTGTGATATTAGACAACGTTTTTTTGTTGTAAAATAATAAACAACAAACAAAATTCACTCCTAAAACAATATCTATTTATGGTTTTACCACACAAGATTTTGCAATTTTTAACAGAAATCAAAATGAAAGAGTGTATCTCATTTGTTGAAGTCCTTTTGAAAAGTTGCGTATTTTATTGCTATTTATCAGCTGTGATAGAGATGTTTTAGTTTCTAAAGTGTCAAACACCATATTTCCATTAATAGAGGCATTGAAGCTAAGATGGCGTAAAAAAAAAATCCAACAAATAAAAAAAATGTTGCTCTATCCGTTCCCCTTGTTTGCTCTAATGTATCTTGTCGTCTTTCTCTTTCTCTCTCTCCATCTCTCAAACTTGATCATCTATCCATCCGTCCGTCTACGTACTTCCGCGAGCTAAACTTGTGTTCTTTCTGTTGTTGTCCAGGCGACGAGTGGCTTTGAGCTCTACCTGTGCTTCAGTCCTCTGGGCAGCAAGAGTCTGGCACTGGCGTCGGTCAGCAAGCTTCTCAAGTGGATCAGGAGAGAGGAAGAGCGCCTCTTCATCCTCACGCCGTTAACCTACTAGCTGATGATGAGAGGTATCAATGATTGGGAAATCTCGGCCTTTGCTTGTAATCCTGTCACTGTTTCAACCGCTTGTTAAAATGTCGATCGGAGCGTCACTGATTCACAGACTCGTACTGCGGCCTTTACTCCTCGAGCCTGAGATTTGACGGGAAATGTGCTTCACTTCCCCAAACACACTTGTATTTTTCAATTAGAAAGCACCTAGCAGTTTTATTTCTGTTCGACGTTCCACATTTGCGGATCGAACCGACTGAAAGTACTTATTCCAGAGGATATTTTGCACAAAAGGGGTTTTTAGAAACAAAAGCGAGGAGGAAAAAACGAAAGCTTTTTAATAGTTGTGTCAGACTGAATACAACGAAACACAAATGTATCCACTAATATGCGAAAAGAATATACCTGAGGGGAAAAAAAGTATCACCTGTGTACTTATTAATAAATGTACTTAGAACTCTGAGCCTGAAAGGATACAGTGTGTATTCTTGTGGTAGGTGTTTGACTGTTTTTTTATGATGAAATAAAGCTGTGTTTTGCTCTTTAGAGCTTCTTATTTTTATTACATTTTTCTTTCTTTTTTTTATTAACATTGTTGTCTTGATGTGTTAAATGTGTTTCATGATTTATTCAGATCAAACAAACCAAAAATAAGTTTGTTAATACTGATATTGTTGAATATTAATATCTGGAATAGAACAGAAAGTGTTTTTTTTTTTTCAGCTCAAACACACAGAAAATAATTTTGTTAATACTGATAATATTGAATATTAATATCTGGAATAGAACAGAAAGTAATTCATCTGTAAAGAACTGTGAACAATGCAAAGTCAAATTTTATTTGTCACACACATTATACGTGGTACGACATGTAGTCAAATATAATAGAAATACAATCAAAATAAATATATTCAAATAAAGATAAAAAATACTATAAAATGGAGATGAGAAAATTAAAAAAAGGAATGTGTGTATTCTTGCAGTAGGTGTTTGACTGTTTTGTGAAGAAATAGTTTTGCTTATTAGAGCTTTTTTATTAACATTTTTTTTCTTTTTTACTAACATTGTTGTCTTGATGCGTCAAATGTGTTTCATGATTTATTCAGCTCAAACAAGCCGAAAATAAGTTTAATACTGATAATATTGATAATTAATATCTGGAAAAGTTTTTCTTTTTTTGTAAAGAACTGTGAACGATGCAAATTCTAATTTTATTTATCACATACACATTATACATATAAGTGCGATTTTTTTTTTTTTTTTTTTTTTTTTTTTTTTTTTTCAGATTGTCCAGCTTTTAAACTTAAGAGAGAGAAATACGATCATAAAAATAAACAAAAGAAAACAAAGATTAAAAAAACATGACAAATACAATAAAATGGAGATAAAAATATGAATAAAATAGAAAAAAAATCTAGCTGGTTGAGATAAAGTGACTTAAGTAATCCCGGTAAAGTGACCAGTAACTGGATAACCAGATTAAATGAAGCAGTGTAGTTATTGAGGAACTAACCTCGCGTGTCATTATTAGCGAAGAGGAATATTTCCGGCATTGTCGTGTGTTCAGCAGAAAGGCCGAGCATTTGTTTGGGAAATCAGCATCGCACTAATATGCAAACAGTCGTCTATTTCTCCTTTTCCTCTTCTTCTTCCTCTTCTTTTTAGGGAACTTTTTCTGTTTCTCGCATGATATGTAAACGACGCTCTCAGTGAAAGGCTGCTTTGTTTTCATGCACCATTTAAAAAAACAACAACAACAACAACAAGCTATCAAAAAGTGTCCAGCTGTACAAAACATACATTATAATAGTAACGTCCAGTAGTGACTGTAACAGAAATAATGTTGAGGAAATCATTTTGCGTTTTCAATCATTTTTTTCGTACACACTTATTTTGTCTGTGCATCTGTGTGTGTGTGTGTGTGTGTGTGTGTGTGTGTGTGTGTGTGTTTGTGTGTGTGTGTGTGTGTGTGTGTGTCCTGGTAAATGCCAAGTTTTTGTAATTAAATGAAACCAATGTACATTTTTAAATTCCTATTATTCATATAAGTGGTCATATAAGTCTATGTTGATATGTTGATCTGTTTTTGTTGTATGTCTATCTCTATTATTTGTCTGTCTTTTCTGTCTATCGTTGGTCACCAGCCTTGTCTATTTATTCTTATCTATCTGTCTATCCTTTCTTTCTGCCTCATCCGTCTGCCTGTCTTTCTCTTTGTTTCTGTCCATCTGCAGCACATCCTGTCTGTCTTTCAGTTTTTCAGTCTGTGTTTCTACCTGCCTAATGTATATACAGTTGCGGACAAAATTATTAGCCTCCCCTACAAAATAGTCGATGTTTTAAACGTTTTTCACAAGTGCTTTTAAACAGAGCAAAAAATAATAAATATATAAAATGAACAGGGCTTTTTTTAGACATGCTAGTTAACTGTCTTAACTGTCTGTAAAATTATTTTTTATTTTTTTGTTGTTTCTCTGTTTTAAAGCACTTCTAAATCAAGTACTGTTTTGTGTACTTAATTTTTTTTATTGGAATAATAAATTTGTTCTCAACTGTACATGCGTGCGCGCGCACACACACGCACATACAGTCTTGTATACTAAATAAATGTATGTATATATATATATAGTATACAATATACATACATAATAAACAATATGTATGTGTGTGTGTGTGTGTGTGTGTGTGTGTGTAATTATGTGCGTATATACAGTATACACATGCACACATACATTTATATGTATATATATTATTTGTGTGTGTGTAATTATGAGCGTGTGTATTTATAAGTGTGTGTGTGTGTGTGTGTGTGTGTGTGAATAATTATTTCTGTAACCCTACTATCATGGGATGTATTAAAGCTGTCCTAAATGCTAATGAGGCGTGGTTTATAAGCCGGAGCCTCGTCCTCCGCGTCACTCAGCAGCTGGAAGATGCCACTGGAAACCAGTCTGATCCTCCTGGCCGTGTTCTGCTCCACAGGTACGTCGTCCTGCCGCAGCGCTTCCTTCAGCGATCACCTGAGCAGAGGTCTTGTTGTTTTCCAGGACTGGCGCAGACGTGTCTGAACTGCACCGCGCCGTATCCCAACCGCACCTGCCCGCTACAGGGATGCTCCTCCAGCTGTGTGGGCATGAACTACTGGGGTCAGACTGTGTGCTGTGCTCATATTGACAAAGATTTTTTTTTATTTAGTTTTAGTCATGGTCTTTTGACTAAAGCTCAGTTTAGTTTTAGTCCCAATTTAGTCGTCTTCTTTTTTTCTAGTTTCAGTCGACTAAATACCACAGCATTTTAGTCGACGACATTACAGTTTAGATTTAGTCAACGAAAATATACCTGTGTGATGTTCTAAATGTTTACTAATGTTGCTATGTCTGTGAAATTTGAATACGCGGTTAACTATGAACATATAAAAAGTATACAAAGATCATATTTGGAAAAACATTTCTTTTTCCTAAAAGTATTTTTATGAACTTTTCTTCCAATCCATATAAATGTATTCTCCTAAATGAAACCTCAACAAAGAGAAAATTAAACACGGTAAAATAAAATAAATTATAATTGCGTCACGTTTATTCCATCCGACGAAAATATTCCATCAACTAAATGAACACGGACTGTGTAGACCAGGGGTGCCAGTTAAAAACTCTAGCAACTTGCGAGTAAGAGTGGGGATAAAAAAAGAGTGTAAAGGCTGGAACATGTAAAAAGCCATTCTACCCTCCGCGTGATACGGTGTTCTGACAATAGTTCCTACAGCTCAGAAGTTCCTACACTGACGTCAGTGATCAGCTGTTCCTAGCTCGAGCGCTGCGCAAGCGCCTTAAAACACGTCAGGACAGAATACTACAAAATATATTAACATGTTACGAATATCTTGTGTACTGTTATAAGTGTCCGTGTTTATGTTTATTCATTGATCCAACGCTACAATATCAAAAGTACATAGAACAAAAGTACAGAATGTTTGTACGATCAAGTAGGAGAAGAAACGATAGACATAACGAACTTTTTTACGCTCATGTAGCGCGGAAAGTAGAAAAATCTGAGCGGAGAACAGCTGAGCGGTGACGTTTGTTCTAACGCGCATGCTCAGCGCGAAATGTAGGAACTTCTGAGACGTAGGAACAATTGTCAGAACAACGGCATTTACACGATTCCGCCAAACATGCAACGAGCCGTCTCTCTGTCAGCTGTGTGTGCGCGCGCTCATCCTGGCGGAGATCCGTGTGGTCGCGGCGGGCGGTCACGTGCGCTTATTACTGTCACGAACTCTGGAGTGTTTGTTTGTTTTTGGGGACTTTTAGCTTGTCTTTATTTTGAAATCGTGTCACTCCCTCCCTGTTAGACGCCATGTTGTTTTGTTTACTTCCTGGCTTTCCCCCACCTGTCGGTTTATGTGTGTTTACCTCCTGGTGTCTGCGTGGTCGATCGTTTCTGTGTTTTGTTCCCAGCTGTTGCTCGTTTATTCACTTAATCACTTCTCATCATGTTGTTTCATTCTTTAAATCACGATCGCGTTGTGTCCTGTGTATTTTGGTTAATCACTAGTCATGTATTTATTTCCTGTGTATTCCCTGTCACTCTAGCCGTTTTTCTAGTCTTGCCTTGCTCTGTCACCTAGTCTTGCCTTGTTTTTTTTGTTAACCCTAGTCTTGCCAGTTTGACCTCTTCTTTGATTCCCTGGTTCTCTGCTTCTGCTTCCGTTTCCGTTGCAGGTGGGATGTTTGGTCAGACTGTTCTGAGTTTCCCTTGCACTCCTTCACTCACTGGGGTGGTCAACACTGGAGTCGCGTGCCTGGTCGGGAGCTTTAATCTGGGATCAGAGGGATTCACATCCAATTTCCAATGCTGCTCAACACCGTCATCGAGCTGCACTAACACTGTGATTCCACCAGGTGAAGCAAGACAAAACTCTGTAATCTCCTCGCCTAATGACGCAGCCACGCGCTGAATTGTTTGTTGTTGCCAGAACTGCTGCCCACGTCACCCAACGGACTGAAGTGTTTCACCGGCAACGGATCAAGCTCCTCGCAGTCGCTGGCCTGCCTAGCCGATGAGAACCAGTGCATGACGGGTGAACTCTCATCCCCTACTTCTATTGGGTTTTCAGCAGTAGCATACTGAGTTTAAGCTAAAAAAGAAAAAAAAAAAAAAAATAATAATAATAAGAGGTTTTATTTTCTAATACAGAAACAAAGTTTAACACCTCCATGTTTCAAAAATGGTCAAACAAAATAAATGAAGAGCAAAAAGTCAGTCTCAATCTCAAATTTGCAAAAAAAAAAAATAAATAAATTAAATTCCGAGCTGATGTGATTCTCAGTCGTTACCTACAATAGACATTACCTTTATTAACGTTACAGTCATGTCACAGTATTTTCTTGCCTTGTTAGACTTGGTAACTACAATGTACTTCTGTAAAGTCAGGGAAGATCTGTAAAGTTTAACTTAACATTACATTTTAAAAATGTAATACAGCTTTTAATTAAAAAAAGCGATAAAAAACGATTAATCAACAATCAAGATGTAACGGTAAGTGTCAATTCAAATGCAGTGGAGTAGAGAGTAAAAGTTGCTTTACCACACTTAAGTTAAGTAACAAAGTACATTTACTCAAGTACTTTACACGGTTTTTATTTTTTACATGCTGTCAAACGATACATTTTGTAACTAATTAATCACACTTCCCTAACCAAATGAATCGCAATTAAAAGACTGACGCTTGTTCTATTGGATACTGAGGTGTAATATGTCAATTAATGTAAACGCAACACTAAAAAGACAACGTTTAAATACTGTGTCAAAATTTTGTACTTTTTGCTCAATTGCCAATATATTTTCTCTTTAGTGCGTTTTTTTTTTTTTTTTTTTTTAACCCTCCGAGGTCGAGTCGCACTAAAAATACTCCGT
>MU204420.1:10792427-10807427 GCA_017309775.1 Paedocypris sp. Pulau Singkep
ATTCTTATCAAGAGATATTGTTGAAGCTGAATTTCCTAATAGAAGAGTTGTTTTATTGTCTAATTTTTGGTACATGTTTTTACAGATGTATTTTTAGAGTTAATTTTGCAAAATTAAAGCATATTAAACTTCAATTATATGTATATACAAAGATATTATATTAAAGATTAACAAGTAATATTTCAGACTTTTGAAAAATATAAATTGTTATATGTGTGTGTGTGTGTGTGTGTGTGTGTGTGTGTGCGCGTGTGTGTGTGTGTGTGCGCGCGCGCGTGCATGCGTGTATTATTATTATTAATTTTTTTTTTTTTTTTCAAAAGTCTAAGATGCTATTATTTTGTTACGGGTTTTCACAGATTTTTTTTATTATTTTATTAGAAGTTAATTACAGGAGTAACCCCATTGAACCATAAGAAAGCGCGTTCATCAACCTCAGAGAAGCCTGTCTGAATTTGTGTCCCGAGGCCGATTGTCCTCTTTTTTGGAAATCAAAATATGGTCACCCTAACATTAATAATTGAGTATCTGGTTCTTTACTCACCTAAATTTGAATGACACTTATCGTTACTAACGTATCGTTGAAATTTCATTTCAATATTGGGAAAATACACCTCATAAATGAAGAGTTTCTTGTTTTTCCACATTTCTTGATGTTTTTTGAGCCTCAACTCAGTACGAGTCAAATACTCAAGTTCTTATAAAATCGGATACTTTACTACTTTTACTCAAGTCTTCTTGGAATCGATGACATGTAATAAGAGTCATCTTTACAGTAGAGTATCTGCACTTTTACTCAAGTAGGAATTTCAGGAACTCTCAACTCCTCCGCAAATTAAAGATGATGGTTTTTGTTTTAAATGATTAGATTGTGATAAACTGTCCAGCTGTATACGTATATGAACTGTCATGAACAGTAGAAGTCCAGCCTTTGTTTCTTGGATGTTGTTGTAGCATCAGAAGTTGAACCTGGTGAGCTCCTGCATGTCCATCACCATGACGGTTGGAGACGTCGACTGTGGCGCCAAAGTTCTGGACAACGAAATCACCTGCAGGATCCCCAACAATCTGACCATCCCCAGCGAGGGTCTACCGGTCAAGGTGAGAGGAACAACAGCGTTAGAAATAAACTGCGTTATTTTTTTCAACAAAAAGTCATCTAACGTAAATACTTTCTCCTTCCTTACAACGTCATTACCATTACTGACAAAAATGCGGCACTGCTATAATCGTGATCACCAACACGTTTTTTTTTTCGGTTTTTTTTTCTGGTGTGTGTGTATGTGTGTTTGTGTGTTTGTGGGGGCGGGACGTAGATGGTGATTGGTGCGTCTGTGAACGTAGTTCGACTGAAAACGTGATGATGGGCTTAGATTAAACGTCCATCATTTACCACCCGGGAGTAGAGTAGTGCGCACAGTTGCACACACCAACCACCAGGAGTCAGCGAAGAGTCGAAGAGATGGACATGGAGTTTTATTTTACTACCTGTTCACGTCTTATTTTAATTTGCTTACTAGGAGTGTACATTTTTGTTACTGGTATTTCATATTGTTACATTGTTAAGCATTATATTGAGAGCAGAACACTTTTTACTTTTGTCAAAATTAAAATACAGTAGGCTACATTACGTTTACCGGTTAAGTGACAGTTTTTATTCATTAATTTTTGCTAAATTCTTTAAAAAACACCATTTATATTCAGACTCATTTGTTATATGTCATAAATCTCTTGTATCCATCTATTGTATTTTATTAATTCACTAAACTAATGATAATATTTGCAATAATATATTGCATTTTGATAGGTGCCCTCTCATATTGTCCCATAGCAATATTAAAATAGTGTTAATTCATGTGCAATGCTTTATGATTTATCACTTGTATTTAATTGTATTTTATTGCTTTTGCGTTTTATTTTTTTTATCCCCCTTTTTAAATTTTTTTTTTGTTCCATCACCCCCCCCCCTCCCCCTCTCTCTCTGTTAACATGCTGGACGATTGCAAAATACATTTCACTGCACGTTGTTGAAAAATAATTGTGGATGTGACCAATAAAATTTGAGTTTGAATTTTGAATTTGAATTAATAATGTATTATATTTAGTGTCCATTTCATTCATTTAACATATTTATTATTGAGAGCAGCCAAGTTATTTGACAAAAAAAAAACAAAGAAAAGAAAAAGCAACACCATAGTTACTTTCCCTGGTAATTAGTTACTTTTAAAACGATGTAACTCAATCACAACTCAGTTACTGTTTGTGAGAAGTAACTAGTAACTGTAACTAATGTCTTTTTTAATCTCCCGCGCAGGTGACGGTGAACGGCTTTACTCATAACGTGGGCAGCGTGGTGCTGGTCAGTAACCACTACATGGTGGGCATCGTGCTGGGCATCCTGGCGGCGCTGGTGACGGGCGCGGTCATGGCCTTCATCGTGCTGAAGCACCTGCGCAATCAGAAAAAAGGTCAGTGTCCGTTTACAATCCTGAGGCTCGGTTAGTGTTTGCAACGCAGGGCCGTAGGTTTGATCCTCAGAGAAATCATAGTACGGTTTAGAACCACCTTTTCATTTCATGTCATTGTTTCTCTTTTTTCTTTTATTCATATATTTATGTTAATATTTGCAAAACTAGGGGAAAACCAGTCAAAACCAGTCAATTCCTTGTTGTCATTTGCAACTTGGCCAATAAAGTTTCTGATTCTGATCTTTTTCGAATTTTAGAAGCTCAAAAACTTGGGGGGTGCTTATAATCGCATAATTCAAAGATTTTTTTTTTCTTTTTCCATATTTCTAGTCATGAGCAATCACAAATATTCGAAATACGTTGTTTTATGCAGCGGCATTTATGCGTTTTTTTATTTAAATAATGTTTCCGGAGGCAGATTAGCTCTTAACAGGGACACATTTACACAAAAAGAAGATTAAACTAAACACAATCCTTAATATTTTAACATACAGACCGTATTGCATCCGGTAGATCTGCGCTAACGGCTAACGGCTAGCACCTGAAAACGAGTCTGGCACGCTAAAGCGTAAGAGTCAAACACAATCAAATGGCTCTGTCTGCTGCACAGAGAAAAACAATACTGTTCGGATATTTAAGTCTAATAAAAACCGAGCTCAGCTTTAGTCTGGCGTGCAAAGGCTCATGGGAGCCTAATGCCTTGCTGGAGTGAGCCGCTAAGGGTTGTGGGAAGTGGAGTTTTCATGATTTGAATAGAAAAGAATAGAATAGACTAGAATTGAAGTGATACAAGTCACAAGTTAGGTTTGGTAAAAAAAAAAAAAAATGTATTTGTCTCTCTGTATGTAAAAATGTACGTAATTTAGCCAGAAAAAAAGAAACTTTTTTTTTTTTTTTTTTGCATAATAACGTTATAATAACGTCATAATAACTCACCTGTTTAATCTGGCATTTGGACTATAAAACGCCACTCATTACTCTTTTTGTCCCATGTGTCTGTCTTAAATTTTTTATTTTTGTGTTTTGTAAAGTGTCCTTGGGTGTTGTGAAATACGCTGCCAAATTAAATGTATTATCATTATTATTATTATTATTATTATTATTATTATTATTTTGATTTCATGAACTTTTCCATCAGTCAATCAAATACACGACATTTCTCTGTACGACTTTTGAGCAAAGCGAGTTAGTTTGGACAGAGGTATCTGCTGAATATGTGAAACTAAATATTTCTCCAGATTTCAGAGTTTGACTTGCTTGTTTTTTACATCCACAGCGTCGCTGACGGAGAATCATCTCTCTCATTTCTCCCATAGTCGTTCACGCAATAACAGTGTGGATTTTTGTCCTTTGGGAGACTATCGACGCGGTGAGACCAAAAGCTTTTTTTTTTTACTCTGTTATAAAAATGTTTAATAATATTTTTAAATATTTAAAACGTGTATAGTTTATCTGCACATGTCAGTTTCCTGTCCTGTCCAATCATACACGCCCTGAGAAAAGAGCTCAAGTCTGATTGGTTGGAGTCGCAGCCTGCAGAAATCATCTCATTTAAATTATGTTATAGTTTTTATTGTTAACTGTTATTGTTTTATATGTTAACATTTTAAGTATTCATGGAGAAAATATGAAACAAAATGTGGAAAAAAACTGTAATTAATAGTCCTGTCAAACGATTATTTTTTTTAACTAATTAATTGCACTTTCCCGACCAAATTAATTGCGACTGATCGCGATTAACCGCAAATAAACAACTGAAGCTTGTATTATTGAATATTGAAGTGTGAAATGTAAATTAATATAAACGCAGTACTGAATAAACACTCGATTAAATACTGTAATATAATTTAATACACTTTTTGTTCAATTTGCATTACATTTTCTTCAACATCATACTTGCAATAAACCATCCAGAATCTTGAAATTAACTGTTGGTTTGGAAGATATATCTCTTAAAGAAAAAAAAATCACCTGTACTGTATGTCTTAGAAACAATGGCAAAAAAAATATTTTCATGTTCAAAAGGATTTCAAAAAAAAAAAGTTCACAATACGCAAATTACCGTACACATAAATCTGGCAAAGTTTTAAAGTGAAATTCTCCGTCTAAACATCCGTCCTTGCTCTTATTAAATGCACGTTGAACAAACAAAAAAAAGTGTTTGTCCAATAAAAATAAAAACATAACATAATAAAAATAAACATCACCATTAAGCAATTCGAAATGAATGGCGTGCGTTAACGCGTTAATTTTGACAGTCGCGATAATTCAATATTTATGTGATTCAGATATCTTTAGGCCGTCACAGGCGGACGTGCCCCTCACAACAGTCCCCTCCTCTGGTGGACCCGTGGTGTTCTCCGGCCTGGCCTACACCGGCCCCCTGGACTCCACCCTGACCCCTCTCATGCCCCCCGAGACCATCTCCATCACCAGCTTCCGGCCCGAGCTGCTGGAGGAGGTGAAGGACGTGCTGATTCCTGCCTCCACGCTCATGCTTCACCACCACCAGATCATTGGCAAAGGTGTGGGCTTCCAGAGGTGTAGAGTACTTGGATAACATACTTGAGTAAAAGTACAGATACCTTACTGTAAACATGACTCCAGTACTGGTCACTGATTCCAAAAAGACTTGAGTAAAAGTCGTGTGTCTGTGTGTGAACAGTATTAATTAACAATGACTAAGCTGCTTGTTCATTAGATGTTCATCATTAACAAACGTGTTACCAAGTATTTGTCGTGTTTAATTCACACGTTGTTAATAAGGAATACAGTTGTTATTCATGCTTAGTTAATGCTAAATAAGTTGTAAAGTTGAAGCAAAAAAAAACACCAAGAAATGTGGAAAAACAAGAAACTCTTTAATTTATGCACTGTAAAAAATGATTTCTTTAGATTTCTTTAGAATTTAACTTGTCTTTTTTTACTCATTTTGGTTTTTATTCTCTTTTTTTCATGTGCAATTTTTGCAGTGTGAGGTTTTATTTTCTAATATAAAAACAAAACAGCTCAGTGTGTCAAAATGGCAGAACACAATAGATTAAAAACAACAATCACAGCACAATCACAATGTAAGTGCCCATTCACATGTAGTGGAGTAAAGAGTACAAATAATCAATCAATAATGTAGGTAAGTAGAGAGAAAAAGTTACTTATATACTTGTTTCTCGGCAAAGTAAAAAAGCAGCCAAAAATACTCAAGTAAAGTAACAAAGTCCATTTACTCAAGTACTTTACACCTCTGATCCGGTAATACTGTAAAGTGGGAACGTTGTGACGTATGATTGTGTTTCCTCAGGACACTTTGGCACAGTTTACCACGGTTATCTGACGGATCACGGCAACAGAGAAATACACTGCGCTGTCAAGTCTCTCAACAGTGAGTGTTTTAAAATGCATTTAATTTACCACACACACTTTATTTGTCTTGCAATTTACACAGACACACACACACACACACACACACACACACACACGCAGACAGACAGACAGATGCAGTACGTGAAATTTCATGTAATTAAAATAGTCAAAATGTAATTTGGCTGTTGAAAAAGTTACTAGTCTTTGTTCACTAAAAGTTACAAAGTATAATGTGTATTTGAAAAAGAAAAGGCAACAATGTGCAAATGTTGCACACACACTGCCAATGTGTATATTTGTGACATTATATCAATTTACGTATATATTTATTTATTTCATTTTTTACTCTTTGTGTCACTGTTTTTATAGTCATTTTCATATAAAATGAATTTAAATAGATTTACATTTATTTAAATTATACTTGTATGTTATATTTGTCTGTCTGTCTGTTTATTGTTATCTTTTTTGTTATTGTTATCTATCTATCTATCTATCTATCCATCCATCCATCCATCCATCCATCCATCCATCTATCTATCTATCTATCTATCTCACTGTCCTGTTCCCATTGTATCTCTCTCTCCCTCCCTCTCTCTTTCTCTCTCTCTCTATCTCTCTCTCTCTCTCTCTCTCTCTCTCTCTCTCTCTCTCTCTTTCTCTCTCTCTTTCTCACTATCTATCAACCTACCTACCTACCTACCTGTCTATCTATCTATCTATCCATCCATCCATCCATCCATCCATCTATCTATCCATCCATCCACCTACTTATTGTTCTCTCTTTCCATCTTTCTTATCTTTTTTGTTATGTCTGTCTGTCTATCCACCTACCTATTGATATCTTTTTCCATCTCTCTTACCATTCTTGTTGTCTGTCTTTCTATCTGTCCATCTGTCTGTCTATTTTTATTTCTGGTACATGGACGAGTGTCGACTTTCACAGAATAAAAGCCACGATGGCGAATCCACTCCCTGTGTCTGGCAGGAATTACAGACGTGGAGGAGGTGGAGCAGTTTCTGAAGGAGGGCATCCTGATGAAGGGCTTCCACCACAGCAACGTTCTGTCTCTCCTGGGCATCCTGCTGCCCGAGGAGGGGCTTCCTCTGGTGGTCCTACCCTACATGAAACACGGAGACCTGCGCCACTTTATCCGCTGTGAGAAAAGGGTCAGTTCATCGGAGTCCATCCAGACGTTTTCGACACATTCACATTTCTGCAGACATGTTTTTTTTAAACCCAACGTTGAATAGTTTTACATCGAAACCACTTCACACTTTGCTTGGGATTTGAACCCAGAACCTTCAATGTTGCGAGCAAAGACACACGACGTGAGTGGATGACCACGTGTCACATGACTCGCATCTCGTTAATTACTAGTCTTTTAGGTTGCTGTAAAATATATCAATAAATGATACAAATAAATCGTTAAATGTACAGTATATCCCGCGATCCTGCAAAGGTAGAAGATGAATGAATGAGTGTACGGTATATAAAATAAATATATAAATAAAGAATAATGTCAAGCTTTTGTTTAAAATAATAATTAACACATGTCCACTAACACACATAACGTTTGCAGCATTTTTTTATGATTCATAATGCATATTTATAAAATTTATTATTTAGAGTAATATTGTAATTATTAAATTATGAAAATTACTTATATGATTTATTATTCTTTCTATTATATTTTTTATAAGTATAAAAACCATGTGCTCAACTGGCTATCATTTTTAGATGTGGCAAAAAAAGTGTAGTTGTTGAGAATTTCTTTATAATAATGACACAATACTGCCAATAAATAAAACATGTATATTTTTAAGTAAACAAAAATCTCAAACCACGAAATTGGTGCTTGCAGTTATATTTTTTTATTACTTATGTCAGACTAATGTTGGAATTTAAAACCAACTATGTTCTAAACTGGAATAAAGTAATATTTACAGTAATTTACTGCTCTTTATAGTCCCTGGCAAACTGTAGTTGTTGCTGCAAAGACACAATAAATCAACACTGTATAAAAAACTGTAAATTCACAATAAAACATTTTCATTAACAGGACTGTTAATACAGAATTAAGAAATCAATACTGTACAAAATCCCTGCAAATTCAATGTTTTTTTTTTCTTTAACAACACGTTGCTGATTTTTTTTCAAAGCATCATAATAATAAAAAAGTTGTATTATACTACTGTAAATTGAAAAATCAAGTTCGGAATAAAGATTTTACAATATGCTACTGTAAAGTAAAGTGTGTGAGTTATTATGGCCACTAGGGGGCGTGTCTTAGTCGTGCTCTGCATTTAACTATCCAGTGAAGCTACACACACACACACAAACCCGGAGCAGTGGGCAGTCTTTAGCCGTGGTGCATGTGAAGGTCCGTGTCTTGACCACGAACATCATCAAGTCGGCTGAATACTACGTTCTTTTCCAGAATCCCACAGTGAAAGATCTGATCGGCTTCGGGCTGCAAGTGGCTAAAGGAATGGAATATCTGGCACAAAAAAAGTTTGTACACCGTGATCTGGCCGCACGCAACTGCATGTGAGTTTAACCGTAATATCTACCTTGACTTACTCGTTCGCTGTGTCCAATCCATTTTCCCATTGGAATTATAAATGCCATTAATCCGTCCCAATCCTCAAAATGCAGCTCCGTATTGTTTTGTTTCACGTCGCTAATTAAAGAAATTACCATTAAAGTGTTTTTGTGTAATGGATTTGGTATAAAACATTGCAGACCACATTTTTATTAATATAATAAGATTATAGGGAGTCTGTGAGATTGAGGTTGATGGATTAAAATACAGTAGAAACAGAGATTGATTTTTTTTTTTACTTTTAACTTTTTTAACACATTTACTTTCAATAGTTCGCTTTTTCGACAAACTCTCCTCATGTTCAACTCTATCTATCTATCTATCTATCTATCTATCTATCTATCTATCTATCTATCTATCTATCTATCTATCTATCTATCTATCTATCTATCTATCTATCTACCTCTCTATCTATCTATCTATCTATCTATCTATCTATCTATCTATCTATCTATCTATCTATCTATCTATCTATCTATCTATCTATCTATCTATCTACCTACCTACCTACCTACCTACCTAAAGTTATCTTTTTCATTCTCTTTCTTGTTGTCTATCTGTCTCTCTCTCTCGCTGCCTCTCTCTCTCTCTCTCTCTCTCTCTCTCTCTCTCTATCTATCTATCTCTATCTATCTACCTATTGTTATTTCTTTCCATGTCTCTTATCTTTTTTGTTATGTCTGTATGTCTGTCTGTCTATATTTCCATCTATCTATCGTTATCTCTCTCTTATCTTTTTTGTTTTGTCTGTCTTACTATCTATCTACCATAACAACCTAAACCTATCTACCTATTGTTATCTTTTTACTTCTCTCTTACCTTTTGTTCTCTCTCTCTCTCTCTCTCTCTCTCTCTCTCTCTCTCTCTCTCTCTCTCTCTCTCTCTCTCTCTCTCTCTCTCTCTCTCTCTCTCTCTCTCTCTCTCTCTCTCTCTCTCTCTCTCTCTCTCTCTCTCTATCTACCCACCTACCTACCTACCTACATACCTACCTACCTGTTATCCCTGTCTGTCCATCCATCCATCCATCCATCCATCCATCTAATATATTCATTCGACACTAGTGAGACACACACTTCTCTCTTTCATCAATAGTGTTTTGTCGTCGTCTTGGTTAAAGTGTGATGCATCTCTTCACCGGTCTGATATCTCCTCAGGCTGGACGAGTCGTACACGGTGAAGGTGGCGGACTTCGGGATGGCTCGGGACGTCCTGGAGAAGGAGTACTACAGCGTCCAGGACCACCGGAAGGCCAAGCTGCCGGTGAAGTGGATGGCCATCGAGAGCCTGCAGACGCAGAAGTTCACGTCCAAGTCCGACGTGGTGAGGAAGGTCTCGCTCTCCTCTGCTACTCATCCCCTGGCGGGCTTGTGTGTCTCCTCCAGTGGTCCTTTGGGGTTCTGATGTGGGAGATGCTGACGCGAGGAGCCAGCCCGTATCCTGAGGTCGACCCGTATGATGTCACGCATTACCTCTTAAAGGGCCGGCGCCTCCCCCAGCCTCAGTTCTGTCCCGACCCGCTGTGAGTCTCGTCTCTTCTAGTGTTCCAGTCTTTCTCTCTTGCTGGTTGTCAGTGGTGTGAAGTACTTGAGTAAAGCGACTTTGTTACTTAAGTTAATTTGTGCTCTGTTTTACTATTGAGTATCAAGTATGTAAGCAGCTTTTCCTCTCTAGATAATAGAGAAGGTAGAAGGTGATGGAGAAACGTAAAGGTGCTTGAGAAACTAATATATAAATGTGTCTATCTGTCTGCCTGTCTATCTATCTGTCTGTCTGTCTGTCAGTCTGTCTGTCTGTCTGTCTGCCTGTCTGTCTATCTGTCTGCCTGTCTATCTATCTATCTATCTATCTATCTATCTATCTATCTATCTATCTATCTATCTATCTATCTATCTATCTATCTATCTATCTATCTATCTATCCATCCATCCATCCATCTATCTATCTATCTATATTTGTTACTTAAGTATATTTGTGCTCTGTTTTACTATTGAGTATCAAGTATGTAAGCAACTTTTCCTCTCTAGAAAATATAGAAGGTAGAAGGTGATGGAGAAACGTAAAGGTGCTTGAGAAACTAATATATAAATGTGCGATGTATAAAATAAATATATAAATAAAGAATAATATCAACAAAGCTTAAGTTTAAAATAATAATTAACACAATTCCAGTAACACATGTACAGTTTGCAGCATTTTTTATTGTTTATAATATTTATTTATGTCATTTATTGTTACGACTAATATTGTAATTATTAAATAATAATTATTTGTATGAGTTATTGTGATTTATAGTATAATTATTGTATGAAAACAATTAGCTTGACTGGCTATCATTTTTAGAAGTAGAAAAAAGTGTGCTTGTTAATAATGACACAATACTGCCAATAAATTAAAAAATATATATTGTTTGTAAACAAAAAGCTCAAACACCGCAATTGGTCCTTGCAGCTATATTTTTTTATTATTTGATGTTGGACTGATTAAGACTGATGTTGGAACGTAAAACCAACTAATTTTGGATAAAGTAAGTTGTTAAGTAATTTACCGTTTTTTACAGTCACACTAAGCAAAGTCACAAAAAATCAATACTGTAAAAAACCCTGTAAATTAACAATAAAAAAATATATTTAACAGCACTGTGCCGTTTTATACAGACACAAGACATCAACACAAATCCGTGCAAATTCAATTTTCATTAATAACACGTTGCTGTTTTATACAAAGCATCTCGACGTGTCCTGTGCTTTAATGAAAAACAAGTAATTTTGAATCCGGGATAGACTTTTATGTTGAACTATTATTTTGACCCGGACCTGGGGATCGCGTCACTTCCGCGTTTGCGCTATTGTTTGTTTCTCCTGACTTCCGCGTGTGTTTGTTTTCCTGATCAGCTGTTTTACGTCACTCCTTCTTTTCTCCAGATCACGTTAATTGTCTCGTTTATGTTCCAGGTGTTTGTCATTGCTTGTCATTATGTCTAGTATTTAAGCACGGGGTTTGTCGGATCGTCTCATGTGTTGGTTGTCGTCTTGTCACTAGTCAAATCTCTTGTTCAAGTCTTGCCTTGTTTTTGGAATAAACCACGTGTCAAGGAATTAACCCTTTCTTCCCGTCTTCTTCCGTGCTGTGCATGGGGATCCACTCCCAAGCCCTGAGACAGCCCCCGCATTGTTATTTTTTTGTATATTTATTTATTGTTATATTTTGTTTTGGACAAACGCTTTGGTGTTGGAGGTTGATGGAGTTCAGAGATGATTCCGGAGCGGAGTAAAGGTCACTCTGGGGTTTCTCAGCACCTCCAGCACTGCGAGAGTTAATCATCCTGCAGTGTGGCACATTACTCACCGATCTTCTCGGCTTTAGCGGTGAATCATCAGCCGGCTGGTGCGGGTACGGCGTGTCCTCCAGGTGTCCATCACGCAGGGTTCCTGCGGGTGCTTGAAGTCCAGGAACATGCTTGAATTTCAATAATGCGTTTTCAAGGCCTTGAAAGAGCTTGGATTTTAAAGGAAATGTTTGAGAATGTAATTGTACAGTGAAATTTGGATAAGTGCAATTTTTTTTGACAAGTTGGGACCGGACCCGGACTTAGGGCGAGTGTGCGGTCTCTATATAATGCAAATACACTACTTAATAAATACACTACTTTAACTAGTAGATAGACAAATTCAAATTTTATTGGTCACATATATATATTATACTTGGTACAATATGTAGTGACGTGTTTTAATTATTCCAGCATTTAAACATTGTGATGGGGGAGATACAATAAAATGTGCCAGAGGGAAATACAATTATAAGAAGATAAAGAATGGAAATACAATAAAATACAGTAGATATAAAGATAGAATACAAAATATGAATAAAAATACAAAATTATCAAGATAAGAATACAGTAAAATAACGTAAAAAAAAAGTTAAAGAAAAAGACTATTTAAATCATCAAGACGAAGCTTTTTGACTGTTGAGATGTTCAAGTTCAAGTTTATTTATATAGCGCTTTTCTTAGTTCCAGACCAACGCAAAGTCACTATGCGGAATTATGGAAAAAATTGTCTTTAAATAAGAAAAATGTCTTACAGTATCTGTGTTCAAAAATTAGGAAAAAGAATGTTAAAAAGCAAAAATGAAAAATGAAGAGATGTGTTATGGTATTTAACGTTTCTTTCTTTTCTTTTCTTTTTTTAATCAAGAAATTTTGTAGTTGTTTTTTTTTCTTTTAAAATGTCAGTTTTTTTTTTGTTTTTACATTTTCACACATGCGCTTTGAGACTGTGAAAAGCGCCCCACAAATGCAAATTCATGAACTTGAACTTGAACTTGAACTTTTTAATATCCGACTTGATTATATTCCCTCGTTTACACATTGATCAAAGAAAGTGCTACTGCTTGTTGTCAAACTTAGAAACTTAGTAGAGAAAACTTTCCCTCAAAATGTTTCGTTTTGATTTATAGGCATCGCTTGAAATAGAAATTTTATGCAAACTGTGCTGGAAAAACTTGAATATGGACTTTGAAAGTGCTTGAGAAGGTTGTCGGAAGCCTGATCCCGGCTTGTGTGGGTCCGCAGGTTCTCCATCATGTTACAGTGCTGGGACCCCGACCCCGACAGCAGGCCCACCTTCTCCACCCTGGTTGGTGCGGTGACCAGTATCCTGTCCAGCCTGGAGGGGGAGCACTACATCAGCCTCAAGGTCACCTACGTCAACCTGGACCAGCCACGCCCTTACCCCGCCCTCACCGACTCTGCTGACGAATACGACTCATCGGATGACAGAGACTCCGCCTCCAACTGATTGGCTGGCTGCTTGATTCTAAAAGACGTCAGGTGTTGTTTTGACCAACAATTGTGTGGTTTCGTTTCAGGTGACGATGTTGAGAAATAATCGGCCGTGATTGGTCAATGTGGCCACCGGGTGACGCCCGCGAGCAACGTTTTTTTTTTTAAGTGAGGGCACAGTCGATGCAAAATGGGATTGTCGTGGATGGTTTTTCTGTCATGATTAGTTTTTATTATTCACTTTAATGTTTTAAAATGTTGCTCACAATGCAAACACAGCTGGAGAATGTTTGCTGGAGGCTAAAATATTCTGCTCTGGGTCTCATAAAGATTTAAGACCATTTTGGCTGTATTTATTTATTTATTATTATTATTATTATTATTATTATTATTATTATTATCATCATCATCATTATTAATAAATCTACATCCCTAATTGTATTTATATTAAAAACAATCATTAAATTATTGGTATTATCATTAATAATAATAACAATAAAAATATTGTTATTATTATTAATTCAATAATATTGAAATTACTTGCTCAAATAATAATAAAAATAATTATGATAATAATAAAAATAATAATACATACTAATATTATTATTATTTTATTATTTGAGTAACGAATTTCATTACGCTGGATTAATAATTATTGCTCTGTCCAAAAACGTTTTGGAATTTTTACGATTGCATGTTAGCGTGGGTTTCCTCTGGGCTTCCCATTTCCTTCCACAGTCCAAACACATGCGATTAGGAGAATTGGCATTGGAATATTGACCGTAGTTGTGTGTGTGTGTGTGTGTGTGTGTGTGTGTGTGTGTGTGCGTGTGTGTGTTCTGCTCTGTGATTGGTTGTGACACAGACTGTATCTTGCCTCGGGCCCAGAGTTGCTGTGATTGGCTCCAGCTCCCCAGAAATGGAGTTAAAAAAAATTGTCCAAAACCACCGAAATAGATTTAATCTGACAACTGATTTGATAGAAGAAATCGGAAGTAGTTCAAGGAAAATCAGAGCGAACACTTAGCAAGTTGCCAGTTTTTTTACTTTATTTTTTATAATGTGTTATTGTTACATTCCAAGCATTCCATGTCTCCACTGACAATGACATATGTAGTGCGGAATTCAATAGGGAAATTTTCCAGCTATACGTATGACGTAGACAAACTGCTCGGCTATATTTAGACACTGGACATTTGCTTTTAATAAGTCCGATACCTTTGTATTTCGTTATTTTACTCAAACCATTCATCTAGAATCTCAGTACATTGTACACGTACATCACATCACCATATCATATATATATTTATCTCTCCTTTGTGAACCATTGACTTTGTGTATATACTATGGCTTTGCGTGTATTTTAGTAATGACTTTGAGAATATGTGATTTACAGGACCTGTGGTCGATGATGACATCACTGCCACAATTTTACTTGAATATATCGTATAGAATGATAGGACGCTTTTTAAATTCGCTTCTAGCGGAGTTTCTAAACAAAATCTAAGTTGACTCGTTTTTTTCTGTATTTCAATGATTAATCTTTATAGTGTTAGTAATGTTGTGTAGTGTTTTTACTATCTTTATGTATGGAAAAATATATGTGGGATATTTCAAATATTCATGGAAATCTTTTCGTTTCACAGCCACTAGGGGGCAGTAGAAACGTTTTTTTTTTCTTTTCCCGCATTTCGCATTTCTCATACACAGTATTACAGGCATGTACAGTTTATATTGGAACAATTCTATAATTATTGAACTATACTGAACAATAAATCAAGACTGTTGC
>MU204420.1:10809927-10843093 GCA_017309775.1 Paedocypris sp. Pulau Singkep
AGGGGGAGAGAGAAGGGAGTGAGCGAGAGAGAGAAAGAGAGAAAAAGAGGAGAGCACACCTTCCTCTCTATTACGCTTGTCCATTCATCCATCCATCTTTTTGTCTGTCTGTTTATCTATTTATATAAGTGTCTGTCAACCCACCTTCTTTTTTTGCCTCTCTCTGTCTGTCTGTCCTCTTTGTTCTTTTTTCAGTAAGTCTGTCCATCCATCCATTCATCCATCCATCTATATGTCTGTCTAATCATCTTTCTATTCGTTTGTTCCGTCTCTCGTGTCAGTTTGTCTGTCCAACTATATATCTCACCGTCTCCATCTACCGGTATCCTTCCGGCCAGCCACAAATATCAGTCTGTCTGTCCTGTCCAGTCTGTCTTTTTTGGCTACAGACAGATAGAAATAGATAGAGAAGGCGCGCACACACACACACACACACTGAGGTTTGATTGACAGGTCTGCTGGGTGAAGCTGACTGGCATCTGGTCTCAGGGTGGGACCGGGGGTCTCTGGTGGACCCTTCACATCTCCGTCCCAGTAGACTTTCCTATTTGAATTGCAGAAACAAAGATGTTTCTCCTCGATCCACAAATCATCATCTCAGCATGTTTCTCCTTCGAATCCAAACAGATGTGAAGGTACGTGTGAGCAGAGGTGTCAAGTAGCAAAGTCGAAATGTGTTTTGTATCTTTACTTGAGTAGAATTGAGGCTTATTTATACTTTACTTTAGTAACAACCTCCCACCTCCTACTTTTAAACTTTGTTATGCACTTGTCCCCGTGGGGCAATTACTGTAGCAAAATTACTTCTACTTCTTACTTGTTAATGCAATTATCTGTGCCTTCCAATCCTTACACTTTGAAAACTGTCCATGTTACTCCTATTTAATTTCGGTTCGTTTTATTAGAGAGGGAGGAGGAGAGAAAGATGGAGTGAGAGAGAGTGAAGGAGGAGAGAAATATAGAGTGAGTGAGAGAGAGAGAGTAGGGCAATTAACAGTTAATTAATTTAAGGACAACGTAGAAGTAAATAATTACTTCTGCTTGTTACGTTTTAATTCAATCACCTGTACATTCTACTCCTTACTTTTTTAAAACTGGAGGAGAGAAAGATGGAATGAGAGAGAGAAAGACAGAGAGAGAGAGGGTGAGTGTGTGAGAAAGAGAGGAGAGAAATATAGCGTGAGTAAGTGAGAGAGACGGACAATTAACGATTAATTAATTTAAGTAAAAAGTAGAAATAAATAATTATTTTTACTTCTTATATTTTGCAATTATTTGTACCTTCTACTCCTTATATTTTCAAAACTATCCACGTTATACCTATTTTCATTTTGGTTAGTTTTATTTCCGTTTTGTCATCAATCTAAAAAAAGATTACGGTGAACTTGATTGTGATTGGATGAGACGTAGACTCCGAATCATTCCGAAACCCCATTGGTTTGTGTGCGGTCCAACGCACCTGCGCGAGTCCTATGCCGTTTTTTTCCTTGTACTACGTTTACTTTTTTACTTTATGGTTGTTATACCAGTACTAGTACTTTTACTTCGGCAGAAGAATTTACTTAAGTAACAAATGTGAGTACGTGTGAGTGACTAACATTACTAATACTTCCCCCGATCAACCTGGAGCTCAACATCTCCTGGTCTCACGCTGGTCTGAGCTTCATCATCACCTTCATCACAAGTGACAATCTGGTGTCAGAGCGCCAGGTTTAATTCCGGTCTCGGCTGGTGTGGGTGTGGAAGCCACGGAGACCAGATAAACAACACGGCTCGGAAACACGAAAAACGATGATGTTCAGACGCATCGAAGGATTTAACAAGCAAAGGGTCGTTATTATTGGAGGTTGGAGGCGACGCCCATTTTTTGGCAGCACGGTGGAGCAGTGGGCAGCGCTGTCGCTTCACAGCAAGGAGATTGAGTGTGAGGTTCAAGGCTTTTCTCAGAGGTGTAAAGTACTTGAGTAAAGGGACTTTGTTGCTAAATACTTAAGTATTTTGGGCTGCTTTGTACATGTACTATCTATAATAGAAACAGCTTTTATACTCTATTTGAGTATCTGTCCACTACATTTGAAATTGCCCTTACTGTTACTCGTTACATTTTCTTTTTTTTTTTTTAAGTCGGCATTTTTTTCTACCGCGGTTCATTTCTTTGGTGATCTATTTTGTTCTGCAATTTTGAAACAATGAGGTGTTAAATTTCATTTCTTCATGTGTAATAAAACCTCATTAATAAAGAGTTTCTGTTTTTGAGCGTAAATTCAGTGCGAGTAAAATACTCAAGTTCTTTTAAAATGGGATACTTCATGACATTTACTCAAGTCTTCCCGGAATTGGTGACTTGTAGTGGAGTAATTTGTACAGTATGGTACTTTTACTCGATTATGGTTCTCAGGTACTGTTTACACCTCTGGAAATTAATCAGTAACACCATAAGTTAATTTAGGCATGTTTATTTGTGTACACACACACACACACACACACAGAGGAAAAGTTTCAGTTTCTTTCAATTTAAAAGATTTAGAATTCTGTAACTTTCTGTTCTGAAGCGGTGGATGTTGCTGATCAGTGGTGTAATGTTGCGGTGTGTTACCGCGCACACACACACACACACACACACACACACACTGCCGTGCTCGCACTAACGCCAGCCTCTCGCTGCAATAACAACAACTAGTTTGCTCTTCACATCCATATTTAATACCGAGTGCTGACTGTGCTGCCACCTGTCAAGAACACACACACACACACACACACACACTAGAACTGAAAAACACATTCACAAGCACACACTAACTAAAACACATGCGTATACACACACACTCACACACACATTCACAGGCAAAACTCTCAAGCACACACTAACTAAAACACACACACACACACACACACAAAACTCTCAAGCACACACTAGCTAAAAAAACATACACAACTCTCATGCGCACACACACACACACAGCTCAGTGGGTTTGAGGTAAGGGCTCTCGTCAGCTGGATCACACACACCCACCACCAGCAAAGTGACTCTTACATAAATCTGTCATAATATCAGCGATTCTGTTGTCTTCTTTTCAGAAATGAAGAGAGAAACTCACTTTCCATTTCTGGGTCACGGGGAGCTGCAGCCAATCACAGTAACTCTGAGCTTGAAGGCGGGGCACGCAATGTGGTGGCCGCCCAATCAGAGAGCAGAACACACACACACACACACACACACACACACACATTTATACTTTTCCAGACTCTTAGAATCAATCTATCTATCTATCTATCTATCTATCTATCTATCTATCCATCCATCCATCCATCCATCCATCCATCCATCCATCCATCCATCCATCCATCCATCATTTTCTCATATAATCAAATATAGCAAACTATATTATATTCCATTATTTTTCGTTTTCCTTATTGCTTTTTTTTTTCTTTCTTTCTTTATTGTTTCTGACTTTCTCCATTTGTCTATGACATCGCTCAGGAAGGAAGTGACATCACTGGGGATGGAAAAGCACTAGACATGAGTGAGTGTTTCTCTTAGGTTACAAACTTTATTATGCAGTATCACAAATATAAGTACAAACTACATCATATAGCGTACACAAAAATATAATTGAGTTCAAAGAAACATTTTTTTTTTAAATATTCCACGTTGTAAAAATCCAGCATAATATAAAGAGCAATGCTTTGCTGACAGCTTACTCGAAGTTGACTAGATTCCAATGGACTTTTATTAAATTATATTTGTGAAAATATTCATACAAAATAGTTTTGTGGGAAATATTTTGAACCCAAGTCACCTAACAGTAACTTGATGGTTTAAATCGAATTGTCGTATTGTTCTTGGTGGAACTTTCTTTCAAAGTTTGGTGTCCATGGTTTATGCTAAGCTAATTAGCAATCGGTTTTGCTAAGCTAATTTGTGCTCTTTTATGCTAAGCTAATTAGCAAACGTCTGTTTAAAAAGCTTTCCTCACTGGTGTTGTACTAGCTTTTGTACATAATTTTCATCACACCTCAAAAATAAATTTGCACAAGACCTTTTCGGCTCCATGTTTTAGTCAGATGAGTGACGGCCTGTTGCTATAATTCTTTAAAATAAGGTCAGGCGCTCTGAAAGTGCTTCAATGTGCTTTTTTTCCTTTTAAACTTGTCACTCATGTCGCCCACCATCCAGTCCATTTTAGAACGAGATGCTGTGTATCGGCCTTAACCGCGATTGAACCGTTTAAAAGCCCCGCGGCTCCCGCCGAACGCTAATGCAGAACGCAGCGAAATGTCATGCTTTTCTGATTAGCCGTACGCCGCGCTAATAAAAGTGCCGATTTCTCATACAATCTGACATTACACTGAGAAAAGTGTCACATTAGATCAAAGTAAAAATTTTGCTTGTTACAGCTAATCACTTTACTTTGGATCAACATGTTTTATATATATATATATATATATATATATATATATATATATATATATATATATATATATATATATATATATATAGAAATTACGGCTGTCAAAATTAACGCATTACCTCGTGTGATTAATTAAATTTGTTTAATCGCGTCAAATTTTATTAACGGCATTAATCGCACTTCTGGTTTTTCCGGTATTTCTGGTTTCCAGTTTTTGAGTTTCACTTCAAAACCATTCACTATTATGTGTACAGTATTTTGCAAAGCTGAAATCACTGCACGTATATAAAGAATAATGTGATTATTCGCAGTCTCTCTAACTGCACTGCGCACTTGACTCGAGGAGAGGAGAGAAGTGTCAGTCGACTTTCAGCTTTGTTTTGTTCCTTGAATGTGTGATCAGCGCTTTGCTCCTCTTGATATGAATATCGCAATTTTCTTCCTTTAGTTAAAAATGTGTGATCAGCGTTTTCAGCTCGACTAATTATCAGTGCCATACTTTTGCCACACAAATATACAAATACATATTCGCAATCTCTTTTCATCAATACAATGTACTTGGTTTTTTTTTATTATGACCGGCTTACCCATTGTTTTTCTTTAGTCAAAAAGGGTTCACAAGATTCTATACCTATTATTATTAATACTATTTGTTAATAATAAATAATAATTATTAAGAAATTATCATTATTTGCAATTAATCGTGTGTGTGTGTGTGTTAATTTTCTGTGTGTATGTGTGTGTGTGTGTGTGTGTGTGTGTGTGTGTGTGTGTGTACTAGTACGACACATTAATGTGACAGTATTTTTTGTGTGTGTTTTCAGTGTGTGTATGTGTATACTAGATCGACCCATAATAATATAGCAGTATTTTCAGTGTGTGTGTGTGTGTGTGTGTGTGTGTGTGTGTGTGTGTGTGTACTAGTACGACACATTAATGTACGGTAGCAGTGTTTTCAGTGTGTGTGAGTGTGTAGTACTAGATCGACTCACATTAATGTAGCAGTATTTTCAGTGTGTGTGTGTGTGTGTGTGTGTGTGTGTGTGTGTGGAATAGATGGACTCACATTAATGTAGCAGTATTTCTGACGTGTTGCTGCTTTAAACCGAAGTGTTTCTGTGCTTCTCAGCGAGACGTTTGACCTGAAGGAATCATTTGCAGGTGGTTTTGACGTGAAGACGTGACGTGTCTCCCCGTAACGAGCATTTACACTCCACATTAAACCAAACCAAAGCGGAGCTGCTCCTCTTTCATTTCATCCGGCGGCGGTAATTGGCTTTTTTTCTTTAGCAGCTCATTAAATAACAGCGCTAAGCAGCGAACAGAGAGCGCATTTGTAACACAACCTCTTTAACACGCACTCGCTCCGTGTCAGCATTGTTATGATGGTAATTATCACAGGAAATTGGTGCGGCGGAGGGGATTTGGCCCGTGTTCAGGCTTCATTCAGTTCCTGCAGGGACGCTTTACTAAAGCCTGTTCGGCCCGTACGCGGAATTAAAAATGGAAATAATCAAAATAATAATGACACCAAAAGCCATCAAGTGTTTTTTTTAATCTATTCCAATCTAATCTAAAATATCTAATCTAATATAGTATAGTATAGTATGGCACATCATGGTATATAGTGTAATAGGGTATAGTAAAGGGTAATATAATATTATATATTATATTTAGTGCTGTCAAAGTTAACGCGTTAACACACATGATTAATTTTAAGTGCTTATTCGCGTCAATTATTTTTAACGCCATTAATCACAGTTGCATTTTTTTTACTTTCGGTTTGGCAACGTGCAATGAATTTGACAGTCCTAATTATTATATATATAATATTATATTATATTATATTATATTATATTATATTATATTATATTATATTATATTATAATATATTATATTATATTATTTTATATCTATTCATATCATATGATGCAGTATAATATAATCTACAAGTGCTTTAAAATGTAAGTTAACGGCAGAATAGAGCCTGTTATTTTTGATTTAAAGCTTAAAGTTGAGCTGTGATTACGGACTTTTTGTCAGAATGCTTCTGTAGAATTTCCCATGAAGTTTCCGGAAGAATTCCCTGTAGAGTTCCTGATCTCTAAGCTGTGTTCACTCTCCTCATCTATTATTTTTGATGTATGTGGACAGAGCACACACACGCGCGCACACACACACACACACACACACACACACAGTCTAAGATGATGTATTGAGGAAAGATGTGTCAATAAAAAAGTGGATTCTTCATTGTTTACCTAAATTGCTTTTTATAATTGATTTATTATGTGTGTGTGTGTGTGTGTGTGTGTGTGTGTGTAACATCTCTTACAGATGTTCTAAAACAAACCTTCCACATCATATGTAAGTACAGAGCGTCCAGGTGTTTAGTTCAGCTTTACGGCACATCGGATTCGTATTGTCCCGGCTAATTTCTATTGATTTCATTGATTTAATGGCAAGGCGGCTCCACAATCCTCCACTATACTCTACTCTCTACTTTTTACTCTATACTCCATACTCTATATTCTACTCTCTACCTTTTACTCTATACTCTGTACTTCACACAATACTCCATACTATACTCTCTACTTTTTACTCTATACGTACTCCACTCAATACGGCATACTATACTCTCTATGTTTTACTCTATACTCTATACCCCACGCAATACTCCATACTCTACTCCCTACTTTTTACTCTATACTCCATACTTTATACTCCTTACAACACTCTCCATTTTTTAGTTTAAACTCCGTACTCTATACTCCACACAATACTCCATACGCCATACTCTACTCTCTACCTTTTACTCTAAACTCCATACTTTATACTCCATACAATACTCTACTTTTTAGTCTATACTTCGTACTCTATACTCCACACATTACTCCATACTCTACTTTTTACTTTATACTTCATACTTTATACTCTATACATACAATACTCCCTGTTTTTTACTCTATACTCCATATTCTACTCTCTACTTTTTACTCTCTAGGACTCTCTAGTACTGTATACTCTATGCTTTATACTCCATGTTCCATACTCCATTCTCAATAATCTATGCTCTATCCTCCTTGCGCCCTACTCTATACTCCACGCTTCACTCTCCATACTCTATACTCTTCGCACTTTATACTCAATACTCAGACACCGCTCTCTGTTGGAAACCATCCCCTAATATTGTGAGCTTGTGGAGGCTGCAGTGTTGATTTCTGCTTCCCTATTGTCATCCAGGGCCATAAAGAGTCGGATTGGCTGTTTAAATCAATGAGCGTCTCACCGGACTGTCAAAGAACTATTACGAATGAAATGATGATCATTATTTTTGAGCTCAGTCAGCTTCTCAGAAGTCAGTAGTCGGCGTCCCGCTGTGCTGGAACCGATGCTGAACCTTTAGCTGGATCACAGGCTGAACTCTTCTAGCTTTTTGAAGGCATTAGTTGCACATTTGTCGAGAGGAACCGAGAACTCGGGAGAAGAAGTGTGATCAAATATTTCCGTGTTTTTGTCAAAATATGGCTACTCATACACTCATATAGAAACATTTCACATGTAGATTTAGCGCATGTCTTTGTCTTTGAGTAAAGGGCAGAGCAGTTGTAGACTAAATGTCAACGGTTATTGTAAAAAAATAGTAAAATATTTGTGTAAAATGTTGTCAAGTAATTTTTACAACGGAATTTGTATAAAACATCCTTTAAACTTTATTCAATCAAAAATAGATCTAGTCAGATTGTTAAACTGTGAAATATGACCTACTACTGTCATATATTACACATCATAAACTATTCCAGATTTGTTGTTGATATATTTTAGCAGACATTTGTTTGGTCTCATTTAGAAAGTATCACTAACTATTGACGAGTCTCAGGGAATAAATGAAATCAGTCTTTGTGCTCGCAGCTTAAACCGATAAAGTCTCCAGCCACAGGCTTCCTGAACAGGACGAGCAGCGTGAAATTTTATTTGCAATACACTGTTTTCCCATGATGATCCGCGCCTGGGCTTCAAAATTGGATTGTAAATGGAAGTGTTCCTCTAGGCGGGAGAAATATGGGTCAACTAGGAGAAGTCTCACCCTCGTGTGGAGGTAAACCAATGTGTCGGCAGGACCACGGCTCACGTAAAGTTAAAGTGAGTTTGTCAGTATGGCAACTAGGGAAATATCGAAACGGTGCTGTGCTTTTGAACATCCAGTGAAGTTACACGCACAAACCTTACTGTCTCTGAATTGTAATACATTACATTACTTCTGTAGTAGTTTTAGGTTACTTTCACCAAAATACCAACAGAAGTAGAAATGAATATCATAAAATAACAAAATGTACCTTTTACTTAGGGTGACCAAACGTCCTCTTTTCTCCGGACTTGTCCTCTTTTTACACCTTGTCCGGAACGTCCGGACGAATTTTTGAAAGTCACGAAAATGTCCGGGTTTTACTCTGTTTCATAACGCGCGTTCAGAATCATTCCGCGTATATGTAAATTGACCGGCGCTTTGCGCACAGAACACAGGCACTACTTTTTTACGCAATGAAATTACCCAGAGGGTCTGGGTGCTGGAGACTCTAAGTATAAGCTCACATTATAAACATCTCATCTCATCTTTGTAAAACTCTTCTATTATTATTCTTCTTATCAAGAGATATTGTTGAAGCTGAATTTTCTAACAGAAGAGTTGTTTTTTTGTCAAATTGTTTGTACATGTTTTTACAGATGTATTTTTATTGTATTGCCGGAGTTAATTTTGCAAAATTAAAGCATATTAAACTTCAATTATATGTATATATAAAGATATTATATTAAAGATTAAAAAGTAATACTTCAGACTTAAAAAATGTTATATGTGTGTGTGTGTGCGTGTGTGCGTGTATTATTATTATTTATTTATTTATTATTATTATTATTTTTTTTCAAAAGTCTAAAATGCTATTATTTTGTTACAGGTTTTCACAGATTTTTTTATTATTAGAAGTTAATTACAGGAGTAACCCCATTGAACCATAAGAAAGGGTTTTCATCAACCTCAGTGAAGCCTGTCTGAATTTGTGTCCCGAGGCCGCGCCGATTGTCCTCTTTTTTGGAAATCAAAATATGGTCACCCTACTTTTACTTGTATTTTACTTTGCATCCAGTAGAAGGCAGTGTTGTGTAGCCTAATGTAAAAGCACTATATTTATCTGTATAAATAAATTTGAAACTTGAAATTTGAATTTGAACTTAATGACTGTGACCTATCCAAGCTACCAATAACAATTCACGTAGTTTGTAATTGGAAAAGTGTCAAAAGATTTTCTGGCAATATCTGTGAATAACTCATTTGAATGACTTACCACATGATATTGTCACGCTTTCTGGCCATAAAGTGCAGGTCGAGTGGTCGAATGGCTCCGTTCAAGGTGTTTTTTTAATTTGCTAGCGCTATTTTTTGATGTCCACATATTTCTTTGTGTTTACACACTTTCATTTGACCACAATGTTCTTGTCCTTGTCTTTTACAAAACTGAAATAATGCGCATAAGACCATCTCGCCAATGTACATTCGCCTGCCATGTTTAACAAATTAGCCGCGACTGGCCAGTGCCCAGTTACAGCAAAGTAGGCGGAGCCAATAGCAGCAGACCTCGAGCTCAGAGCAGCGTTACAAAATACAACACTACTCCAGCGAAGACCAACCACATACGTGTCTATTCACCAACAGGAAGTATTACATTTTTGATTTTTTGTCTTGAGGGTGAAAAGTTTGATGCAAACGTTACTTAATACGAGTAACATATTCTTGAAAATACAATTAGTAATGCGTTACACCACTGTGTTACAGAAACAACTAATATATTATTGTAATACATTACTTTTGTTCGCGTTACCTACACGTTACTACCAACACTGAGACTGACACGTCTAAAATCTCTGTAAAATTTAATTTAAAAATATATCTTTGTAAGTTTTGTGATTGGGCTTTTTTGTGTTGATGTTTTTTTTTTTAATAGTCTTGCTTGTTTGCATTAAATATTATTGAGTCAAGGAAGGTCGAACCTGAAATTTCAACCAAGTTCTCACTTCTCCAAATCTGAAACAGAATTCTAAACAGAATTCTCGAGTTTGCATTGACAATTCTGGACTTTGCTAGACTTCAGAAAGGGCAATGCAGGGTTGAGTTAGAATACGGGCATTTTTCTCAAAGTTATGATCATTTTGCAAATGTCAGCAGAATACAAAAGTTTCCGTATGTAAAATGATTAAATTATATAATCTCCAAATATCTGCCAATGGCGTTACATTTGCATTTTCCATCTGTTTGTTTTGTGAGAACAGTAGAAGCTCCAGGTTTCAGGTCCAGAGCTGATAGAATGTTCCCAATGTTCTGCTGATGGCGATGGCGCTGAGGATCGGTACAGTAGAAGCGTTTGGAATTACGTAAACCCGTCTCACCGATTCATCCTCCGTGATCATTTCTACACAAGCTTCATGGCCTTATTGTCGTGATCCTGTTGCCTAGGCAACATATTTTTTAACAATGAGGATGAGTAGGTTGCCAGAGGCAACCCAGATTTTTGGTTCATAGATTAACCGGTCTGTGTTGTGTTCTGCTCCGCACATTTATTTCTATTTAAGCTTCGTTTCAAAGCTGAATTATTCAGAACTCCATCTCTCCTCGTAGAACTCGACTGGTGTTTGACAAACATCTCTAAAACGGATGAAATTCTGTGGTTTGCACATCTTTGAAAGGATATAAGCCTGGTAAATAATGGATGTAAAGTCGGGCTTGAAGGAGCGCTGTGCATGTGATAATCTGGGCTCTAGCAGAAGTCTACCTTTTCCTGAAGTGTTTGTGTTACGTAAGGTTTGTTGGGTGGTGAAGCTGGGGGTTTTCAGGAATAGAAGAAGAGCAGAATGATGGCTGAAGGTACAGTAAGGAGGCGTAGCGAGCCCTTGTAATGGCCCGGCAGGCCACGCACCGACATATCTGTCCAAGCCTCCGTAAACACAGATATGACTTTAGGATACGACTTTATTAACTCCATAAAGGGAATGTTTTTCTAGTCGATTTTATAGGAGATTGTACAATAGACTGTAGATAGTAGACTATACAGTACAGTCGGCTGTAAATAGTAGATATTACAGGCTATACAGTAGACTGTAGATAGTAGATTATATAGTACACTGCAGATTTTATAGTAGATTATGCAATAGATGGTAGATGGTTGACTATACAGTAGACTGTGTCTAGTAGATTATACTGTAGATAGTAGACTTTACAGTAGATTGTGTATGGTAGACTTTACAGTAGGTTGTATATAGTAGATTATACAGTAGACTAGATGGCAGATTATACAGTAGACTGTAGATAGTAGATTATACAGTAGACTAGATGGTAGATTATACAGTAGACTAGATTTTATATTAGATTGTAAGGTAGACTGTTGATAGTAGAATACACAGTAGACTGTAGATAGTAGATTATTCCCCAGACTGTAGATAGTAGATTATACAATGGACTGCATATAGTTGATTGTACAGTAGACTGTACGTTATATAGTAGATTGTATAGAGAAAGAACTTTAGTATTTTACTCAGACTGAATTTAGACAAAAACAAAACCACCACGAAATGTGAAAACAAACTCTATACAGAAATGAAATGTAATTCATTTAGAATAGGTAGAACAAAGCAAAAACAAGTTCTGACTAGTTAATTCTAAATTATATTATAAAATTAGTAAAATACACTCACGCCTCTAATTAACATTTATGCAATTTAGCTGATAAACAGCATCTTCAGTACCTTCAGCATCCTGCAGATGGCGATATCACCTCATTCCCCCAAGAAATTTACGGCAATATAAATCGATCACGGTGTAACTAGTAACAGTAGGTGTCCATTCAAATGTAGTGGAGTAAAGATACAGATGTTGTAGAGTAGAGCGTAAAAGGTGCTTTTATTTTGGATACTCAGAACAAGTACAAAGTTACTAAAAACATACTTAAGTAAAGTAACAAAGTCAAAAGTAACAAAGGTGAGTCATTTTACATGTTTAAAACGTTCACAAGGTTCATCAATATTTCAAAATCATTTTTATACAGACCTTCTGGATTTGAGGTTTACAGAACAACCCGTGTGTTTAGATTTGCGCGATACAGCCAGTGGATCAGAGCAAAGACCTTCGATTATTCATGGCTTCCTGGGCGGGGGAATGACTTCCTGCGGGGGGCTCGCCCAGCGGAGGTGCCATCTAAATGTGACTTCCTGTCCAGCAGCGCCCTTTAATTAAAGATCAGGGGTCGACACACCTGCGCCCCTGCGGCTGGGACAATCCCGTCCCCTCGTCTGCCGGAGTGGGTGTGGCCCCCTGGACGGAACGAGGCGGGGCTTAACTTGAGATGGATGAAAGACTGTTATTATCTGTTCTTGATCTGCAGTTGCAAATAATGCAGAACACAGATAATGACATGCGAGGTCAACTAGTCCCGGCTAACTAGTTAAACTGTTTATTCTTTCCTGCTGCCTCGATCTCTCTGGTTATTATTGGCTGGTGAAGTTACTGATGCAATTTTTATTTTAATAATAATTTTATTATTATTATTTATAATGTATACATATATATATATATATATATATATATATATATATATATATTAGTGCTGTCAAACAATTAAATTTTTTTAACTAGTTAATCGCACTTCCCCAAACAAATTAATCTTGATTACTCACAATTATTCACTAATAATAATAATAATAATAATGTATTTTTTAATTTTTTATTATTTAGTTTTTATTGTTACACTCTTTATTTTCCAGGCGGAACATTCTGATGAATGTTCATATGTCAGTTCCGTGTCCACGCAGACCAAATGTATCCAGATAAAAATACTTGAAATATGAAAGTAAAAGCAAAACGCGGCTAGTTTTTGAAAAGTAACGAGTAGAAAGTACAGATATTTGCTTGAAAAAAAAGTTAAAGTAGTTAAGAAGTTAAAGTAAAAAGTAAGCGTAAAAAAATACTCACTCTAGTAAAGTGTATGTAAATAAGCCAAACTTCTACTTCAGTGAAGTAACAAAGTAGTTCTACTTCTTTACTTGACATTCCTGGTAATGTACTGGTGAACAGATGCTAAGCCATCTGCGTTTGGTTTTGGTTCGGTAGTCTGGCCTGAACCATCTGCTCAAAATGCGCGAAAATTTGCTCACAAAAATGAGCAAAAATTCGCTCAAAAAAACGATTCCAAGAAAACTAAAACAATCCCAACACGTGGAAATAAAACACACTCTATTCCGGGAAGCGCAAAATGGCACTCGAACATGACGTACGGCGTGCAATTCCACGTAAAGCAATTCAACACTCGAGCGCAAGCGATAAGAATGGAGAGCGATTGTAAGTGCGCAATATGGCGTTACGTAACGAGAGTGCCATGGGCTAAATGAGTAATCAGGTTGGAGGATCATCCAAACAAGATCTCCAGCCCCTTTTCACAGCTTTCTGATACTCCACACTCCTGCTTCCTCAAGCACGGACCATCCCATCAGCACTTTCCCACTCCATGTGTGATGCAGTTCCCATGGTGATTGGTTGTGGAAAGGCAGGCGCGAGTCTTTTATCACTGTCGTCTTCAGAGGTTGTAGCGGCGCTGAACTCTCCAGCTCACGCAGTCGACGCTTCATTACACAGAAATCAACTGGAGGGTCGTGGTGAACCACAGGGACGGTCTTCACGTCTCCACACACTCGGCCTCCAGAAACTTCCTGGTCTGTCGGAAGCTTCTGTGCTGTGTATGGTAGACTTTACAGTAGGTTGTATATAGTAGATTATACAGTAGACTAGATGGCAGATTATACAGTAGACTGTAGATAGTAGATTATACAGTAGACTAGATGGTAAATTATACAGTAGACTGTAGATAGTAGATTATACAGTAGACTGTAGATAGTAGATTATACAGTAGACTGTAGATAGTAGATTATACAGTAGACTAGATGGTAGATTATACAGTAGACTGTAGATAGTAGATTATACAGTAGACTGTAGATAGTAGATTATACAGTAGACTAGATGGTAGATTATACAGTAGACTGTAGATAGTAGATTATACAGTAGACTAGATGGCAGATTATACAGTAGACTGTAGATAGTAGATTATACAGTAGACTAGATGGTAGATTATACAGTAGACTAGATGGTAGATTATACAGTAGACTAGATTTTATATTAGATTGTAACTTAAGGTAGACTGTTGATAGTAGAATACACAGTAGACTGTAGATAGCAGATTATACAATGGACTGCGTATAGTTGATTGTACAGTAGACTGTACGTTATATAGTAGATTGTATAGAGAAAGAACTTGAGTATTTTACTCACACTGAATTTAGACAAAAACAAAACCACCACGAAATGTGAAAACAAACTCTATACAGAAATGAAATGTAATTCATTTAGAATAGGTAGAACAAAGTAGATAAACAGAACAAAAAGTCAGTCTCAGTCAAACTCAAGTGTGAAAAAAAAAAAAAGTAGCAAAAACAAGTTCTGACTAGTGAATTCTAAATTATATTATAAAATTAGTAAAATACACTCACGCCTCTAATTAACATTTATGCAATTTAGCTGATAAACAGCATCCAGTACCTTCAGCATCCTGCAGATGGCGATATCACCTCATTCCCCCAAGATATTTACGGCAATATAAATCGATCACGGTGTAACTAGTAACAGTAGGTGTCCAAGCTTCTGTGCCGTGGAAAACCTTGGGATGGAAAACAGCTGAAGGCATTTTTTCAAGCTTAAAAATTCAAACTGTATTTGTCACATACATATTATACATGGTGCAACATGTGGTGAAATGTGTTTTTGATCGTTCCAGCGTTTTAACATAGACACGGTGGAGATACAATAAAAAAAAAATAGAGCGAATAGAAATACGATAAAAACAAGACATAAAGATAAAAATGCAATTACAAATGTGCAAGGATACAGAAAGAAAGGATAAGTGGAATAAAATACAATAAAGAAATACAATAAAAACAGTCTTATTACTAATAATAATCTTATTACAAAGGTAAGTAATAAGAAATTACTTAAGTCGACATTTACGTTCTGTAAACTTGAATCCTTGAAGAGTTGAGTCCGTGTCGTTATTCTATCCATTTATATGAATTGGTCGTTACTACTGGTTTAGTGGTTAGTAAATGGAAAAACTTGAGTAAATGGAGTTTTATTAACATATTATACTGAGTTTTTGGGTAAATTACTATTAAAAAGTAATTAATTACTTAAGTAATTACTACTTATTTATTTTGTATTTAAAATGTTTTTCTAATTACTGTGTCTGATAAGTAACTTAGTCACTCATAAAGTAACTTAAAGTAACATTTTAAAACCTTTTAGCTTTCTGAATTACTGTCTAAAATAAATATAGTCATTAGTACGCCATAACAATATGCAGTGCGACAATTTTAAAACAGTACAGTAAACTACAGTACAGTAAATCTATAATAAGAATAAACATTGATAAAATTAAATAATGATTTTCAGCTAATTTAATTATTTTACAAAGTAACGCAAGTTCATTATAGTGACTATATAAATCAGTTGAATTACTTTTTTCAATACTTTTTACTTTTAATTACTGTAACTTTACTTTACTTTACAGTCATTTGGCAGACACTTTTATCCAAAGCGTTACTTAGTAACTTAAGTTATTTAGTTACACCCAACACTGATTATACTACGATTGTTTTTGCAGTCAATTAGATTTACTTCTGATCCAATCTTGACCACATTTTCTATTTCTGGGTCACAAAGAGCTGTACTCAATACCAGCTTCCCTGAACTAGAAGGCAGGACACACCCCCTTGCATCGGTTGTCAACCAATCACAGGGCGTTTATATCATCAATATTCGGAATCACTTTTTAATGTCTGGGTCACGCCCAGAGATTAAGAGCCAATCCCTGCATCTTGAAGGCGGAACATATGTCCTTATTCAGTAGCTGACCAATCACACAGCGACACACACATTCACACTCCCACTCACGTCTAAGTACAACGTTTCAGTTGGATTGTGATACAAGACCGAACGACTAAGCTTGAACAAGTTCTTCTTGCTAGCCACTTATTTTTTTATTCAAACATGTATACATGACAAATAATAACAACATAAAAGCCACAGCATAGTTATACTCGTACAATCATATTGTGCACTTCCATAAGGGAGCAATGTCTTCTTCACATCAAACTTCTTTCAAACTTCCTTGGCCCTCGATTCATCCATTCATTTCCTCCATTCTCAATTTCCAGTCTGTCTTCATAACTCTGAGTAGGCGTATTAATTATCGATCCGTGAACGGCGTGTGGATGCCAGAAGATGTTGACCCAGCTAGATGTTTCCCGTCAATGGAGAGTGAGGTAGGAAAGGCGAGGTTAAAGAGGAGAGCAGACGTCAGGGCTCCTCACCACCTACCAGCTGCTTGTGATGCAGACAGTGTGAGCGAGTGAGTGGGTGAAGCGGGATGCGAGGATGCTTGTACCATCCCTGCCTCTGTTTACACGCCACTGCCCTGTCCAAGCTCGGCCTGTCTTCTGTTTGCTCATTACACTGCTTGGAAGAAAAAAAAAAAACAGCGTATTTACGCGAATATTCATAAAATTGTCTTTGTTTTTTACATTTCTGGTTCAATTAGGTACATTTTCTCTTAAACATACTACTATTTGTATTTGCTATTTACGTACTATTTTTCCTATCTATTACTTCTCCTAAACATGCTTCATTAAACAAACCTAACTTGTGACGTATCATTTTAATATCGTTTTACTTGAATGATAGATAGATAGAAAAAGTCAATTCTAGTGGTCAGAACTTCATTTCCCAAGAGTCTTTGCACCAGTCCGCTCAAGCTCAGAGCAACTACGGGAGGCTCATTGACTTCTCTGTTTATCTGAGGCTGTGTGCAGAGAATCGAAGTGAAGGATTATTATCCCCTGTTTACCAGACGGAGCGTTTTGATTGTGTCTGCTTCTTGGATTTTTTTACTTTTTGCCTGTGTTCTTAATTTTAAACTTTTTTGACTCTTTCTGCGATGAGACATTGGATCCATGTGTTAGCGCGTAACTAAGCTAACCGGTCGTGGTTTGTAGTCTCGGTTTGTTGTAATATTAATGATTGTATTAATTTAATTAATTATTTATTTTATTATTTAATTATTTGTTATTTTGTCTCTGTTAAGTGTCCCGGCGTCTCTGTTTCTTTATTTCTGTTTTTGAGCTAATAATACTTATACTGTAGCACATTTGCCTTTGCATTATTTAAAGACGCACACATGTTTCCGTTTAGTTGTGATTGTTCCTGACTTGAAATACCGAAAAATATACGTGCTTATTTAAAATCGTCGATTATAATATATATACGCTTACATTTGCATAAATACGGTAAAAGAATAACCGGGTTCAGAGCTAGTGGATCTTAGTAAGATTCTTTAGACCCAAAATTTGCATTCAATCTGAACTTCCTTTTGGCTTTGTGCAGCATTCGTTAAAAGCTGTGATGGGAATAACAATGTTATAAATAAATGGCGCTACTTTTTTCAGTCTAATGTAATTACTTTTTCCTCCGTTACAACGCCGTTACTGACAAAAAAATATGACATTTCTATCATTTTGGTCAACGAAAATTAATGCACAATGCTTTAAAATAATTATATTTTACATATATTTCAATCTTTCTGTCTTCTTTAAACTTTATATGAAACCATTTTAACAACATATGCATTTATGTTAAGCACATATTTTAAAATAATGTTCAATAAATTGGATCAGTGCATTTTGAAAACAATTATTTAAATATATTTATCATAGTATATGTGCATACACTTCTTCTCTGTATGGAACACTTTATTTATAGTCCTTTAAAGATAAAATAGATACTGGAAATATAAAGAGAATGCGGTTGCATACCTTTATCTCACGCATGTTTTCCTTATTTTCAACTTTTTCTAAATTGTGCCCCCGATAGCGTTACGATTTCGAACCATCATTTTTTTGATGATTTTTCAACCATCAGCCCCCCCCCCCCATTTCTTTCTTTTTTTAGAAAAAGGAATTGTGCTCCTCTTCCACCGTTTTCCACTTCTCTCACAATTCCTATGCATTTCTCCATCAGTAAACACAAACACTGTATAATGTACAGTTTCGTAAGAGAAAATCGCTTTAAATTTACCAATTTTAGACAATCATAGATTTAAATTTCAATTGTTGAGCATCACAATATAATCACTCTTTCTTTGGCATTTGAGCCATGCAACAAGCCCCCCAAAAAAGTAATATTTTTACAGCGTGCCATCTTCCTGTCGGCATTTAGCTGGTGACGTAAATCCGAGGGCCAGAAGGTCTTAACATTTAGCAGCTGACGTACTTCAGGGGTCCCAGGGAACGTGGGGGTCTGGAGTCCAGCCAAACTCTTCCTCAAGGGTCCGACAGCGAATCCCCACGCGGGTCACAAACCAAAGCGTCCAGTTCCGTAGACGCACCTTCACCACGTTCTGAGAAGCCAAGCGTGCGAGAAGTGTTTCAGAAGACGGCTGTTGGTTTGAATTATTTATCAGGGGGAATTAAGCGATGCACATGCTATTTTTGCACCTTTTTGTGTCGCCGACGTTATTCCGAATCCGCCAGATTAGATTTAACCGCGCGCGACTTCCTCTGTAGTTACGCCATGGCGAGTGAGTCGTGTCTGCAGGCGCATCTTGGCTGCCGAATGTTTTTTTTTTTCTTCGTCTCTGCAAGGGAAAAACGCATTTTTTTTCTGTCATATACAACCACGAGAAAACTGTCACAGAACATGTTAAAATCCAACTGGACACACTAACACATTCTATGCAGGTCTGAATACAAGCATCAACAGGAATATGTTATAATGTATAAACTATGGCACAAAATAAACATTAAAAAAAAATAGTTTTTTTACATTTCTGGCTCAATGATGTTAATATATTCTTAAAGATACTATGTTTTCTTCATATAACCAACCTACCTTGTGACTTGTATCATTTTAATATCCATTTACTTGAATTATAGATAACAAAAAGTTAATTCTAGTGGTCAGAACTTCATTTCCCAAGAGTCTTTGCACCAGTTCGCTCATGCACACAGCAACTGTGTGAGGCTCGTCGAGCTCTCTGTTGATCTGACGCTATGTGAAGAGTTCCTGACTTTAAATACTTGAAAATTTGGTACTTATATTTACGCTTATTTGAAATCAGATTATAAGCACCCCCCAAGTTTTTTAGCGTCGAAAATTCAAAAATTTTTGAATATAACCCCCCCACACACACACACTCTACATTGTCATTTAGTTTAAGACAAAAACACGCACACACACAGCTATATTTGTATGCTATCGCAAAACAAAAAACTAACCAAATGTTGTCCGCTTTCATTTCACGAGTGTGCGCGTATTTTACTGAGGACTGATTTCAGTTTCAAAAACACGAGCAAATTGTACTCTCTATTTGATTATATTTTGGTTGAGACTTTTTAATATTGCCATCTGCAGTATGCTGAAGGTACTGGATGCTGTTTATCAGCTAAATCACGTTTTTATCTATTTTGTTCTGCCATTGTGAAACATTGAGGTGTTACATTTCAATTCTTCTGTATATTAGGAAATAAAATCTCAAAAAATAGATTTCTCAGTTTCTTATCTCTCACATTTTTTTGAGTCTTGAGTAAAATACCTAAGTCGTTTTAAAATTGGATTGTTCTGGAAACTCAAGGTAGAATCCAAACAAAGAGCTGCAGGGGGAATCTAATCTTCATTTTTTGAACCACATTATTTGAAGATTAAGTCCCTCCTATTATGTTCGGCTCAAACTGGTGTTAAAAGTAAAAAAAAAACACTTAAAAGTATTCTTTCACGTTGTAACTTCTCCTGCTTGTCTTAGTTGGTTTAATCTCCGTACACAAATTTAATCTGTCACTCTGAATTCCAAGATAGTTAATCTATCTTGTGTGAAAAGAAAAAAACTAGATTTATTGTGTGTAATTTCAAGATTTTTTGGCTTGTCGAGAATTAATTTGCAGTGCAGCCAATCAAGAGGCACAAACTTCCATCGTTCTTATGAGACCAAAAGGCGAAATGTGCATCTCTGGAAAAAACTCGTCTGATCAACACACAAAGATTTCTCACCAAAGGCAAAAAGTGAAGATGCGATGGAATCGGGCACCGCGAGACAGAACGAGTCTGTCGAGCTCTGGACGTGGCACTAACACGAGCGTTAAACATGTTGTTTTGGCCCGCAGCCTCCCAGCTGCTTTCAGGATGGAGTGCGTGTGAAAGCTAAAGACTCTTGTAGCTCTTATCAGCTCAGAAAAAAAAACCTCTCCAGCTCGGCCGTGAAAACAATCAAGATAATACAACAGTCACGGTTTTAGCAGAACTTGTGTTAAAACGGGTGAAATGTGTCGACAGACCATACTTAAGTCAAAGTACCGATGCGTAGTACTACATACGTTACTCCAATACGTAAGTAAAAGGTCACCACTATAAAAAGGATTTGAGTCAAAGTGGCAAAGTATCAATTTTTCAAAGAATGTATGTATTTTACAAAATTTAGGCTAAAAAAAAAAAACCAAGAAAGGTGAAAAAGCTCTTTTCATGAGGTTTTATTTTCTAATACAGAAACAAAATTTAACACCTGTTTCAAAAATGGTAAAACTAATTGAATAAAGAGCAAAAAGTCAGTCTCAATCAAACTCAAATGTGCAAAAGTATAAAAATAAAATAAATCCTTTATCCTACAATAAAATCATAGTAAACATTCACGCCTCTAATTCATGTTCATGTGGTTTCTAATTCACAATTAGCTTCCAGTATCTTCAGCAGAGAACAGATTGCAAAATTGCCTCGTTCGCCCATGAAATTAATCGCGGTAAAAATCGATTATGGTTTGTAACGCACATCAAGATCAACAATTAACGCTAAGTCTCCATTCAAATGTAGTGGAGTAAAAAGTACAGTTACTCAATCAGAAATGCAGTGGAGTAGAGCAAAGGTTTTTTTTTTAAAAATACTCAGTACAAGTACAAAGTAGCCCAAAACATACTTAAGTAAAGTAACGAGGTACATTTACTCAAGTATTTTACTCCTCTGCCCACAGCTCGCCTCATCATTTCTGTGGACGCCAGAAAAGTGCGGTTAGTTTAGCATTTTGAACGCAAACGATCACTGCGGCGAACCCGGGAAAACAAGCCGATAGCAACAAGCCGAAGCAAGACATGAAATTTTTATGTTCTACAGACATCTGTGGATTCCGAGGCTGAGAGATCGAGGGAAAGTGGGAAAAACGCAGCAGTGCGGTTTTTTAAACAACGTTTGCGTTTTGCAGAAGGCATGAAGCGTGAGAGCGGAATATTTTAACACTCCGGCGCTGCGTGTGAATGTAAAAGTAAGACAGTGGGACTGATACACACACAGCATTCCCCAGCTAGAATTATAAATCACAAGCAGCATCTTAAGTCCACAGTGATGCGTTTGGTTTACGCCAAAGGTGTAAAGAGTATCTGAAGAATATACTTGAGTAAAAGTACATAGGCCTTACTGTAAAAATTACTCCATTACATTTCACAGTCACCAATTCCGACTTGTTAAGTACAGATGCCTTACTGTAAAAATTACTCCATTACAATTCACAGTCACCAATTCCGACTTGTTAAGTACAGATGTCTTACTGTAAAATTTACTCCACTACAATTCACAGTCACCAGTTCGGACTTAAGTACAGATGCCTTACTGTAAAAATTACTCCATTACAATTCACAGTCACCAATTCCGACTTGTTAAGTACAGATGTCTTACTGTAAAATTTACTCCACTACAATTCACAGTCAACAATTCTGACTTGTAAAGGAAAAGGACAGATGTCATACTGTAAAATTAACTCCATTACAAATTATAGTCAGCAATTCAGACTTGTAAAGTACTGGTACTTTACTTACTGTAAAAAATACAAATACAGCTACCAAATCCGACTTGTGTTGGGCTACCAATTCCCACTTGTAAAGTACAGATTACTTCTATAACACGTTACTAGTTCCAGTTTTAAGAAGACTTGAGTAAAAGATTTTTATTTAGATCAAATTTTTATTTTTTTCAATTAGATCAACATTTTAAAAGAGCACACAAAACACTATCACATACACACTCACCACACACACACACACACACACACACACACATACACTGTATAATAAAACACACGTATGAATCAAATTGAAGTCGAATCGTAAATGTGCACAAATCATTTACGCTGCTGTTTTCGCCGTTGTCGCTCCGGCGACGTACAGTAATCCTGAGAGAAGATGATGGTTGGATGTGCTGGACTTTTTTTTTTTCCCCTAATGCAGTTTATGTAATACTAAATAATAAACGAGCACTTTTGGCCGTCATGCGATGTATATTCCCTCCATCACTGAGTAAGAGACCCTATAGGCTGAGAGTTTGCCTCCATTTTCACCTGATTTAAGAGGATGAAGTCGTTCTCCGGGGATGTTAGATGACTTCCACAAAACTCTGTCGGCCTCGGCCAAAATAACTCCAGAGATCCACTCCAGCCTGTATTACATCCCTTCATCACACACTCCTCTGGAACTCGGGACTTCTGACACTCGGGGATGCAGTTTGTCCATTTGTCGTTGGAATTGTCCCAAGTGTTGGAATTGTGATCTGTACAGTTTTTAACCATCATAACCATCATTTAACCACCAGCATTCAACCAAACTGTGAATTTACACACACACACACACACACACACACACACACACACACACTTAGATGGTTCTTTTGTCCGACAACTTTAACAAACAATTACGTTGCCATGGTGAGGCTAAATGCTAAGGGTTTTTTTCTGCCTTTGCTTCTATTTATTATTATTATTATTATTATTATTATTGTTATTATTATTATTATTATTATTATTATCATCATCATCGTTATTGTTGTAATTATTATTTGGTAAGTGTGTGAATGTTTGAGGTCCCGCCTGTTACGCGCTTTAAACATATTGTCCTACAAATTCTGTTGTAGAAATTATTCTGCATTTCTACGACAAATAGCTTTCTGATCTTTTGTTAAAAACTGACTCACGCCACCATTTCTCCTCTACATTGCTGTCCGTGTTGTTATTCTTTCCGTTCTGTTGTGTTCATTAGTTTTTGCGCTGGGACCCTTTGGGATTTGCGGGACCCAAAGAAGATGCACAATTTGTTCTGTTTTAGTTGAAATCTTCAGCATTCAAAAACGTCCTGCTCGTAATCTCGCGTAGATAATACAATTTTACTACATATTAAAATTGTTGGGGTAGAACACCTGAAAACCAAACTTGTGTAAAAGTATGGACACCTTACTGTATAAATTACTCCATTAGAAGTTAGAAGTCACAAATTCCAAGAAGACTTAGGTGAAAGTCGAAAAGTTTCCAGTTTTAATCATTTTACTCGTACTGTACTCAGTAATGTACCAAAAAATGTGAAAAACCAAAAACTTTATTTATGAGTTTTTATTAGCTAAAATTAAATGTAACACCTCAGTGTTGCAAAATGGCCGCAGAAAATAGATAAAAAACATAAAATGTCAGTCTCAGTCAAACTCAAATTACCATGACCCGCTATGACATTTATGACAATAAACAGCATCCAGCACCTTCATCATCCTGCAGATGGCGATGTCACCTCGTCCGCACAAGAAATTAACCACGGTAGAAAAGGATGTCGACTTGTTGTGCATCACTAATTAACGAGTAACGATAAGTGTCCATCCAAATGTAGTGGAGTAAAGGGTACAAATACTCAATCACTAATGTAGTCAAGTATAATAAAAGTTGCTGATATATTAGACACTCAGTTCAATTACAAAGTAGCAAAAATTCTCAAGTAAAGTAACAAAGTCCACGTACTCAACTACTTCACACCTCTGGTAATTTCTAGTAAATACTAGGGGTGTGTGTGGGCGTGTCACTCCTCAGCTCAAACTGTTTGGTGTTTAGTGGTGGGTTTAGTTGTGAAGCGGTTGATGGCTGGTGAAGGCGTGTCAGGAAGTGCTGAATCAGCTGGTCTGGAGCCGCAGATCTTCATAATCACCAGCCTCTCCACTCGCCCAAATTGGGATGGTGAATATCTCAAGTCAGAAGGGAAAAGAGTTGATGATGGATTTCGTTCTCGCGCTCTTTATAAAGAAGCAAATGACTGAAGTGTAAAGGGATTGCTCAGCGCAATAAGATTCTCTCTCTCTCTCTTTCTCTCTTTCTCTCTCTCTCGCTCTCTCTTTCTTCAAAATGATAGTCTTTACTTCTCTGTGTCTCTTAATTGTTTGCTACCTCTCCGTATTTCTCAATCCATTTACCTATCTATCTATCTATCTATCTATCTATCTATCTATCTATCTATCTATCTATCTATCTATCTATCTATCTATCTATCTATCTATCTATCTATTCCTCACTTTTCATCTATCTATCTATCTATCTGTCTGTCTGTCTGTCTGTCTGTCTGTCTATCCATCCATCCATCCATCCATCCATCCATCCATCTATCTATCTATCTATCTATCTATCTATCTATCTATCTATCTATCTATCTATCTATCTATCTAGCTGTCTATCCATCCATCCATCTATCCTTCCATCCATGTTCATACATACATACATACATTCATACATACATACATACATACATTAATCTATCCATCATCCATCCATCCATCTATCTATCTACCTACCTCTACCTATATCTATCTATCTACCTCTTTCTCTCTCTATCTCTCTTATTTCTTCGCAACCTCTTTATCTTTCTCTCTCTCTCTCTTGTCTCTTTTTCATTCTACCTCGCTCACTCTCTTTCACCCCCCCCCCACCCAATTAAAATACGAACAAAATGCAATGCAAATGCAAGGATGATACACACTCGAAAAGCTGCAAGTGATCAAGTGTCCGAAAAGTGCACAGTGACCAGAAAAAGTGACTCGTGTTACTTTGTTGCTTTTCGTGACCTCGAGATGAACCACATGAAAACCAAGTTGATGAGCTGAGAAACGTTCACCGGCAGGAGCAGTGAAACCTTGTGGAGGAACAAGTTCACGTCGGACAGCCATTAATCTTTCCAATGGCACGATAGAAAAGAGCCGAGGAGCTTTTTTAATAGCTTTGTTTTTTTTTTGCAGAGGGAACAGAATGTGAATTTAATGGTAGATTGTGTTTGCTAATTGTGTCAGAAGGATGTAAAACCCTTGTTTGATCATTTTAGCACTGCTGGTGAAAGAAGCGCTAAACATTAAACAGGGTAGTCTATTTTTCCAACTCTTTCGTCAGGGGGAGTGGTCTATTAGAGGGGGCGTTCTACTAGAGGTGGCGTTCTATTAGAGGTTTACGGTAGGTTTGTAAATATAAAAAACTACGTATTTTTAAGAGAAATGTAACAATTCAGCCAGAAATGAAAAACAAAAAATCCAGTAACTTCGTACTTCGCGGTTCGACCAACGCGGATTCACGACTTTGCTAACTTTTTTTTATCTCGTATGTATAAATTATAAAAGAAATATATCGCGAATTTGTATGGAAGGTGTAACATTTGTTCCTGTGCACTGTACATACATACCGTAGATTGTTGTACTTAGTGGTTTGTTAACCGAATACGTACTTTAATAAAGAATACTACGTAAACGATGGTTTTAAATGTCTAAGTACATTTAAATAGATTAATTAATGTTAAATAAATACGTAAGTATGGTGTCCCTATTTGTTACAATAAAAAACTGTTTGTTTTTTTAAACTTGTTAATGACACTTTCCTGATCAAATTAAATTGCGATTTATCGAGATTAAATGAATAAAGCTTGTAATATTGGATAAAAAAAGTCAAATTTGGAGTTATACATCACTGTAAAGTTTGAAGTACATATTTTTTTAGGTTACACTCCTAATAAAATCAGGATGTTGTGTTTATTGTAAAAATAATGATAAAACAAAAACAAAAACCGTGTTTAGCCTTCTCTTTGTCAGCTGAAAACCAACTGTAGCTTAAAATATTCTTATCACTCTAACACGAAACATATGTCTACATAAAGCTTAGAATGTCTGTTTTATACATTGTTGTCTGTTTATCTAATACGTATTATTCTAAAGACTTTGTGCCTACGTGACAACACCTGAACTCAATGACTGTGAGCTGCTGATCTTAATGAGCCGCACCTGGAGATAGCGCTTGGCTCACTTAGTTCTATTCATTGCACATTGCCAAACCGACAGTGAAAAAAATGCAACGGTGTTTAATGGCTTTTAAAATAATTGACGCGATTAATCAAGCGTGTTAACGCGTTAACTTTGACAGCACTTTTTTTCCCTCATCTGAAAAATCCGAGGGGGTGCTTCTATTAGCCAAAATACGGTAATATTACTGGAGCACAACCCTGGCGATGAAAGCAGGCCACCTCTGATGTCGGCTGCCCCCACTCCGCTTTTCCCGTTCCGATTGCGGATACAAACCATTAAAGACACGGTCTTGTGGGACTCCGGAGTCTTAATTGGGCTTCCTTACAGCTGTCGCGTGCCTTCACAGCATCACACTTCCCTGGATAATAGAGTCGCCGAATGTGAGGGAGAAAGAGGATCCAGGGATCCTGTACATGAGCCGGTAGACGACCATTAGCACCTCCAGACTTAATGAAAGGTGGATATTTATGTTTCCTGCAGCTGCTGCAACCGTTCACATCCGTTTCTTTGTGCTTACTACGGTTGCTATGGTTTCACCAAACCGAGGAGAACGTCTGTTGAGGAAGAGGCTGGGATGTTTGATGTGTTTATTACATGATTGGTTAAGAGATTTTTACTTAGTTAATATGTAGATAATAGATTAGACTAGACTCAAATTTAAAATCAGTAAAGTAATCAAGGTTATTTTGCCAAAATCAAGTGTCACGGATCAATTAATTTATCACTATTAATTGTCAATTGTTGATACTGAGCTTTGTGTTTGCAAATGAAACCAATTACCATTAAAAAAAAACTTTGTACCCAAATAGAGAGGAGAAAGACACATTTGCAAGATGTTGCTTTTATTTAGAGAACACAAATCCAGCGCGGGAAAAAAATGTTACAACAGCAAATCAAGACAATTTTATTTGTAAAAGCACTTTTTGAAAACAGCAGACAGACCAAAGTGATTAATATCAAAATAGTGTCACATAATAAAAAATACAGTCACAATGAAATTAACAACTATAAATAAATAAATAAATATATATTTTTTCCTAAAATTTCAGGTTCAGAGTGGGGGGGCTCGACTTATAATCGCAAGTGGGCGTGTCCGGCGCCGCTTTAGTGTCCCGATGGGCCCCAAATAACCAGATCCGACTATATATATGAAACCCAAATTACATTACTACTCATTTCTACTTTTTCACTTTTCTCTCATTTATTTCCCTCGTCTTATAAGCGGGTCTAAAAAGAACACAACAACCTCACAACTGAAGTGCGGGGCCGACTTATGAGCGAGTAAATACAGTATATACATGTCATTTGCCTATGATTTTTACTCACTAGTGAGTACGTCAAGAGGTAAAATTAGGAACATTTTGTCATTTTTGGATGTTAATTTCTACTTCTGTTGTTATTTTGGGCAAAGTAACTTGAAAGTAATCCGGAAGCAATGTAACATATTGCGACTCTGACACGGTACTATTGTAATGTAACAGATTACTTTTTACAATTTTGCAATTTTGAAGTAGCTTGAGTTCATTAACTAATGCGAAAATTGTCCATTTGCTACATTTCGAGGTTCATTACATCACAATGAGATGAATCAATATGCTTACCTAACAACTTTTTCCAAATAACTGTCGCACAATATCCCAGAAATTAGCCGTTTTATTGTATTTTGACAAGGGTCTTGGATGTTGCGGGTGAACGATGGAGACTTGCGTGAATCTGCAGGTTTGCATAAAGATGAGCGAACCGTCTGCGGATTAGCGTCTCTGTGAAGCAGACAAACGCGGTGCTGATGCTGCGCGTGTCATGTTTAAAAAGGGAACGGGTTTGATAGATCTCTTAGCAACGTCCTCCCAACGGGCTTAAAGTGGAGCACCGGGGGAGCAGGCAATCTCATTTAGACGGATCTTTCCTTTGCCCTTACAATCTCTTTCAAATGATGCTCAATAAACATTGTGAGATGCTCGTGCAGTGCGTGGCCGGCGCGGGACTTCATTAGCATCTCTACTGATCGCGGGGGTGAGGATGATGATGATGGTGATGAAGCCTATATCCATCGAGCTGAGTGTGATTCGCTTCGTCCTCACTCTTCTGTCTGTTGGTCGATGTCCGGTTGTCAAAATTTGAAATCCATATACGTACACACTCTACTATTTATTTATATTAATTTCAGTGTCTGTCTCTCTGTATTCTCTTCCTCCTCTCAACCCTCTCTCTTACTTTCTGTCTCTCTCTCTCTCTCTCTGCCTGCCTATCTATCTATCTATCTATCTATCTATCTATCTATCTATCTATCTATCTATCTATCTATCTATCTATCTATCTATCTATCAATATTCATATTCATATTATATTCATCCCTCCCTCTCTCTCTTTCTATCCATCCCTCTCTATTTATATTTATATTTAAAATAAATATTTTATTTATTTATATTTTATTGTCTATTTATATTTATATATATACACATACATACAGTATATGCCTCTCTCTCTCTCTTTCGCTGTCCTCTCTCTCCATCTGTTTATTTATTTATCGCTCTATCTATGTCTTCTTTCTTTCTCTTCTTCTCAGCCTCTCTTCCTCTCAGCCCCTCTCTCTCTTTCTCTCTCTCTCTCTCTATTTATGTATTGCTCTATATATCTATGTCTGTCTTTCTCTGTCTCTTCATCTTTCTCTATTTCTCTCTCTCTCTATTTATTGCTCTATATATCTATTTGTCTGTCCGTCTCTCTCACTCTCTCTCTCACACACACACACACACACACACACACACACACACACACACACACACTGTAGTCTTTATTTTTCGGATCAGATTCCTTGTTCTGTGACTTCTCGAGTCCTTTTTTTCCACTTCTTGTATTATGTTCTCGTCATTGGTGCAGGAATCGAGCGAGGAAGCAGCGCCGGTGCTGTGCATCGATCTATATCTGCCTGCGATCAGCGTGAGGCTGCGTGGATCTTCTGGACCCAGAGAAGGAAACTTTCTCTTTGTTTTCTGTCTCGTCTTCTGTGTGTGTGTTTGTAGGCTTTTTGGGGTTTATTGTGGTCTGACTCATCTTCTTCCTCACGTATTCCCAGGCTGAGACTCAGATTCCTCCCTAAATGTGGTTTTCAAGTACAATTCAATTTTCCATTTTGCCCACAAGTTCGTCTGCCTTTCATTTTCTAGAAACAAAAATAACACACATTCAGCTAAAATCCCGGAGATAAAAATAACAACTATGGCCCGTTAAATGTTTTAATCCGCCCTGCCGAACTTGTAAAAATCAAATGATCGGATATTTTTCGGATATTGTTTTTCCAGTTAGTGAAAAAAAAAAGGTTAATCTGCTATGAAGGTTTTTCTTTTCTTTATGAACGCATTTTTAAAAGTGGAACCAAATACAAAAAATGTACGTAAAAAATTGTACTAGTATATTTTTAACATTAGTTTTTTCACTGTAAGTCACAAAACAATATACATTGTTTGTATATAGCAACAAGTCAATCGGCCAATCAACAAATCAATCAACTAATCAAGAAGTCCATCGGCCAATCAGCAAGCCGATAAGCCAATTAACCAAATTTGCAGACTCATTTTATTGTTTTAATTAAATGTTAAATAATGAGTGAGGCGACTGTGTGAAATCAACCTTTGAGCTTCTTTTCCAGACTCTGCCGCTTATTGTACAAACTTTAATGGGCGGCTGAATAATTTATAATCTGCACTTAATAATCCATACATCGGATAATAACGCAGACACGAATATGTCCCGCTAACATTGGCGAAGCGACTCTTCTGTGACCCTGATGTAACCGCGTTAATGCTTCATCGAGTTCGACTCCATCACAGCCACGTTCCTCATTATATCTGCTCGGAGAACGTCAGCATGAATATACTGCACACACACACACTTATACATATGAACACAGTTACCCAGTCATGCACACACAGCATTACAAAAATTAATGTAAACACGCTAAGAAATAAACACTCAAAAATAAAAAGAAAACATGCTCAAAAATGTGTTTGTGTTTGTGTGTGTGTAGGTGTGTGTGTGTGTGTATGTGTGTGTGTGTGTGTGTGTGTGTGTGTGTGTGTGTGAGCGTGTGATGTAGCAGCTACTTTCTGTCATTCAGACAAACAAGCACAAACAATTGCTCCAGTCAATTCTATTTCCAGGAATGAAGAAAATGTTGATTCATGCGGAGATAAGAAAGAAAGTAGAGGAGAAGAAAAGAGGAGAGGAGAGGAGAGGAGAGGAGAGGAGAGGAGAGAAGAGAAGAGAAGAGAAGAGAAGAGAAGAGAGCAGTCTGACCCAGAAGAGATATTAGGCCAGTCGGGATCTGTTTCCTGCCAAGAAGTGATTCAGAAGCGCTCTCTCTCTCTCTCTCTCTCTCTCTCTCTCTCTCTCTCTCTCTCTCTCTCTCTCTCTCTCTCCTCTGTGTTTTACTGCAACAATAATTTATTTTTTACCGCTGGAGTGCTAAACTGTGCAAAACGTTGCACGGTTTAGTCTTTAATGAGAGATAACTCGTAAGACGCTTTGTTACAGACAGGTTTGCTCCACCCATGCCGCGCCTCTTTGTTAATTTTGTGTTTATTCGAGGTAACACGCATCTGTGATGCAAAAACAGGCCACGCCCAACATTTTTTCCAGACGTTATTGCTCCTTCTATGCCTCGCCTCTTAGTCGGTTTACTGAAGAAGACACGCCTCCTAGAAGCTCCACTTATGCCCCGCCTTTTCGTTATTTCTTGGCGTAGCATTCTAAATGCTGATGACAGTCTATATAAATTTTGATTGTCTTTGCTAAAAATTGATTTTTTGAATTAACTTCAACCAACTTCAATTAGCTATCTTTTACAGACACGTTTGCTCCACCCATGCCCCGCCTCATTGTCAATTTTGTGTTTTTTAGAAGTAACACGCATATAAGATGCTGACAACAGGCCCCGCCCAACTTTTAGCTTTAGATTTTTTGCCACCGTTTTTAGCTCCGCCCATGCCTCGCCTCTTTTACAATTTTGTATTCATCAGAAGTGACATTGTTAGAGATCTAGACAGTAGGCATGCCCAACTTTTTTTTTTTTTTTTAATCTGGTGTTTCAACTCCGCCCATGCCACGCCTTATTGTCAATTTTGTATTCATCATGGTTGACAGCATTCTAGATTTAGTAGGCATGCCCAACTTTTCGTTTTTTTAAATTGGTTGTTTCTACTCCAAATCCTTGTCAATTAAGTGTTTCCAAAAAGAATCTCTTTGCTTTAGCGTTTTTACCAGATGCTTTTGCTCCGCCCACAGCCTGCTTCTTTTTCAGAGTACATACGCATCGGCAGGCCCGTCTAACTTTTATTTTAAGCGTTTAACCTTATTTTGGTCTCTGAGCTTTATCTACAGACCATCACAGTAACAGTTTAATGGAAACGACACGTTTTTCGCTCCGTGATGTTGGCGCGCCGTGTTCTTCAGGGAACGCTATCAAATCGCACACCTTGTGCGTGTCGGCTCCACCAAATCAGAACATACATGGAATGCAGCTTTAGAAGCCGTGCACATGGGACGGACCCCCGAGGGTCTCGTTTCCACTTACATTCCCCATGATTTTTTCCTGAAGGACTGAAACAATCCGGTTTTTAGCCACGGCATCTGCTCCTCAAGATCCACCTCTGCAGAAGAAGAGCCAATCGCGGTTTACCTCAGTATCGGTGAGGAATGTGGACGTCTCCAGGCTTGAGAAGATGCTTTTGGTGGCCACATTCAATGGCTGTGAATTCTGAAATCACACACTGCACTAATCCACCACACACACACACACACACACACACACACACGTTGCCCCTCGTTCCGTTTCTTTATGCAGTCATCACTTTCATTGCATGTTTTCCTGTGATAATCGGTAACCATGGTAACACAGGCTTGCGTAATGTGATGTTAACAGTGCATGAGGTCTGTGATGTCGCACATGAGCACAAGCCTGTTTAGATTTATAGTGTATCTTCATTTTATGGGCTTATTTCCACTTTGTGTGTGTGTGTTTTTTTATTCCAAACCATTTTTTAAAAACCGATCCAAAAGCCAGAGGATAAATGTGAATAGGTTATAACTAGTCGACTTTTGTGTAGGCTGTCATTTTTAGAATGGTTCTTTTCGGTCAATAATTATGCGAAATCAATTTATCGACGACCTAGGATCTCATTTGCATAATAATGACATTTTTGGTGTGCGAGTGTGCGAGTCCTGTGAGTTTCATAGAATATTGGTCTCAAGAAATAGATTGATTTCTTTATCCATACATAACAATACCACTCAAAGAAATTGCATTCTGTTAATTGCTTGAAGTTAAATTGTTTTTATGTTAATTCATTTTTTTTTTTTACTTCAAGTAATTAATAAAATGAAATTCAATACGTATCAACCAACAAATACGTATCAACACATGTGTGTGTGTGTGTGTGTGTGTGTGTGTGTGTGTGTGTGTGTGTGTGTGTGTGTGTGTGTGGGTGTGTGTGTGTGC
>MU204420.1:10851176-10871917 GCA_017309775.1 Paedocypris sp. Pulau Singkep
TCTCTCTCTCTCTCTCTCTCTCTCTCTCTCTCATTTACTAACTTTCTCTGTTGTCTCTCTCTCTTTCTCTTTCTTTCACTAATATTTCTCTGTTATCTTTCTATCATTCTCTGTCTCTTTTTTATTGATTTATTGAATTTATTATTTGATTTTTTTATGTATTGCCTTCACCTTACTTTCTTCTTTCTCTCTCCCTCTGTCTCTCTCTGACTTTCTGTTTTTCTCTCTCTCCCTCTTCTCGCTCTCTTTTTCTATTAACTCCCTTTTTTGTCACTCTCTCTTTAGTGATTCTCTCTCTCTATCTATCTATCTCTCTCTTCACCCTCGTGACTGTAAATGTCGTGGAATCTCTCGCTCCTTCATCTTCCTCTGCTTTACGTAATAACCGATGAACGACTGCAGGATCAGTTCAGACAGACTCGCCCGAACAGAACGTGTCCGACAGTCTAGACACCGAGCGAGAAGATCCAGAACATGTGTGAAACAGGATGGAACAAGATGAGAAACGCAAAAACGACAACTGCAGAATCACAGTGAGGAAGAGCGGAAGGTCGTGTTGCTCTCGCCTGAGATCTGGCCCTCGCCCAGAGGCTTCGAGAGCCAGTGAGACGCGCGTGTGTTTGGGTTATGGTCAGAAATAGATAACCACACACTTAAGAAAGAAAGAGATGAACACACACACATATATGTGTACATATAGATTAGTGCTGTCAAAGTTAACGCGTTAACGCACTTAATTAATTTTAAGTGCTTAATTGCGTCAATTTTTTTTAACACCATTATTTATAGTTGCATTTTTTTTTACTTTCGGTTTGGCAACAATGAATAGAACCAGCTGTATCCTGATGTGCTCGTTTGAGAACAGGTGATGCCACTTAGGCGCAATTATACATATTTATTAAGTTACAGTTTTCAGCTGACAAAGAGAAGACAACATTTCTTAGTTTTTATTATTATTATTATTATTATTATTAATATTAATAAACGTCCTGTTTTATTAAGAGTGTAACCTAAAAAAATATGCACTTCAAGTGCATTGATAACACTTGTATGCAAGACCAAAATTGGCTTTTTTTGTGTGTTTTATCTTGAAAAAAGTGCCACTCGACCTTAAAAAACAAAAACTATTTTACAGTATTTAAACAAGTATTTATTTAGTGTTGAAGAAAAGACAACATAGAGACAACAAAGGGAGATGATAGAAGAGAGAGAGAGAGAGAGAGAGAGAGAGAGAGAAAACAGAAAGAGATGGTATATACAGTATATATAAAAAGAGATAAAGATAGAGACAAAAGACAATAGAGAGAGAAAGACAAGAAAATAAAAGACATGAGAGAGATCAAAGGGAGATGATAGAAAAAGTAGAACAAATAGAAAGTATTCTGACGTGAGTTTAAGTTTAAGTGATCAGAACAAATGTTTGACACTAACTGTTGTTTCCCAACAGCCGCACGGAATCTTACATGTTTTTCTCTGAACGTCACGGGACTTTGGCGTTGATTTTTTTTTATTTACATTATTAGGCAACAAACAGATGTTTTCCCTTTGGTTTGCGACTCATTCACGCGACAAAAATGTTTTCTCATCTTAACAATAGAAAATTCTCATCTTAACAATAGTTTTCTCTGGGTTTGAGAGGACCATCTGAGATGGAGTCGGACCATCACAACCGATATTTACGTAAACGTTTCGCCCAAAATCCAACTAGTCTGTTTTTTTTGTCTTTACCAAACAAAACCGGTTTCGCCTGAGTCTCTGTTTTTTTTTTTTAATTTAAAATCACTTTTAATTAAGTAATCACTTAATTTCTTTAAATTTAAAATCATCTACACAGTGTGTTTTAAAAAATAATACATATTTGTAATATTTTTGTGTTATTTTATTTCTTTGTAATTACGTTATTTTGCTATTTTATTTCTTTGTTTCTCCTAAATTGGACTCTTATTTACGGTTAAAAAAGGAAAACATCACAATAACTATTGTTTTACTGCAATTCTAGAATCTTTCTTTCTTTCTTTCTTTCTTTTCTTTCTTTCTTCTCTCTTGGTTTGAGCTGATGTCTCTAACTTGTGACTTGTAAGGCGCAGAACTACAATACAAGTACAAAGTAGCCAAATAAAACTGTCAAGTAAAGTAGCAAAGTCCTTTTACTCAAGTACTTTACACACTACACACTTGGATCTGCTCGCTGTAAAGTTTCTTTTGAAACAAGATTGTTTCTGTCACTCGCCACCCGGTGGAGATCAGCAGCGTCTGCGTGTGATTGGTCGGCGTGTGATTGGTCAGCGTGTGATTGGTCAGCGTGTGCTCTGATCCCGGGTCAGTCCTAACGAAGCTCCTCCACCGAACTTCCTGAAATTAAAGAGCAAGAGCAATGAAAGCTGCAGTGCGGAGCTTTCAAGATAAAAACGCTTCCTTCATCTCCTGTTGAAAGGAAACGGCCAGAAACTCTAATTAAGGCCATTGCTAGAATCATCATGTGAATCGGGCCCGAGACGGAAACTACAGCACAACACTTCAAGCCGATCTCAATGTTCCATCTCTCATGTGATGTCCCACACTTCTACTGTACTGCAGTCATCTGCTGCTTCCCTCTGGAGAAGAAATGCTGGAGAGATGCGGGGAGAGATACTCTAGGTAGAGGAAGAACGAGAGACTGAAAAGGGGGAAAGAATGATGGGGAATTGGAGTGATAAAAAAAGATGGAAAAACGAGAGAGCCAATGCGTCAGGAGACGTTCTTCTCGATCCGTTGAAATCAGCTTCTTCACATCTCCAACACTCTTTGACTTATCACAGTTCTTGTTAAATAAAACGAAAGAACATTTGTTGTCTTTCGGGAAAGGCGCTCAGCGTTGCGATAGAAGATAAGATGAGAATAAAGTTCACCTGATGATCATTATAAACACAGCTGCTTGCAGAGGTGGTGGGGTTCAAGCCTTCAATCATCGGCCAATCAGATATAAGGATTCTGTGAAGGACCATGATGTCAGAAGGTTGATAAGATACGTTATCTATCTTAGTGATAGATAACGAAAAGTCAATAGTGGTCAGAACCTCATTTCCCAAGAGCCTTTGCACCAGTCATGCTCAAAGCTCGAGGCAGGTCGAGCTCTCTGTTTATCCGACGCTCTGAAGAGAATCGAAGTGAAGGATTATTATCCCCTGTTCATCAGACCGAGCGTTTTGATTGTGTCTGTTCCTTGGATTTTTTTTACTTCTTGCCCGTGTTCTTCATTTTCGACTGTTTTGACTCTTTCTGCGATGACACTTTTTATCCGTTTGTTAGCGCTAAGATAAGCTACCCAGTCGTGGTGTGTAGTTTCTGTTTGTTGTAATATTAATGATTGTATTTAGTTTAATCTTACTTCTTCCAGTGTTATTTTGAGCTTATATTCACGTAAATACAGTACGCCGGAAAGTTGAAAACAGATGTGAGAGTGTGAATGTGCCTGCTCAGAGATTGGTTAGCCACGTATATGTCCCGCCTTCAAGCCCAGACTAGCTGTGATTGGCTCCACGTGACCCAGAAATGGACAAATAAACATCTGGATGATAATAAATGCATCTGATGTTGGTGTGGCAGACGAGAGCGCTGAACAAAGAGCCATCGATTGATGACTATTGATGTCCTCGCGCTTTCCTTGCAGCGTTTATTCTCATCTTAAACACAGAGGAACCGAACGTGGAAATAACACTGAAGACACCCAAACCTGAAGACAGTTGCACTGCAGATGGCACCATCTTCGCCAGCTGACGCCGCGAGACTAAGAATAGAACCTGCGAGAGCGTGGAACTGGAATTAGAACGGGAATTAAAGGAAAACACTTGGGGAAAAAGATCCAAGCTCGTTAGTTCTCCAGAGTTCCCTGTGCACCTGTTCATGACCAGCATGGAGCGACGCACAGCTGAATCTAACGACGCATCCTTTCATCTCCACCTCTTCCCTTTCTGGGTCACGGGGATCTGTAGCCAATCTCAGAAACTCAGGGGCGGGACACAGCCTGGAGTAGTAGCCGACCAATCACGGGGCAGAGGTGTAGAGTACTTACTTGAGTAAAGGTATGAATTGGCGTTAATAATTAATTAATAAATAACAATAAATAGTTATTTAATACTTAGTGTAAGAATTACTCCATTACACGTAACAAATCACCAATTCCAAGAAGTCTTGAGTAAACACCGTGAAGTATCCCATTTTAAAAGTACTTGAGTATTTTACTCACACTGAATTTAGGCTAAAAAAAACACCAACAAATGTGAAAAGCAAGAAACTCTTTATTTGTGAGGGTTTATTTCCTAATAGAAGATTCAAATGTGCAAAAAAGTGCAAGCTGAATAGCTTCCAGTACCTTCAGCATCCTGCAGACGGCGATATCAAATTTGTTCGCACAAGAAATGAACAGTGTCTATTCAAATGTAGTGGAGTAAAGATACAGAAACTCATTCACAAATCTAGTCAAGTAGAGAGTAAAAGTTGCTTATTCTTTTGCTTATTGTACTCAGTACAAAGTAGCCAAAATACTTGAGTAAATGTGCTCTGTGAATGTTCTTAAGGACTTTACACCACTGACACAGAGTTTATGGCAAGTTTGCGACTCGGTCTGGGACTTTTAATTGATCTTCCCAAAGAAGGGCATATGTGTTTTGATTGGTTCACACTGAGATCAGCGTCTCTGCAAAGTTGGTGTCTTTTGATTCTTCTCAACCAGTCAGAACATGAGGGCGGAGCCCAAAGTGCCACACGGTGACTCGGTCACTTTTCTTAATCATCTTGCCGACTTTTGTGGTCGAAAATAATCTAAAGACAAATTTTAAAGACAGTGGGTACAGTTTTTCATAAAAGTAGCATTCATTCGAATAAAAACAGATAAAAATACATGTGATCTACTCTCTGTCTCTCTCCCTTTGTCTCTTTCTCTCTCTCTCTTTATATATCTTTCTGTGTCTTTCTCGTTCTCTCTCTCTTTCTCTCTCTCTCTTTCCATTGCTTTCTCTTCTTTCTCGTTGTCTCTCTCTCGCTCTCTCAATCTCTCACTCTCACCATCTGTTTTCCTCAACGAACAACGACGATCTACTTCCTGTAGAGAAGGTCCTGTAGTCATGAAGAGAACTGTGCTTTAAATTCTGATATGACACGAGTTTTTGTTATTTTTGTTTATAACAGCAATTTCCACGAGTGGGATTCATCTCCGCAGCGTTTCCCTAAATGGCCTCCATAAATACACCTTTACGAGTCTCCAACCGTTTTAATTGTCATCCCCGGCGTTATAAGTCACATGCTTCCTCTCCTCAACACGTACGGGAGATAAATAACGCCGAGCGAGAAGGAAAGCGCTGACCGCTGCAGTCCCGAGACAAACTACAAGCTGTAAATGCAAACGTGTACGCGAGGAATTAAAACGCTGGGATCCGCATTCGTCTGATCGAGAAACATCCCGGAACTTTTCATCCGCGCGGGCGAAACACAAACCCGCCGCCTCAGCAGTTTCCAGCAGCGTCCAGATGAAACGTTTCACGACCTAATGCACCTCCAAAGAAGTTTAATCATATGTTTAATATTTCAAACTAAAGTAATACGGAAGATTGGCACTTTTTTCAGCTCAAAGCGGGTCAACAGTGCCACCTTGAGGCCAATAGGGGTCAGCATGGGGATTTGTAGTGCGCCATTTTTGTAGTGTGACTTCCTTTATTCACTTGATGCATCATGAAAGAAAGATCAAAAAGAGTTCGCTAATATGGCCACTAGGGGCAGTATCAAAAATTGTGTTCCGCCTTTAATCATCCAGTGAAGTGACATACACAAACCCGGAGCAGTGGGCAGCATTAAGCCGTGGCGTTGTGGGTACATTATACGTTTAGCATTAGCCAGCACTTTCAGACATGATGTGATATCAGACACTCTGGCTCACATTACTACTGTATTGGCTAAATCTTGTTTTTTCAGACAAGATAAATGAATTAGCTTAGAATTAAGAGTAAAAGATTAATTTACTTGTTTTAAGAAAATAGATCTTGTCTCAAGCCGTCTAACATTTTCTCACCCCATTGGCAGATAATTGTACCTGATTTAAGTCTTTTTTACTCATTTTGTTTTTTATTTTCTTATTTTGTCATGTGCAGAAAACTATTACTCAAGTAAAAGCGACATTGAAATGACACTCGTCACAAGTGAGGTTGGTTACATAAAGAAAATATTTTTAAGAGAAAATTAGCGTACTTTAGCCAGAAACGTAAAAAAGTTTGCTCTTATATGCATTCTTTCATCGTTGTTCTTTTACCTTTGTACAGCACTTTGGATCAACCACGGTTGTGTAAAATCTGTGCTATATAAAGAGAATTCGACTTGACTTGTGTGTGTGTGTGTGTGTGTGTGTGTGTGCGCGCTAAAGCCGCAGACGTCAGTGGATGTGCGAGAACATTTAGTTTGTTGGCTTGCTCTTGGCTTCAAGCGGCGTTTGATTTCTGACCTGCTCAGCGAGACCGAACCCACCTGCTGTAGAGCATCTGTGAGCCATCACAAGACCTGCAGCCAGATGGTGCTGATGGAGGGATGCTCGGAGAAGACGATCAGGAGGTTTAGATCCTGAGAGACGCTGATGTGTGAATAATGAGCGCCATTGTCTTCTCGCTCGGCGCTTGATGTGGAGCTCTCACTCTCTCTCTCCCTCCGCTAGATTGTTACCTCTCCGTTCCCCACAAGTCTCTATTTTCTGCGTTTCTCCGCGTCGAGCGAAAGGTTGAGACGCAGTCTAATGTAGACGCCGCCGGGTTTAATTAGCATTCGTGTGGCCCTTGGGAGAGCGGAGAGAAGTTCTGTCTTTCTTAGAAGGTTTCCTCGTGCGGATCAAGTTTATTTCCCCGACTGTCGCCTCACTAGACGATGTGTGGTGGGAAGTGACACTAGGGGCATCGCACTTTTCGAAAACGACAATGGGAAGTTTAGAAACTCATCCCAGCCGGGAAAAAGATGTCAAACCGGCATCAAAATGACATCAATGTTTGACATCAAAATGATATCAAAAATTGGTGGTATTTGAAAATCCAATCGATGACAAACAAATAACATCATTTTGACGTCATTATATAACCTCATTTTGACGTTTACGGAACATCATTTTGATGTCATTGTGATGCCATTTCATGCATGTCATTTTAAACCTAAACAAAATCATACCTTTTGATTAATCAGACAAATACATTTTTTTCTTCAATATTTTGTATAATTACATGTCAAACAAAAGAATATATCTAAAATCGATTATCTATCTTAACTCTGGAATTACTGATTTAATGTTAAAGCAAATTGGTATGAAGTTGTTAAAAAGTACAAATCTTTTTCTGTCAGCAGGAATTTTGTACCTTTACAAATAATCAAAGAACCACTAGAGTCGCTTTATGGGCCATTCTGGTTATCTTTCTTTCTGTGTGTAAGTGTGTCAATACTGGGGTATCAATGTCAATGTAAGTTTGTTAAAAACATTGGCATTAACACTAACGAACAATGAATAATATCATCTATTTTTACATGTTCACACATGCGCTGTGAGACAGTTGTAACTGTGAAAACGCAATGAACTGGAACTATTTCTTCACTCGTTTCTCCTTTCCTCTCATCCATCCATCTAAAAACCATAATCAAGTGAAGATGCATTGCTCGTTTCTCCTCAGACTGTTCCGGTGAGAATTACTGTACGTACTGTAATTATACAGTAATAACTCTAGCTGTTGTGTCTTGCAGAGGTGGGTCATGCCGTTCGGCTGCTTGAACCCCGGCGAGAAGAAGGACTACAACAGTCCGGCGGAGATCACTGAGAAGTATGACCTGGGGCAGATCGTCAAGTCGTGAGTGTTACTAAGCAGATCATGTGACGCCGTTACGCGTCAAACTCAAGTTAGTCCCGCCCCCACGACCCTTTTATGTGGAGGTGGCGCTGATGACTACGAATCCCATGATGCAGTGCTCCAGCTGCTTGCTTGGCCTCGTATAAATTATTATTATTGCACCATTTGCAACTTTTACCTTTTTTATGAATATTTTTCGTTATATTTTGCAGCATGTTCTTATTTCTTTACTTGTGCGGCCCATGAATTAAAAAGTGCGATGGGCGGAGTTAAGGGGGCGGGTCTTCAGCTGCAAAATAATACAATTTTTAGCAGTGATTTGCTAGTAAAAGTAGTGCGAGAAGTGGTGCGGTTTCCTCAAAAGGCAAACACAATTCACAAAAACATGTTAAGTATATACTACATTACTTTCATGTTTTTGAATTTCTCACTTATGGAAGGGTATATAACGTCTATCGCGGTTTGAGTAATGCCCGATACGGCTAGTAAAATCACGTCTTTCCGAAAAACCATCAGTTAAATATGGCCATCAACAACGAGAGAACGATGAATAATTGCTTTTCTTTAGAATCACTTTGGCTGTAATTAAATGTTCGTTTTTAATGTCCAAATCACTGGATAGGTGGCGCTATTGCTGTGATAGTGGCCAAGAGAGCAAGTTTGTCGCTGAGGGACATGAAGAGAGAAGAAATAGATTAAATTCATCATTGGTAAATGCTACTTATTTTCCTGTTAATAGTATTAGCTCGAGTTGGACAAACCGATATTTTATTTATTTAATTGTTATTTTATTGTAGCTCCATTTGATGAAAATGAGTTGGACTCACTCGATTACATTATATTAGAGCCCACAATTTAATTGAGTTCATTCAATGGGCAATTTATTTTTTCTAGGAAACTGAAAAAAATCGCCCATTGGATGAACTCAATTAAATTATGGGCATTTATTTCCATCCAATAAATATACACAGCTCCAACTCAAAGTACACATAACCATGCACTGTAATTTAAGTCCAACTCTAGTTGACTTAACTGTCCAACTCATTTTAATAAATGCAGCTACAACAAATAAAAAATGTGTTTGTCCAATTCAAACTATTAACAGGGAAATAAGTAACATTTACCATTATATAATAATACGTATTAATAATGCATTTAATCTATTATTATATTATGCCAGACTTAAAAATGGACATATAATTACAGCCAATCTGATTCTAAAGAGCCGCAGAAACATTCATTTATTTCAGACTCACAAATGGTTCATAAGGAAAAGAACGTACAACCAAAAAAAATAAATAAATAAATAAAAAATACACAGAATGGAGTTCTCACATTGACGGTGAGATTCTTTTTTTTTTTTTTTTTTTTTTTTTGAAACTATTACAAATGTTTATAAAAGTGTTACTGTTACTAAATATGAAGGTATATTTTTATAAATGACATTTAAGTAAACTATATACAAATATAAATAATCGGCCTTGAATTGTTTTTTTGAGTGCTTTTGGCTTTTGGTTTTTAAGACATGGGTCAGATGGAATAAAAAAAAAAAAAAAAAATCAGACTCTTGATTTATTTATGACTTTTTTTCATTTTTGTTGCATCTAATTTATTTTAAAATGTTCACAACGTTTCGACAAGGTCAAAAAAACTGACGAAACGCTTAAAAATCCTTTTAAGCATGTTAAAAGTGCACAAAATTATATTTATAGAGTTCGAAACGCTATCAAAATGCTAATTTTTAATTCCACTTAGAGACGTCTAGTTTTAGAACAATAGTATCTGATTCTCAACCAAACGCTTTTCTGAAGGGAGGAGTTCTGCGAGATCTTCCGGGCGAAGGACAAGAACACACTGAAGATGTTCACCTGCAAGAAGTTCCTCAAGAAAGACGGAAGGAAAGTGCGGAAGGCCGCCAAAAACGAGATCCTCATCCTGAAGATGTGAGTCTGGCGTCTCTCGCTCCATCCCGAGCTGTTGTTCTCTACCTCTTATATAACATCCTTCGTTTCTCCGTTTCACACGTCGTGGCTTCACAGAACGTGTCTGAAACAAGCAACAGCTACTGTCATCTCACGTATCTTCACTCCAGTATGATACTTAGAAGAAGACAGGAAAGAAAGGGAAGAAGGATGGGAGGGAGAAAGGAAGGAACGCATGAGTGAAGGAATTGGGAGAAAGGAAGGAAAAAATGTAGAAAGGGAGCAAGGAAGCACAAGGGGAAAGAAAGAAAGAGAAGAATGAATAAAATGATAGAAAAAAGGGGAAGCACAGAAGAAAAATAATGAAAAGAAGTCATATGAAGGATGAATGGAAAGAATAAATGAGTGAAGGAAGGAATAGGAAGTAAGAAAAAAGTAGAAAGGACTCAAAGAAGAGGAAGCTCAAGGGAAAAAAATAAAGAAAAGAAAGAAAATAATGCTGAGGAAGGATTGGAAGGAAAGAAAGATTGGAAGGTTGGAAGGATGGAAGGAATGAAAAAAGAAAGGGGAAGCCAGGAAGAAAAAGAATGAAAAAGAAGTCAGATGAAGGAAGAATGAAAAGTAGAAAGGCCTCAAGGAAGAGGATAGAAGCGCGAGGGAAAAAATAAAGAAAAGGAAGAAAAAAAACGAATAAAAGGTCTGAAGGAAGGAAGGAAGAAAGAAGAAGCAAGGAAAAAAAAGTTAGATGAAGAAAGGAAAGAATAAATGAATTAAGGGAACAATAGAAGGTAAGAAAAAGGGGAAAAATGTAGAAATAACGCAAGGAAGAGGAAGGATGCACAAGAAAGAAAGGAAAGAAAGGGAAGGAGAATAAAGATAATGATGGAAGCAAGAGACGGAAACGGAAGAATAAGAATGAAAAGTCGTCAGATGAAGGACGAAAGAAAAGAATTAATGAGTGAAGGAAGCAAAAGGATGAAAAGCAAGATATAGGAAGAAAAAAAGTAGAAAGGATGCAAGGAAGGAAGAGAAAGGAAGCACAAAGAAATTAAACAAAGAAAGGGAAGGAAGGAAAGAAGGAGCAAAATAAAGAAGGAAAGAAAAAAAGAGGAAGCAAGGAAGAAAAAGAATGAAATGAAGTCAGGTGAAGGAAGAAAGGAAGAAAGAAATAGGGAGAAAGGAAGTAAGAAAAAGGAAAAAAAAGTGAAACAGAAACATTTCCCTGCAAGTGGCATTTACTCAATCGTTCCAACTATTTCCAACCCATTACAATTTTTCTTGCTTATCAAATGACAAAAAAGGTCATGTGACATGAACTTGAACTTGAACTCTCTCTCCAGGGTCAAACATCCCAACATCCTGCAGCTGGTGGATGTATATGAGACCCGGAAGGAGTATTTTCTCTTTCTAGAGCTGTAAGTCTTGCTTTATTCTTCATTATACAGGTAACTTATCTATACTGAGGATCTATATATTTTAGTATTTAGTATTTATATCAATTTTATAAAATTAGAGAATAGGTTAATACTTCTATATCATTTTCGCATTAATTGATTTTATGTTTATGTATTACATACATTTTTTGTTTCTAATTTAAATGTTATTTATTACTTTTTTTTATACTATTAATAGAACAGACTAATGAACTGTTGAATGATATTATTACGACTCATGTTCTTTTTCACGTTCTCGCCTATTCCTTTTCTCACGGGCAATAGTATTTTTTATTAGTCTAAAAAAATTATTCCTAATTTGAAGTTCATACATGTATTTAATTTTAATAATAATTAAATATTATATCTGTGTTTATGTATTATATAAGTTTTATGTTAATTAATAGTTTTTTTTTATTAATAACAGTACAGATGAACTGTTGAATGGTATTTTTATAACAAATCAAGTTTACTTTTCAACATTCTATCCTATTTCTTTTCTCACTGTCTTTCTTCACGATTCTTTGCTCAGCATTTTTTTTTATTAATTTCATAAAATTATTACTATTATGAGTTTAATGATTCTATTTAATTTTAATAATAATGTGTTTTATATCAACGTTTATGCATTTTACATTTATGCTTACGGTTTTTGTTTCTAAATTAAATTAGAATTATTCATTTGTAATATTACTAATAATACTATCTGTTGTCAGGTATTTATGTCAATGTTTTTATTTTGTTGTTGTTATTGAGCGAGACAATAGTGTGCCTATTTTATTATATATTACTAGACAATATAGTGTGATAGATTATTTACACATTAAGACAAAATAATCTGCAAAGAAATGCCAAAGCAAAGCAAAGAAATGTCAAAAAATCTGATTAAAATAATATAAAAAAAAATTAAAATAAAGATTAAAATAATGATTAAAAAAATAAAACTAAATAAAAAGTACATAATAAAATAAAGTGTCATAATCGAATTATTGCATGAGTGACAAATTACGCAGGCCTCTGGACGTCGAGCAGCTTTTTTGCTTTTTTTTTTTTTTTTTTTTTTTTGCTTTATTGCAGAATATACTGATAAATAACACGCTGGGCAATGAAACTAAAACTAAAGACCACCGACTTGAAGAAGCGGCAATCTCAGATTAGGAGATGATCATGCAGCTTCTCTACCTGTCTGCTGGGATTTGCATTCGTTATCAGAAATCCTTCACACACACACACACACACACACACACACACACACGCGCGAGGATAATCCAGAGTGACTGGGCTGAGGATGGATGCTGGTGTGTGTGCAGAGCCACGGGTCGAGAAGTGTTCGACTGGATCCTGGACCAGGGTTATTACTCGGAGAGAAACACCAGTAATGTCATCAGACAGGTGATGGAGGCGGTGGCCTACCTGCACACGCTGAAGATCGTCCACAGGAACCTGAAGGTCAGTTTTTGGCGCCCTCTGCTGGACAGACACTGCCATTACAATAAATGGAGAAAACCCAACACTAGCGATCAAAATATCTGTTTATATGATGTGTCCAAAAAAAAACACATTTGATGTGTGTGTGTTCAAGTTGGAGTTTAGTACGTAATTACACTAATTTATTACACTAAGTATTACTTTAAGTACATTAAATATTTCTATCTCATTATATTTTATTGTTTGGGTTTTTTTTTATTGTATTTCTATTGCTCTTTGTTGCATTTCACATCTTTATTATGTTCATATTGTATTCAGGTGGCATTTTATGTTATTGTATTGTTTTTCATTGTGTTTTGTCTTATTGTGAAAAGAATCCTGATAAAACCAAACATTAGCGATTAAAATTTATGTTTATAAGATTTGTCCCAAAAAACAAACAAACATATTTGATGAGTGTGTGTGTGTGTGTGTGTGTGTGTGTGTGTGTGTGTGCACGTACATTATTCATGCTTTTCTCTTTTATTACACATCTTTATTGCATTGTACTTCTACAAGTACTTCTATTTGTACAAGTATTTCTATCTCATTCAATTTTATTGTGTGGTTTTTTTTATTGTATTTCTATTGTTCTTTTGTGGCATTCTACATCATTGTTATATTCATATTGTATTCATGTTGCATTGTATGTTATTGTATTGTTGTTTCTATTTTGTACTGTATTGTATTGTTTACATTCTATTTTATTGTTTGTTTTTTTTTATTGTATTTTTACTGTTCTTTTATTGCATTCTACATCTTTATTATATTAATATTTTATTCATGTCGCATTTATGTTTAATTCAATGCAAATTTACAAATAATATATTATTTTATTGACTTTCATTAAACAGAAACTGTGGACAAGATTTTTCTCTGTTCTGAAACATTTAAATTTAATTTACAAAATTATTTATAATAAAATATGTATTTGTATAAATTATATACAGTACATACACAGACGTATTTTATTAACTATATACCGTTAATGTGTAATTCTATTTTAGTGGATGAATGTATTTATTTGATTTACAGTTACCGTAAGTCTACATTGAAACAATTGACATGTAAACATTGTGAAAAAGTTGCATTGTTAAGTTTGTGATTTGAATGGTCTCCTTGAATATAAATCTCTTTCAGTAACACGCGTGTGGTTCTTCTCTCCAGCTGGAGAATCTGGTGTATTACAACCGTCTGAAACACTCCAAAATAGTCATCAGTGATTTCCATCTGGCCAAACTGGAGAACGGCCTCATCAAGGAGCCGTGCGGAACTCCGGAATATCTGGGTAGGAACGTGGAAAACTCCGGATTATACAATAGATACTAGGAAAAAATGCTGGACTACAGTAATAAAATGTTCCCAGATTAAAGAAAGTCCCCCACAATATAATTCAATTACTGTAGTGAATAAATGATAATCTACCGGGATGTAGCTGGATTACAGTAGTGGATAAATGAAAGTGTACTGTAATGTAGATGGATAACAGTAAATGAAAGTCCCCCACAATATGGTTGGATTACAGTAGTGAATAAAAGAAAATCTACTGGCATGTAATTGGATTACAGTAGTGAATAAAAGAAAGTCTACTGAGATGTAGTTGGATTACAGTAGTGAATAAAAGAAAGTCTACTGAGATGTTGTTGGATTACAGTAGTAAATAAAAGAAAGTCTACTGAGATGTTGTTGGATTACAGTAGTGAGTAAAAGAAAGTCTACTGTGATGTAGTTGGATTACAGTAGTGAATAAAAGAAAGTCTACTGTGATGTAGTTGGATTACAGTAGTGAATAAAAGAAAGTCTACTGAGATGTAGTTGGATTACAGTAGTGAATAAAAGAAAGTCTACTGTGATGCTGTTGGATTACAGTAGTGAGTAAAAGAAAGTCTACTGAGATGTAGTTGGATTACAGTAGTGAGTAAAAGAAAGTCTACTGTGATGTAGTTGGATTACAGTAGTGAGTAAAAGAAAGTCTACTGTGATGTAGTTGGATTACAGTAGTGAATAAAAGAAAGTCTACTGTGATGTTGTTGGATTACAGTAGTGAATAAAAGAAAGTCTACTGTGATGTAGTTGAATTACAGTAGTGAATAAAAGAAAGTCTACTGTGATGTTGTTGGATTACAGTAGTGAGTAAAAGAAAGTCTACTGAGATGTAGTTGGATTACAGTAGTGAGTAAAAGAAAGTCTACTGTGATGTTGTTGGATTACAGTAGTGAGTAAAAGAAAGTCTAGTTATTGTAGTTGGATTGCAGTAGTAAATAATTGATCATTTACCGTGATTACATTAGATTACAGTAGTGAGTATCTAGTAATTAATATAATTGGTGATGAATGTGTGTGTTGAAGCGCCGGAGGTCGTGGGGAGACAGAGATACGGTCGGCCTGTGGACTGCTGGGCTCTTGGTGTCATCATGTACATACTGTGAGTTCAGATGTTCTTCACCTGAAGTCCCAACACACTTTTTTCATTTTAAATTAAAAGTCCAGATTTAGTTTCCATTCCATGTTCTGGACTTTGGAACATGGAATGGAATTAAATTGTGACGTATTCTCAATAATTGCAAATATGTGCTCACAGACTTTCCGGAAACCCTCCGTTCTATGACGAGGCAGATGAAGACGACTACGAGAACCATGACAAGAACCTCTTCCGCAAGATTCTGGCCGGAGACTATGAGTTTGACTCGCCGTACTGGGATGAGATTTCAGACTCTGGTACAACTTGAACAGCATCCAGACTGAATACGTTTTTATATTTTAATCGTTCTTCTGTTTGCGTGGTGATTCGACCGTTTTACGGAAATGAGGTTAATGTTGTTGTTGATGATCTACAGCCAAAAACTTAGTGTCACGTCTCATGGAGGTGGATCAGGACCAGAGACTGACCGCACAGGAAGCCATCAACCACGAATGGTGAACTGTCTTACTCTCTAGCTGTCTGTCTGACTAGTGGTGTATAACTCCATCCATCCACTCGTCTATTGTCTATCTCTCTTTGTTTGACTTTCTCTGTGTTTATGCCTCTCTGAATGTCTTTCCATATCTCTCTGTCTGTCTCAACACCCCAGTTCACCAAAGGTGGCGCTGTGTCACACAAAAAAACATACCGGTTTTTCTGCCTCTCTATTTCTCTTTCTGTCAATCGGTCCGTCTGTCCCATTTATTCTCCCGTGCTTTTTTATGTCGTGAAGGTGGTAGAGATTCAAGATGGAGTAGATCCGACCAGAGCATCTGAACTAAAGAAGCTTTTTATTCCTTGTCAATCATTCACAATGTGATGGATTACACGAGTGGATAACTGAAAGTTTGTTGTGGTGTAGTTGGATTACAGTAGTAAATAACTGGAAGTATTTTGGGATGTAATTGGATTACAGTAGTGAATAACTGAAAAGTTTTTGGGATGTAATTGGATTACAGTAGTGAATAACTGGAAGTCAACCACGATGTAGTTGGATTACAGTAGTGAATAATTGAAAGTTTGTTGCAATGTAGTTGGATTACAGTAGTGAATAAACTCAATTCCACTGTGATGTACTTAGATTACAAAAGTGGATAACTGATAATCTACCGAGATGTAGTTGGATTACAGTAGTGAGTCATTTAAAGTCTACTGAGATGTAGTTGGATTACAGTAGTGAGTAACTGAAGGTCTACTGAGATGTAGTTGGATTACAGTAGTGAGTAACTGAAGGTCTACTGAGATGTAGTTGGATTACAGTAGTGAGTAACTGAAGGTCTAGTGAGATGTAGTTGGATTACAGTAGTGAGTAACTGAAGGTCTACTGAGATGTAGTTGGATTACAGTAGTGAATAACTGAAAGTACTGTGATGTAGTTATGGATAATAAACTTGTATGCCTTCTTGAAGGTCTTGTAGGCCAAAGTTTAAGCTTTAAACTTGATCCAACCAGCAACTGGTAACCAGTTCTTTGGTTCTCTGTAATTATAGTGTCTCTGTGAATCTGTCTCTTTGCCCGTCTGTAAACCCATCTACCCATACAGCAGACAGTTCATGACGCGTCTGTCGTCTTCAGGATATCTGGGAACGCGGCTTCAGACAAGAACATCAAGGAAAACGTCTGCGCACAAATCGAGAAGAACTTTGCCAAGGCCAAGTGGAAGGTAGAGCTTGTAGACTCACTTCCGCTCGTAGACTCACTTCATCCAAACCTTGACCTGCGTTCCTCCTTCCAGAAAGCCGTGCGAGTCACCACCATGATGAAGCGTCTGCGAGCGCCGGATCACCAGTCGGCCCCTGCCAACCCGGAAACCGCCGTCACCCCGACCAACCCGGAAACCGCCGCCACCCCGTCTGACGCCTCCACGGCCCCGCCCAGCACAGCGGAGAGCCACTCCCACAGCACCGACACCCCTGTGGTGGAAGAGGCCGGGGAAAACCCAGAGGCTCCGCCTTCCGACACCCAACCCCCGGTGGCTCCCGAGCAGCCTAATCCCACACCGCGCTGCAACGGAGAAGCCGTGGCGTCCGACACGGGCGAGGAGAGCGTCTGATTGGACCGCCGGCCCCTTGCACAGTGTACAGAAACAGCTAGCATGCTAACGGCTAAACGCGTGATTAGAACCTCCTCCCCAGCGCTCAATAAACTCTCTAAAATCGTTTTTTTCCTGCTTACATTAAGCTACGACGGGAACCAGCGGGCAGATCGCAGCGGGTGTTTATCGTAACTTCACTACTTCCTGTCCCACGCGGCTTCTCGTGCACACTTCCTGTAAATAGCGCGTAGGCTAGACGTAGCGGAGGACGGCATGCCTTTTCAGATCTGCTGTTCATCACACGCGGCTAATAGGCGTTACGCGGCTTTACAAACGCATCCGTCACAAAGGGTTTGTACTAATCATGTATTTACCGGTAATATTTGTGAGGCACGTGGCTCAATAAGTGGAGCAGAGCCGGTGAAGAAACCAACCCTTGGATCTGCTTGGTAGCTAAAGCCACATACGTGTGATTTTGTGCGTTTTCTGAGACTATTTTTTTTTTTTTGCCGTGTTTTTGACTTCGCACTGATCCGCGGCGAGTGAGCTTCCGCACTCTTTTGGTATTTCTTGCGCCGTATTATTGTCATTTCTTATATATTTTCTTGATGTTTGCTTTGACTTAAATCGATTAGCCAGGGATAAACCACGAATCGTAAAACCACCTGTTGCTGTTGATGCACACATGCTCAATACCACGATTCACCAAAGGTGGCGCTGTTTCACAAAAACATGCAAAACGTCTATAACTTTTATATATGCTTGAAAAAATATATAAATAAATCAAATAATTAATTAATTTATTATTTGTTTATTTAAACTAAATAAATAAAATATTTTAAAAATGATATATATATATATACTGTATATGGGTCACATCACATTAACAATTTTTTCCAGTGTCCGGATAAAAATGTTAAAAATAAATTCATATTACGAAAATTAATTTTCCCTAAAATAAAATTTGCACAAAAATAAAAAGTTCACATTTGTGCAGAAAATTGTGCAGAAAGAAAAATACAGTACAGCTCCACAAAGGTTGAATATACTGTATATATATATATATACTGTATATATATATATATATATATATATATATATATATATATATATATATATATATTCGCCCCCATGGTGCCAATAATAGTCAAAGCATTTAGAGTTATACTTTCCTGTAATGACTTTTATTGTCCACTTCATGACACTATTGTATTTATTAGTGTTGAAGGGTTTTATTTTTTGTTTATTCTTTAAAAACGACACCAAAAAAAAAAATCACTGAAAAACATTTGTTCTGTAATAATCCATAATTGAAAAGACAAACGCAAGACAAACAATTTTACACACACACATTTTTAAGCTCGACATTTTTCCGTATCTCACTTCATACAGATGAATAGACGAACGGTTCACCTCGTTTTCATTCCGTGTGACTATTAAATGTTCCTCTTCATGATTTGGAAGCAATCTTTCCGTTTCCTGTCACGTGACACCGACAGGTTGAACCACAGAAAGACGTCAGCAATAGTTTTCACCCGCCAAACTGTGTCGTGGAGGTGACGCTGTACAGGAAGGGCTCGCGTCCGTCTGTCGTCACTCAAATAAAAAACAAAAAGAAAATAAAAAAAGGACGCCATTTTAAAAATAAAATGGTGGTTTTATAACCTTTAATAACCTTTTTTCCTCAGAAATCTTTTTTTTTTTTTGCTCCAACCGACTTTTTTTTAACAATGTGTATTTGTTTGGGTTTTGGTTTCAGAATCTAGTGAGATTTTGGGGGGGAAATGATGTTTGACTCGGTGTTTGTGTGTTATTTTCTTACACTACTGCTACATTTCTGCTACGTTTGCGTGTTGATTTCCTCCTCCGGTGTAAGTGTTCACTCCGTCTCTCGTCCACTTTCAAGGAAAATAAACACAAACCGAACAATCTGGTTGACGCCGTTTTTCTTCTGCGACAGATTATTTTTTTACATTTATTTCGCAGACGAAGCGACGATTTTGTTTGAAAAAAGACGTGAACAGTTTGTTCGGGAAACTGGAAACCTGTTGGTCCGTGATCGGAACCCTGCGTTTATCGACATGTCAAGCTTTTACATTTGAAAAATAGCAAAAAGAGGAAAAGAGCAGCAGCAATGATCACATCAACAAACTCAAGTAATTAGAAAGATAATTCTCCAGGTGATATTCTACTCGCTGGATTTTAACCCTCACACATGTAGAGTGGGCGTGGCTCGTGGGGTAATTACATATTACGCAAACCGCATAACCGATGTTTACTCTGTATCGGAAGCAAACTGCGTAACACATTTACTTCGACGATTTACGCGAATTTGTCAACGTGCATTTATTCTATTTGGTTAGCGAATTGCGTTAGTTCATAGTTGTAAACGTTTTGAATAACCAGTGTTTCCTCCATATTGTAATTAAAAAGAGTTACGTCTGTTTGTTCTGTAATGTGAGCGTATTGCGTCACATCGTTTTTTTTTTCTGTGAGCAAACGGACCAATATGACCATATAATGTTAGCGAATTACATAGACTGAGGGAATTGCGTAACTTTTTCGTAATGTAACATCAGACTCACTATGATAATGTAACTGTCTTAACGTAACGTCAGACTCACGATATTGTGGCGGTCTTAACGTAATACGAACTTGTGATAATGTAGCGGTTTAAACGTAACATCAGACTGTTGATAATAATGTAGCGGTTTAAACGTAACATCAGACTCTTGATGATAATGTAGCGGTTTAAACGTAACATCAGACTCTTGATGATAATGTAGCGGTTTAAACGTAACATCAGACTCTTGGTAATAATGTAGCGGTTTAAACGTAACATCAGACTCTTGATGATAATGTAGCGGTTTAAACGTAACATCAGACTCTTGATGATAATGTAGCGGTTTAAACGTAACATCAGACTGTTGATAATAATGTAGCGGTTTGAACGTAACATCAGACTGTTGATAATGTAGCGGTTTAAACGTAACATCAGACTGTTGATAATAATGTAGCGGTTTAAACGTAACATCAGACTCTTGATAATAATGTAGCGGTTTAAACGTAACATCAGACTGTTGATAATAATGTAGCGGTTTAAACGTAACATCAGACTCTTGATGATAATGTAGCGGTTTAAACGTAACATCAGACTCACGAGGACAATGACAAACGCACAGGAGTTCAGAAACCTTGTGTATTTCATCCAAACCAAAGCAAGTGTCTGATTTGCACCGGGCTATTTCCATGCCGTGTGGCAGCATTTAGCGTTCAACAAAGGAGTAACACATGACAAACTAACCAGAGGAGTTTTCAGACGCGCTTGAAGGTCGACACCACAGAGGAACGTTACCGGTCACATGACTTCCCTTCTCCGTCCGTCTCCTCCAGCCACGCTTCAGTCTCGAGCCGGGTCGGGAAATCCACTAAGATCGAGAGTTTTCATCGCCGTGACGTTTCATCAAACCGAAAAGTTCCCGCCCCGTTTACGCACGAAGAAGTCCACGAGATGGTACTATATACAACCTACAATAAATACTGCGTGTGATGTCATCTGGAAGGTCCTGATCCAGTCTG
>MU204420.1:10883787-10924549 GCA_017309775.1 Paedocypris sp. Pulau Singkep
AGAGAGAGAGAGAGAGAGAGAGAGAGAGAGAGAGAGAGCATACACAGTTTGTCCAAAAGATTATTACATCTTTTTTCAATTTTAAGTACTTTTGTTGTTGCAAAAACATCATTGGGTCACATAATCACCAGGCGATAACAAAAGTGACGGAGATGAACAGACAGAGAGAGGAAGAGAGTTGAGCTCATCGCTACAGAAGGTGAATGGTGGCCAGATGGGTGCAGACGGACCGCCACACACACACACACACACACGCACACACACACACACACACACACACACACACATCTACACACACACACACACACACACGCACACACAGGAAGAATGGCTGGTTGCTGGTCTTTTCCGAAGCATGTTCCCGGGAAAGTGACAGACTGCAGGGTCAGACTCAGAGTGACAGGTCAAAGGTCACGGGGTGAGAAGGTCACACGGAGAAAGAAGCATATTGTAGGCGGGGAGGTCAAAAAATGCCTGGATTTCAGCACGTCAGTGACGAGCCCCTCGAAATCCCGACTGGAAGTTTTAGAAACTACACGATTCTGGATAAAAGGAATAGAATAAAGGAATATTCTAAAAGGCTTAGAATAAAGACCACGATTCTTGATATTTCCTCATTTTAAATATCTAACCCTGAAAATTAGGCTGTCAAACAGCAAAATAATAACACACAGTACTCCTTGCTTTAAATTTAAATAACTGGATTGAAAAGTAATGTAATGTAAAAGTAACGTTGTGAAGAAAAAAAATCACCATTAAACGTGATAAAAAAGTTCCGTATTATGTACAGTTGAGGACAAAATGATTAGCAATTGTTTAAAAGCACTTTTGAAACTCTTATCAAACAATGATTATTTTGTAGGAGGGGCTAATCATTGTGTCCTCAACTGTAGATGTTTGCTGTGTTTCACCTTCTGAGAGAGAGAGATAGAAAGAGAGAGAGTGTGAGTGAGGGAGGAAATGAGTACATGAAAGAAGAAATTGAATGAGAGAAAGAAAGAGAGAAAAATAGATAGGGAGACAGAAAAAGAGTCTGAAAAGTAAAGGAAAAAAAGAGAGAAGAGAGGAAAAAAAGAGTGTGAATGTGTGGACGATAATTTTCCTGATCTTTTAACGATTTTTCTGTTCTTTTAACGATATTTCCGATTTTTTAACGCTTTTTCCAATCTTTTAACGCTATTTCAGACCTTTTAACGATTTTTCTGATCTTTTAACAATATTTCAGATATTTTAACGATATTTCAGATATTTTAACGATAATTCCGATCTTTTAACGATTTTTCTGATCTTTTAACGATATTTCAGATCTTTTAACGGAATTTCAGATCTTTTAACGATATTTCCGATCTTTTAACAATATTTCCGATCTTTTAACGATATTTTAGATCTTGTAACAATTTTTCTGATCTTTTAACAATATTTCAGATATTTTAACGATATTTCAGATATTTTAACAATAATTCCGATCTTTTAACGATATTTCAGATATTTTAACGATAATTCCGATCTTTTAACGATATTTCCGATCTTTTAACGGAATTTTGGTGAAAAAGCTGGGAAGACGCACCAGACAGATGCGGCCGATGCGGGACTGAGTCTTGGGGCTGTGTCCGCTCTCGGCAGACTTCTCTCGGAAGAAGAAGTAGAGCTTGTCGTCGTTCTTCTCGTTGCTGTCGGGGATGAGGTGCACGTGGACGAAGGCCGGGTCTGAAACAGGAAGCGGCGTGAGCGTCTGGCCAGAGGTGAAGATGATCAGCCTCTCACCGTTCAGCCACTTGGAGTTGTACTGGTCTGTTCGCATCACTGGCTTCTTGCTCAGCGTCCGGAATATGGCCGAGTCGGTTCCCATGAAGTCAATGTAGACGCCTGCGTACAGCTCCCCATCTACAGACGCAGAGAGACAGCTGCTTATCACACTCACTCTCTCTCTCTGTCTCTCTCTCTCTCTCTGTCTGTCTGTGCAGAGAATTATCTCTCTGTGTGTGTCTGTCCGTCTGTCTGTCTGTCTGTCTGTCTCTCTTTCTCTCTCTCTCTCTCTCTCTCTCTCTCTCTCTCTCTCTCTCTCTGTCTCTGTCTCTCTCTCTCTCTCTCTCTCTCTCTGTCTGTCTCTCTCTCTCTGTCTGTCTCTCTATCGTCTGTCTGAACATTTATCTCTGTGTCTGTCTGTCTGTCTGTCTGTCTGGACAATTATCTGTCTCTCTGTATGTCTCTGTCTGTCAGTCCATCCATCAGTCTGTATCATTATCTGATTGTCTGTCACCTTTCTGTCTGTCTCCATGTCTTGCTGTCTTTCAGTCTGTCTGCATATTATTCTACATGTGTGTGTGTGTGTGTGTGTGTGTGTGTGTGTGTTTGTATGCAATAATAACAATTTCATATAATGTAGCATTAATAATTCTGGTCAATACACACACAATAAACACACACACACACACACACACACACACACAATAACAATGAACATTAAAACTTAATAGAAAAACAGTTAGTCCAGTAAAAATAAAGCGTCATATGAGCTGGTTATTATCCATGTTAGTGCGATTCCTCCGGAGGAATTTGTTTCTTGTTACGTAGTGTGTGTGTGTGTGTGTGTGTGTGTGTGTGTGTGTGTGTGTGTGTGTGTGTGTGTCAGCGACTAGCTGTTGGCTCACAGAGGTTAAGAAGAGCTTGTGGAGCCACAGTCCGTCTCCATCCAGATTCATTTCCTCTCTGAGGGATTCGAAATAACCTCTGAATTCTACGACAAAAAAGACCTACCCTGAAAATAAGACCCAGTGAAGATCAGGAATGATGACATCATCGATGACGTCATCGTAAAGGAACACATCAGACCTTTTTACAACTGTCTGAAAGTCTCCTGAACCAAACATGTGAAATACTAGGAGCTGGAGATCAATTGTTCTAGTGGCTTAGCTAAGTGTTTTTGCTGGTGGCTAGTTCGGCTTAGCCGCGCTGATTAGACACTTCAGCCTTTGTTTTCCTCGTCAGGGCTTTTGTAGAATTACCTGCAGCGCAAGTCGTGCTGAATTCAGACATTTTATCGGAGTATTTCCCAGTAGAAATCCATCACTATGTGTAAAGAACCGGTACTTGAGTAAATACGCTTTGCTACTTTACTCAAGTATTTTGGCTACTTTGTACTTGTTCTGAGTATCAAACGTTAATGCCACTTTTTCTCTCTACTTGGCTAGTGTTGAGTATCCGTCTCTTTACTCCACTACATTTGAATGGACACTTATTGTTACTCCTTACATTGTGACATTTTTCTACCGCGGTTCATTTACTAGGCGGACAAGGTGATATCGCCATCTACAGGATGCTGAAAGTACTGGATGCTGTTTATCAGCTTAATCACGTGAAAGTCAATTAGCAGTTGCACTTTTTTGCACATTTGAGTTTAACTAGGACTGACTCTTTGTTATTTTTTATCCAGTTTGTTCTGCCATTAAATGTCATTCCTATATTAGAAAATAAAACCTTGAAATAAACCAGTAAAATAAACCACAAATAAAAGTGTTTCTTGTTTTTCACATGTCTTGAGTACTTTACGACTTTTACTCAAGTCTTCTTGGAGTTGGTGACTTGTGACATGTCATTGTTACAGTAAGGTATCTGCACTTTTACTCAAGTGTGTTTCTCAGGTTCTCTTGATTACAAAATGATCTGGATTTCCCAAACAAAGCCCAAGAAATCCTGGTGGCTTTTCCGGCCTGTTTAAGCTCTCACTCCCGGTCACAGAAACCCACTGTCATTCTCCAGGACGGAAACTTCTCACGGCGCCAACTCAGCCAAATCTCGTGTGTCCGTGCCAAAACGACGGGAAAAATCATCAGAGGGCAAAAGCCGTTCTCCACGCACACACTCAAACAACCTGCTAGTAATAAAGCGGCAAACCACAGTATAACAGCGCGTGAAGAGTTTGTTCAACATGTTTCCAGTGTTTGTCTTTTCACTGCCAGTTTCATTCTTGCCCGAAAACAGCCAGAAACCATTAGGAAGCGTTTCAGCGCCAAGTGTGTCCACCAACCACCAACCGACGCCACTGGACTTGCGGCCTAAAGGCTACAGGTTCGAATCCCATTCTGGCTGGTTCTATAACGGAGTGTAGTCGGGTGAGACTGAAACTCGGCTTAACGCTGCCCACTGCTCCTGGCAGGGCTACATGGTTTCAGCTGCATGGCGGCAAATTCCGGCAAATAGCATCTTGGCAGAAACTGTTAGAAGCGCAAAAAAATTCTTTGTTTTCACCACATATGTATAAAAATGCTCTAATGCATAATTAATCAATCTTAGCTGTAGTGTAATTAAGTGTAATTAATAAATGTAAATATCTATTTCTGGCTATTTTGGGGTGTGAAATCTTTAAATACTTAGATGCAGCAATATATGCTGTCTTATTATAAGTGGCATAACCAACCAGTTCAAGGTTAAAAGTTAAAAATATCTTATTCTAGACAAATTCATTTTACAAACAATTACTGAATTTAGTTAATAAGTTTTTAATACGGGGCATGAAGTACTAGTGTTATCACAATACAAGACATTTCAGCTTTGATAGTTGAAAAAAGTAAAAACTGCCACAATGTTAGAAATAATAAACAACAAGACTAACATGAAAATGTGTCGAAATGAGGATTTCCAAGACAATAAAGTGCCGAAATGAATAAACTGGCACAATCTTACAGATTTTCTAGAAAAGAGAAACGTAACAATGTTGTAGATGTTTTTCTGTCATCTCTTCTACATTATTAAATTAGTTACAATTAGTTACATTTTAATTTAATCAATGTGGTGACGTGTCTCTTAGCCTCTTACAGTAGTTATTATCACAAAATGCCCGCTTTAAAAATCCATAATTCAAGCAGAAATATAATTCTAAATTGAATCTGTTTGCAAGCCTACAGTACTTATATGTTTTAAAGTTCTATGTAACACAAGTCGACTATAACTTGAAATCAAGTCTTTGGTTTCTGGCACTGTGCCAGAGCTATAAGACCATTTCCGTGTGTGTGTGTGTGTGTGTGTGTGTGTATGTGTGTCCAGCTTCAATGCATGGTTAAATATAACAATTTCTTTACTTTACTAGTGGCCACAGTGACAAACTCACTCACTCTTTCATTTGCAAAAATGAAAAAAGAAAAACTTCTCAGGAAGAACGTACTAATCAAAGTAGAGACGCTGTTGAGCTTCGGGTCATACGGGCACTTCCCCTTCCCAGAATCCTCTTTGTCCGGCTCCAAATGGAAGACATATTCCTAGAGGAGAAATCAGAAGGGTTTCAGTCCCGCGGAAGAACATCCGTGGAATCCACAGGGACGAGCAGGAAAGATGCTTCAAGAAACAGTGGAAGAAAAAAAAAGAAAAGAAAAAAAAACCTCAGAAATGAGAAATAATAAAGCACGCCTTCGCCACCGAGGTTTGAACGCGTCTAATCCTGCTTGGGACGTGCCTGACTGACGGGGATTTGGACCTGGTCTATGGTTGAGGAAGCATGTTCTCACAAGCCCCAAAGAGTTGCCATGAGCCGGATCCTCTGCGTTCTCACCTTCCTCGCCGAGACATTTCTCATCGTTTCCCTCACCGTTCACGTAAGAGCGAGAGAAACGCCTGTCAAAACACTCGCGTGTCCAGCATTAACAGATTCCCTTTCACCTCTTATTAAAATCAACACGCCTGCATTAGCTTAAAACACAAGCGCACTTTGCCAACCGGTGACGGAAAAGCCTCTATCAGCTCATTTTCCTTCGGCTTGACAATTTCCATCCATCCATCAACGTAACGCATTTTCATTTCTGGGTCACAGGAAGCTGGAGCCAATCCAGCTGGGTCTGAAGGATGGACACGCCTTGGTTGGTGGCCAATCACAGAGCAGGACACACATTTACACTCCCCCTCACACCCATCTACAACTGTTCTGAAGGCACATTTTAGGGTTAGGGTTAGCCCGGAGAACAAGAGGAAACCCATGCAAGCAGGAAACATGCAAAATCCTAAAGACATGCAAACTCCTAAAGACACATAAAGACAAACTCCACCCTAATTCTAACCCTAACCCTTCCCTCTCTGAGCCTAACCCTAATCCTACCCCTAACCCTAATCTTAACCCTAACTCTGACCCTAACTCTAACTCTAACTCTAACCCTAACTCTAACTCTAACTCTAACTCTAACTCTAACTCTAACTCTATCCCTAACCCTAACCCTAACCCTACTCCTAACTCTAACCCTAACCCTTCCCTCTCTTAGCCTAACCCTAACCCTAATCTTAACCCTAACTCTAACTCTGACCCTAACCCTAACTCTAACTCTAACTCTAACCCTAACCCTACCCCTAACTCTAACCCTAACCCTAACCCTAACCCTAACCCCAACCCCAACTCCACTAGTTCCTCTACTAACTCCCCCTACTAAGTTTCCCCTACTCCCCTACTTTAGTTCCGGTTTGTTCGTTTGGGTTTCAACCTCTGATAAAGCCGTACCAGCGAAACGTCAGGCCGCTTTATCCCTTTTAAAACCCTTTTTTAGAATAAAGATTGATTTTGTTTTTAATGGAACTCAAAACGGAGGTTTCAAGGAACATTCTACACACCTAACCCTAAACATAGCACTTCGGTAAGTACAGTAGGACACACCCTATATTTTTGGAGCCAATCCTGGCAACTCTGGGTCTGAAGGATGGACACGCCCTGGTTGGTGTCCAATCACAGAGCAGGACACAGACACACATTCACACTCCGCCTCACACCCATCTACAACTGTTCTGAAGGCACATTTTTCGACCGTAGAGGAAACTGGAGAACGAGAGGAAACCCATGACACATGCAAACTCCACACATAAAGACAAACTCCACCCTTTCCTCTCCGAGTTTAGCCCTAACCCAAACCCTAAATCTAACTCTAACCTTAAATCTAACCCTAACTCTAAGCACAACCCAGGCACTCTGATAGGTAGGACACACCCTAGATTCTTGGCTAACCAATCACAGAGCAGGACACAAATACACACGATCATGCTGTCACACTAATGGGCAAGTCGGTTTTTGGACTGTGGTGGAAGCGAGAGATCCAGAAGAAACCCACGCCAGCACGGGAAGAACATGAAAATAAACGCCAATTTCAACATTTGCGTCAAAGTGAGAAAGGCTTGTGGTTTAGCTTGGAAGGAGTGGGTGACGTGTGGTGGGAAAAGCTGGGCGGCCGCAGTGTTTGAGTAATGTTGTGTGGTGTAGGTCTACTCTATCCACTGGTTTGTTCTGTTTGGTTACAGCCTGAGTGTGTTTGCTCTGGATCAACCTCCTGAAAGCGTGTGTTCGGCACTCAGTCATCACAGAAACATCACGGCTCAAACTCAGAGTCACGTCCTGCCTAAGCAAGTCACAAAGAAGAGCATTCGAGGAACCCAACTCAGAGAAACAGGCATTCCATCAAGAGTTGGCAGATTGGTGATGAGGAAAAGAACGAGTTAGAATGTGGCAAGACAACGACACAAATGAAAGAGACACAAAAGCATCACAGGCTTTGAGCCAAATCCCGTAGAGAGACAAGAAGTGCGGTTAGTAGAAGACTGTTAGCATCACCAAGACAAACTAAGCGCATGCGGTTCATCCACCTGTAATCCCGTCTCATCGAACACTGTGTCGGGCTCGGCTGCTCGACTGGTCCGTCCTCTGGTCTGAGGCATCTGGAGATGCATGGCCGTCTAAAATAAGATAGTTCGGTCAAAACTACAGGTCTGTTACTGTCTTTATGGCCAGACGTTCCCAATTTGAATGAGCAAGGCAGGTTAGTGGTCCAGTTTTAGAGGCCTGCTGGCCACATCTAGGTGGTTTTGGGTCAATAAACCAGTTTCTCCAAGATCTCATGATTCGGAAAATTAAAATGACAAATCTGCTTGCGGAAATTTCGGGGTCGAAAAGTCTGGTTACCCCACAAACAGATTGCTTTTTTTTTTTTATATATTTTTACAAATTTTTGATCTTTACGATAATAAACTGAAGAACCAAAAAGCAATTTCAGGACTTTAAACGTGTCTGTATTCCACCAGCTTCCTTGCGTCCCTGGAATATGGAAATATGAAATATTGTTCATCTTGACACTTACACTGTGAACCAGATGTTTAAATGAAAATGATCGGCAAGTTAAAAAATATATTAACAATTCAGTTCATATTACTACTTAAAACTTTATTCGCACTTTTATTTCCTCCAATTTCCAACATTCTGGCAAATTGGTCTATTTTTGCGTAAATATTTTATGCAGATGTACATTTTTTTTTAGTTTCTTAAATTATTATATTTCTCTTTTGTGTGAGCAACTGTAACCGAAAAAGCAATTTCCCCCTGGGGATGAATAAAGTTTTTTTAATCGAATTGAATGAAATACATTTCAATATATTCAAAATTGCAGTGCATTTTCTAATGCCACATTTTGCAGAATTCAAATAAATTCAGCAAACGTCAATTCACAATATTGCCTATGACACAGAAGTTGGTTTGGTTGGCACACTGGAACACGGACTGCTCTCTGGATTTTCTTTCAACGAAAAACGTTTATCGTCTAGGGTTTCATTGCGTTCGCACACTAAGGGCATTAAAACGGACCATGGAAATGGAGCCGCTTCATTACGGAAACCCAAGACCCCCGTTCCGTCCTAAAAGAGCTTTCAGGGCGTGACACCCGCCGACGAAAGCCCACTCGCGCTAAAACAAAAACACAAAGAAAATGAATTGCTTCCCGACCTCCGACTCCCATTAAAATCCCAGGAACCATAAGCACGGAACAAGTGGTGTATTTACAGTAAAGTAGTATAGGTGGTCTCGTATAAGACACCACGGGTTTGCGGTGTGATGCCTGGCTCCAGCTGGGAAAATCAAGCTCCTCATTTGCGGAGTAAAACCAAACAGAAGAGAGTTATCGTGCGCTGGGGAAGGCGAACGCCAGCCAACACCTGGAGGAGTTTAACACCAGGAGGCGGCGAGAACAATCACGGCTGATGAACTGCTACGAGTCCGTTAAAGAGAGAGCTCGGAGAAAAGCTGGAAAAGTGAGCAGAAAGGGAGAACCACACCTGGGCCTAGTACGTACCCTGGTGGCTCACCATGGCATTTCCAACAGTTGGAGGGGGATATTTACCACGGCGAAGGGGATCGAAACCCGCTGGAAATTGTGCAAGTTTGTAATAGTATTCCAATCGTCTGGAAGTGAGTTTTCAGGGTTTTAAACTCTTAAAAGGTTTGTCTTCCAGTCCACCAACGATTTTGAAATGATGGCACTGGATTCGTGAGATTATAATGAAATTTTATCATTTCGATTGATGAGATTATGTTGAAATGATATCATCAGATTAATGTGATTATAATGACATTACATCATTGAACTGTTGAAAATCTAAGGAAATTCTATAATTGGATTAAGGGTATTGCATTGAAATTATCATTGGAATATTGAGAATACATCGGAAATATATCATTGGATTCATGAGAATATACTGAAGATATATCATTGGATTACTGAGATTATATTGAAATTATATCATCCGATTAATAATATTGTAATGAAATGTTATCATTTGATTCCTTATATCAGTGGACTGATGAGATTTTAACAACATTACGTGGCTTTTCCAGCAGTCGGAGGGGGATATTTACCATGGGCTTGCGTCCTCGGTTGACGTAGGTGCACACGGGGTTGTAGGCGCCGGTTCCGCACACGTACAAGTGAGTCCGGTTCCACGGCTCGATCAGACGGATGAAGTTACTGCACTCGCTCTGCGTGAGGAAACAGTCAACGTGACTTAGTTCACACGAGTGAACACAATAGAATAGAAGAGAATAGAAGAGAATGCCTTTATTGTCATCGCGTCACTTGCTTACAATGAAATTAAGAACACTACTCCGTTTGGTGCAACACAAGGAACACACAAAGTACAAATGTAAGGAAATATACATCTTTTCTATACAATATATACAATTTTCTACTACATGTACTATTTATATTTTAGCTTATTCTGCTAAGCTACGCCATGCAGCTTATTCTACAGAAGAGCCAACAACCGAGACAATCTCAGACCAGACGTACGCTGATTGTGAGTTTTACCGGTTTTAATCGTTTTTTTTTTTTTATGTGGGAGCACAACGATGTGTGAAATGAGGTTTGCGTTTGAGATTGCATCGCTGCGGAGGAGCCGTGACATCGAAGCACTTTGGAAGTCGAATGCATGTGACGTTACGGCTTCGCGAGGCTGTTACGTGTCATTGACGACAATATCTGCCAATTAAAAAGACTTGAATTTCAGTTCCAAACTAATAAAAGGACAAAGTTGATATACGTATTATAATAGAATTACTTTATCATTCACTTACTGAGAATATAAGGAAATTATATATAATTGGATTACGGATATCATATTGAAATTATATCACTGGATTAATGAGAATATAATGAAATTATAGCCTTGGATTGATGAGATTATATTGAAATTATAGCATTGGATTAGATTACAAAAAAAATCTGTAAATTGCTTTGGATAAAGCTTCTGCCAAATGACTGTAAAGTAAAGAGATTAAATTGAAATTATGTCATTAGATTAATGAGATTATGATGAAATTATACCATTGGATGACTGAGAAAAAAATGAAATCAAATCACTGGATTAATGAGAATACATTGAAATTATAGCATTGGAACGATTAGATCCTACAGAAATTACATCATTGGGATAATGGGATTAAATTAAGATTAGGTCATTGGATCAATGAGATTATAATGAAATTCGGTGACTGAAAATGAAATGAAATCGTATCATTGGATTAATAATATTATGCATATTATTAATATACTGTATATTATTATGTATATTATTATAGTATATATACTGCATATATATATTATAATGAAACTATGTCATTGGAATCAGAGACAAACAAAGCATTTTGCACTTTAAGACACATTTTTAAACGATCATGGACTTTACAATTGTTACTGTAATATAAATTACGGTGCAACTTTATGATGGAAATATAATGACATTTTTACGGAATAATCCGAAAAAGGGGTCAAAATAAATATCAACAAATAATCGATGGCGCTACGGCACTAACATAACAAAAAAATTATAGCACTGGGAGAAAAAAGAAAAGTTAGCCAATGCTTTAACAGCTCTATAATAAAGCTGAAGCACTGAATGAAAAAATCCAACAAACAATAGAGAATTAACCCAAAAGTTGAACGTTTCCGAGTCGTCGCACACAAGTGCCGTGAACGTTACACGTGGACTCCAAATATCGAATTCATGAGCTGCGGTTGAAATCCATCATTTGGTGTCACGGACTGACAGTGTGTAGCCCAAAAGTGATGAATTCGCCCAAAACACCTTCCGCGAGACATGTGCAGATGTGCGTATGATAGTGAGAATCCAGATGACGGAACCGCACACGCGAGGCCAGACTTTATTGCCGTAGGTTTGGCTCCGACATCTGCTTTCCTTCATCTCGCCTCGTGTTTGAAAATAAGATCTTCGGCACGTATTTAATCCCATTCACCGCTGACCTGGACCAATGTGGCCAGAGGTCGTGACCTTCACTACTCCGTCCGTCCGTACTCTCTCGAGCGTTCATTCGCCATGCATTACGCTGTAACTACGAGCAGATGTCGGATGAGAAGAGGCTGGAGGACCACCGAGAACATCTACAAACAGGCCAGGAACGTTTCCCGGTCTTCAATAGAGAAGGGGATTGAAAGCCTCTGGAAATTGTGCATATTTGTAATATTTTTGTACATTTTTCGGGGTTTAAACTCTTAAAAGGTTTGTCTTCCAGTCAACCAACAATTTTGAAACGATGGCACTGGATTCATGAGGTTAAAATGACATTTTTATCTTTTTGATTAATGAGATTACGTTGAAATTATATCACCAGATTTTTCTATAATTGGATTAAGGATAATGTATTGAAATTATCATTGGATTATTGAGAATACGGTAATAATAATGGAATTATATCATTGGATTCATGAGATTATATTGGAGATATATCATTGGATTACTGAGATTATATTGAAATTATATCATCCGATTAATAAGATTATAATGACATTTTATCATTAGATTATTTATATCATTGGATTGATGAGATTTTAACAACATCACACCATTGATTTATTGAGATTATAAGGAAATTATACAATTGTATTAAGGAGATTATATTGAAATTATATTGGAATTAAATTGGATTAATGAGAATATAATGGAATGATATCATTGGATTAATGAGATTACAATGAATATATATCGTTGGATTACTGAGAATATAAAGAAAATAAATCACTGGATTGATGAGATTATAATAAATATACATAATTAGAATAATAAACAAAAAAAATATTCACCGAAACATTATCCGATTACATTTTAACTTAAGTCCCATGATCCTTACATTTGTAATTTAAATGCAACTGTATAATTGCAACATAATATTATTTTAACAGAATAATCACACTAACAATTTAACTCGCACCGTATAATATAAACAAACAATGGGTGGCGCTATAGGTGGAAATATTCTTTTAAAGCTATATAGAATCAAAATGAAATGTAAAAAAAAAAACACGCAATAGAGAATCATCCAAAAAGTTCAAGGCCTCAAACCCGCGTACGCTGCTTGCGGTTCTATCAAACTGGCGAGTGACCGTGAAGTGGTTAAAAAGACGAGACTCACGCTGTCCTTCCCACTTGAAAAGCACTCGAGCCTCCGCTGATGGGAAACAGGCCAGTGGATCTGAAAGGCAGAGTCGGCGAAAGAAAAAGGTCAATCGCATTCGTCTGGACGGTGACACAACGTCTCAGAAATGGACCGATTTAACTCAACAGCAAAGTGTGTGGAACTAGTGAGGAAAGGTCAGGAGGTGTCCAGCCTACACGCAGACCTCAGCTTTAAAGGCCAGAGCTGCATATACGGTATTTACCGCCTCGGCGGAAACAGGTTTGTGACGCCTATTGTGGCGAAAGCTGTCAGAAACGCTAACGGTTTTTTATTTGCGCGGCAAATGTATAAAAAAGTTTTCGAATGCGGAATGAATCAATCTGAGCTGTAGTTAATTCTCTACTGTATATGCAATTACTGTATGTGCGCGAATATAAGCACCCCCTGATTTTTCAGGCACAAAATAAAAATTCTTAAAAAAATTATGTTTTTGTTTTTTACATTTCTGGTTCAATTACGTTGATATTCTTCAAAACATAGAATTGTTTCTTTATTAACAAACTTAACTTGTGACTCGTATCATTTTGACATCGTTTTACTTGAATAATAGATAACAAAAAGTCAATTCTAGTGGTCAGAACTTCATTTCCCAAGAGTCTTTGCACCAGTCCGCTCATGCGCGCAACTGCAAGAGGCTCGTCGAGCTCTCTGTTTATCTGACACAGAGTGAAGAGAATCAAAGCGAAAGATCATTATCCCCTGTTTAGCAGACCGAGCATTTTGATTGTGTCCGTTCATTTGATTTTTTACTTCTTACCCGTGTTCTTCATGTTCGACTGTTTTGACTCTTTCTGTGATGACACACTGGACCCGTTTGTTAGCGCTAAGCGATCGTGGTTTGTAGTTTCTGTTTGTTGTAATGCAAAATATTGTACTGTATTTAATTTAATCTTACTTATTCCAGCGTTATTTTGTCTCTGGTAAGTGTCGTGTCTAATGTTTTTCTATTTCTGTTCTCGAGCCAATAAAAGCTTATACGTGTGTCCGTTTCTTATGATTGTTCCTGACTTGACATACGTAAAAATGGGGGTTTAAATTTACACACATATTTGAAATCGGCAATTATAAGAACCCCCCAAAGATTTGAGCGTCGAAAATTCTAAAAAAAAAAAAAAAAAGGTGCTTATATTCGCGTAACTACAGTAATTCTAAATTCAATCTGTAAGCAGGCCTTCAGTGTTTATACGCTTTAAAGTTGACAAGTTCACAAGTCGACTACAACTTGAATACTAGTCTGTGGTTTCTGACGCCTCGCCAGAGCTTTAAGACCATTGTACCAGGTTTCCGCCAGTTTAACCCCATAAATGCCACCGTCTTGTCAAAAATTCATATTTATGAACGTCGAAAAGCGAGTTGCGAATTGGCCTAAAATCCCACCACACTGATCGCTTCAGACAAGGTGATTGGTTTGGTTCTTACGATGAGCGGCTCTCGGTTGATGTCGTGGAGGTCCAGAGACAGGATGTAGTCTTTGCTGCCCACGTACATGCGGTCGTGATCCTCGTCCATGCGCAAGATGCGGAAATCTGTCGTGTTGAGCAGGAAGGAGAAGTGATGCGACGTGTCTGTAGACCTCAGATCTGAAGACAAGCAGAGAGAGAATCGTGTTAAACCAACAGACCGAGTGACAGGCCTCCATTAATAGCGGTAAAATAAATGCGGAATAAATATTGAAACTGGCTAAATTACTCCGGCCACACCTGGCCAACCTAACGTTCCAGCTGCGGTCGTGTTTGCCAGGCCTGGACACGCTTCAAATTATATCGTTATTTTTTATATAATATTACAAATATTACAAATTATATAATTATATGGTCAAATTATATGGCATCTAATATCACATGAATGTAATTGCATAGTTTATTTCTTTAGTTTTTTTTTTTTTTTTTAGAAATTAGCCACTTAATCCTATTAAAGTGAACAAATCCAATTACGTAAGCTTAATATTGTCTGTTTCTTTGGGAACAAAGTGTGTGTGTGTGTGTGTGTGTGTTTCTATATAAATATATATACACTTAGTTTATATAATAGAATAGAATGCTTTTATTGGCATTATAATGAGTGTTTGTAGGGCATTGTTAGAGTATTGTATCACAGGGTTATAATGAACATAGTATTGCTACTTCGTTTGGTGCAAAATATAAATAACTACAATATATTAAAATATGGTCCAAAATATAGAAGGCATGAAATGATTCAAAAATAACACAAGATACAAAAACAACAAAAAAAATGGGAAAAAAAATATATATATTAATAATAATAATAATAATAAAATATATATATGTAATGTATATATATATATATATATATATATATATATATATATATTATTGGAGAGAGAGAGAGAGAGAGAGAGAGAGAGAGAGAGTCACAGATAAAAAAGAAAAAAGAAAAAAAATGTATGTCTTTAAAACTGAGAAGGAAGTTGACCAAGGTTACAGTATATTACATTCAAACTAAGCATTAAACCTTATCTAGCAGTCAGCAAAGGGGTAACTGGTCTTGGTGAATGACGCACACACACACAGAGACTCAGCACGTCCTGGTCACAAATAACCTCGGGAAGAGATACGGATTGAAAATAAATTCTAATCTTAGTAATTCATCAAAAACAAACAGGCCTTCTTATCTGCCCTGAGTCCATTACTCCGCCGCTGCGCGATTAATCACATTATCAGGACTCTATTTGTGCAGTTGCGCTGATTAAACAGCGAGCGCTTTGATTGACAGCTGTCAGCGCAGAGATTTATTTGTGTTCAGGAATGTGACAAGCCGAGCTAAAAGGATTCACCATAACTTCACCCCATGCTTGCGTGCGTTTCCTCAGGATCTCCGGCTTCGTCCCACAGCCAAAAAACATGCAGGAGAATTGTAACGTGTAAAAGTGTGTGTGTGTGAGAGTATAAATGTGTGTCCTGCTCTGTGATTGGTCAGCTACTAAAACAGGGTGCGTCTCGCCTTCAAGCCCCGAGTTGCTGGAATTGACTGCAGCTCCCCGTGACCCAGAAATGGAAAAGCGGCTCGGTAGCATTTAAAGCTGTTATTAGCTGAGTCATATTGAGTGGAACTAACTGAATCTAGTAGTAGTAGAAAATATAAACAACGTCACGGTTTCTAGACAGAGGAGTAGAGTACTCGAAAACCATACTTGAGTAAAAGTACAGATACCTTACTGTAAAAATGACTCCATTACAAGTAACAAGCCACCCATTCCAAGAAGACTTGAGTAAAAGTCGCAGAGTATCCAATTTCAAAAGAATTTGAATATTTTACTCGTTTTAAATTTAGGCTCAAAAACATTAAGAATTGTGTAAAACTGGAAAGACATTTTAGGAAGTTGTATTACCTATAATAGTAATGAAATTTAGTGGAAAAAGATTTAAAAAAAGAACAAAAAGCCATTCTCAGACAAAAGTACAAAAAAAAAACCAGCATCCTGCAGATGGCGATATCGCCTCGTCCACCGTGAAATTAACCACAATCACAATGTAACAAGTAACGGTAAGTGTCCAATCAAACGTAGTGGAGTAAAGATACAGATACTCAATCACAAATGTCGTCAAGTAGAGAGTAAAAGTTGCCTACATTTTTGATACTCAGCACATGCACAGAGTAGCCAAAACACTTAAGTAAAGTAACAGTGTCCATTTACTCAAGTACTTTGTACCCTTTGGTTGGAAGTTGCTCTTTTGGTTATGTCGAGCAGCAGCAGCTGAGACTCATACATGCAAAATAACAAATAATAAAATAAACGTATGTATCTCCATCAGTGGATCACGTTGCAAAGTTTCCCATTTGATCAGCACAAACGGATTGGTCGAAGCCAGAATGACTGGGCGAGAAAGGCGAGAGAGAGAGACAGAACATCCATTCTCTCCACCGCGTAACCTCAATATAACAGGATGTCCACCGTGTTTGTTCAGAGGGATTCGCTGAGCTGAGCTGTAGATCAGGCAGAGGAAACCCTCAAGAACAACACGCCACTCCAGGCCCGGAATGTTCCGCAGGGAGAGGAGCGCCACGCTTACTGGGCACCAAGGCTTGGCATGTGCCAGTGGTTCTCACATTTTTTTGACCGCACCCCCCTTTAAACATGTGGGAGAATTTGTATGGTTATTTGGGTGAAAAAAAAAGAAAAAAAAAAGGCATGTCATACTCTCTGTACATCTGTACATGTTTACATTCAACTTTTTGCCCGATAAAAATTGTTAAAAAAAAAAAAAAAAACGTGGAAAAATAATTTCACTACTATACATAATAAGGAATTAATGCTTTTTTAAAATTTGAACTAGTGCTGTCAAACGATTCGATTTTTTTAACTAGTTAATCGCACTTCCCCAACCAAATTAATATTGATTAATCGCGATTAATCACAAATAATAAAAATAATCATTTATTATTAATAATTCTTTAGTATTAACAATTATTAATGAGTATAGAAAGTATAGAATCTTGTAATATTGAATATTGAAGTGTAAAATGTAAATGAATGTAAACTCAACACAAAATAAACACTTGATTAAATACTGTAATATACCGTTTTGTCTAAGGAAAACAATGGGTAAGCCGGTCATAACAATTAAAAAAAGAAATAAGTAATTTTTTTAATGCATTTGTATATTTGTGTGGCAAAAGTATGGCACTGATAATTAGTCTAGCTGAAAAGGCTGATCACACATTATTAACTAAAGAAACAAAAGGAACAAAACCTGTTGGAATATTGGTGCAGTAGATGAAGATAATGGCGTGAGGAGCAGTGTTAACTTCTCAGCCACACTGGAGACTTTGTTCTAGAACGTTCTGCTTTGCTTCTTCCGTGTTGCATGAAACAGCCCGCTGAAGGAAACTAGAACTTGGTGTTTCAACGAAGCAGTAACTCGACCTGGACATTCACATTTCAGCCTCAGCTTCCACCACATCAGTCCGACCTCGTCTCCACACGAGCAGAGCGGCGGAACCAAGCCGGGAAGACCATCGCCAACTGGGAATCGACGTGCGATCTTCACAATCGCTTCTACTTTACAAATCATCACAATGTGCAAGAGAGCTCTGATTGGCTATTACAATCTTCAAATATGCGCGTAAATATAAGCATTTTTCCACATTTTAAGCGAGGAGCAGTCCCAAATAAATGGATTCACGTCGTTTTTACGCAGACGTGCATATAAACCTTTATTAGCTCAATAGGAGAAATAAAGAAACATTAGTCACGCCACGACTCTCAACAGAGGCAACATGTGACAGGAAGAAGTCAGATTAAACTAAATACAATCAATAATATTTCAACAGACCAACCATATTTCAGTGGGTAGATCTGCGCTAACGGCTAACAGCTAGCGCCTGAAAACGAGTCCATAAGCATGCAAAAGCTTCCGAGCAAAAAGAAAACAGTTAAAAAAGCCAATCAAATGGCTCTGTCTGCTGCACAGAGAAAAACAATACTGTTCTGATATTTACGTCAAACAAAAACCGAGCTCAGCTTTAGTCTTACTTTACAGAGTTACCTTATTTAGACATCCATTGTCTTCTTTTTGAGACAAATCGCTTCAATTGCCCCTTCTTACAATGAAACAGGATCATGTAAACGTGTTTATGACTTTTTTAAAGTTTAAAAAAGATAACTGATAATCGATTGACACGTGTAAGCTTCTCATTGGCCAATTCTCATATTCCGGCTTCGTGACATTGAGTCCAACATGTTGAAAACGACATCGCCACCCTCTAGTAGAACGCCACCTCTAATAGAGCGCCACCTTGATGTAAGAGCTGAAAATGAGACCGCCATGGCGTTCTATTAGAGGTTTTACGGTAATTGTGAATGAGTTTAGTAAAGTTGAGTTTAATAAACGCTTCATGCACGTGATAATCCGGAGCCTTAATTGTGCAATACTTTTACAGTCAAAAGAATACACAATATTTGACATTTGTCTTCTAACTGAGCCACTTCTGAGAACAAACGGTCTTCAATGTGGCTAGCAGAACTCGGTGAGATTGAAATCGGCGAGTAGGTCACTGATCTATAACTTCCTGTCGGGCTTTTCCAGTTGTTGGACATGGACAATGGTAGCCAGCAGGCCGTGCACGACCACATCCTTCTCCCGAACACCGGATCAGCGAGTTTATTCCACCATCCAGAAAGGTGAACGTTCCCGTGGCATTAGGATGGATGAAGTTAATCCCTCACTGAGGTTTTGGTTAAGACGAAAACTCTCTAACTGCCGGCAACGCTGTCCTACTCACGGAGATGTGATTTTCTCGGAACAGCAGCTCAATCCCAGAAAACAACTTCCTGTAATAATCAACTCTGGCTTTATCTTGATATTGAAATGTTCGATTAAATCACATCGCAGATGGATTTTTCATCAGTGGTTTTTCATTTAAAACATTTCTTTCTTAGATGCAACTTCAGATAATTATATTAATATATATTAACTTAATAGTATATTATTAATACATTCACAAAGCGGCATATTATAAAATAATATAACGATAATATTACAATAATAATACATATTACAATTTTACACCTTTATATATGGTTATCATTAAAAGAAATAAAAGAGATGTATCCAAAACACAAATGAATGTTTATATTAATTCCTACAAAATGCAACATAAATGTAACATAATATATTCATAGCTTACAAAATGCAAATATCTATCTATCTATCGGTCTGTCTGTCTGTTTATATATGTATATATATATATATATTTATCATTTTTACGCGTATACGTATATATATATATATATATATATATATTTTTATAAAGAAACAAACAAATCCATATAATATAGTTACATTATAAAATAAATATATATAACAATAAATATATATATGACAATATAAATATATAACATTATAAAATAAATGCTTAAAATGTATATACAATTTAAATCTCAATAATTGTGTGTATGTGTGTGTGTGTGTGTGTGTGTGTGTGTGTGTGGGTGGGTGTGTGTATTCATATATATGTACTATATATATATATACGTATATATATATATATATATTTTTTTTTTTTTTTATATCTATACATGTGCTGTATTTTATAAAAAAAAGAAATAAACAAATCTATAAAATATAGTTTACATAAAATGAAAAAATAAAGGCAAACATCTTATGGAAATTTTAAATCCCCATAAACATACACATCGTAAAACCTAAATCCTACGGCAAGTGGTGTTTTCAGCAATAACGGCCAATCAGAGGGCAGCGTTTCAGAAATCCAGGTGATATTAATCAATCTGTCGGGCAACTCAATTTCCATCTCTCCATTTTCAACAGCTCCGTGTTCGACTTCTCCGCCGTTTCCTGTTCTTGTCCAAATAGTTTTGACGGGCGAAACATTTGTCAGCCAACAAGAGCAATCGCTCAAGCGTCCTCGTCCGTCTGACAGCGGCGGGACGAGAAGGACGAGGGTGGTCCGGCATTAGCGTGAGACCGCGACCCACATCGTTGATCTTCCCGATATACAAGCGCTTGAACAAATGAGAGTTTAAGAGCGGCAGGTGAGATCTAATTATAGCCCCGCCTCCTTATGTAAATAACGGCGCTGGTGATTATATACATCATCAGCATAGTGTCAACAGGACAAGATAAACCTCGGCCAAACCGCGGGAACTCAACGAGTGCGGCTAATTTTCTCCATCGATAGTAGGAAAAAAAACGACGAGCCAAAGTGAAACGCTAAAGCGCTAAAGTGGAACGTCTGGCAGGTTTTAACGAGCAGCGGGTTTGAAAAGGACAATCGTTATGACCAGAACAATCTCAGCACGTTCATATTTCCAGAAACTTGAGGATGACATAACAAACTTCCAACCATTGTTATGTATATATGTATCGTTATGTACATCACTCTGATCATCACTCAGATTATCGTTATGCACATTGTTCCGATCGTCGTTACGTACATCACTCAGATTATTAATAATCGTTTTGTACATCATTCCGAGAGAAACAAAAACAGAGAAAGAAAAACTAAATAAGAAAGAGAGAAACCGAAAGACAGACACCAAAAAAAAAGAAACAATTGAGAAACAAAGAGGAGAAACGGAAAGAGAGAGCAAGACCTTTAGTGAGGGTGAAATACAGAGAGAGAGACAGAGAGACAGAAGGGTGAAGCGGAGAGAGAGAAAGTGAAAGTGAGAGAGATGTAACGCGCCTGATCTATATCACACTTTCTCTCCTCCTGATGTCATGACTCACAGTGTTAAACCCGTCGGCAAGAGAGCAGCATCTTGTCTTATCACAGATTTATGGCTCTTTAATCTCTCTCTCTCTCTCTCTCATTCTCAGCTTTTGTTGGCCTGCAGGATCTAAGGAAGGGTGAGAGAAGAGTGAAGGAATGCCGGCAGAACTACTAGAGAGGCGAGCTCTGTTCTCCTGCTGTCGGGTTTGGACCCGTTTTAATCGCTGCCGAAAGATCCTGTGAGGACACAGCAAAGTACAAACTCAGGCACAAGAGCATGCCACGCCCTTTTCAAGAAGAAGAAGGAGGAGGAGTAAAAGAAGAAGGAGATGGAGGAGGAGGAGGAGAAGAAGAAGAAGAAGAAGATGGAGGAGGAGGACGAGGAAGAGAAGAAGAAGAATCTTTTCAAAACGTAGACATCGTTTTGAGAAGGACGAGGAGAAGAAGAAGAAGAAGCTTCTGAAAACGTAGACATTGTTTTGAGAAGAAGAAGAATAAGAAGGAGGAGGAGAAGAAGAAGAAGCTTCTCCAAACGTAGACATTGTTTAGAGAAGGAGAAGGAGCAGGAGGAGGAGGAGAAAAAGAAGAAGTAGGAGAAAGGTTAAAATAAACAAATAAAAACAATATAGAACAAGAAGAAGAAGAAGAAGAATCTTCTCAAAACGTAGACATAACCGGGTTTATATTGCCTTTTGAGTGTTCTGAGCGTGAATCCGCCCGAAGCTCACGACACGTCCTGGTGCTGTTCCGCATTAGGCACACGAGTGACCGACAGAGGAAATTAACAACAGCTTCAATCCCGTCCAATGAGAAACACCTTCCCAGCAGAAGATCCCGAGCGTCAACAAGCTTCAAGACTGAATGGTGGGAGATGGAAGCGGGATTAGAGACATCTGTGAAAACACGGCACAGGCGTGTTGTATTAACAGCCATCGATCTTTCACATCGCCATGACGGCGTAAAAAACACGCCACATCAAAACACGGAGAAGCGGATCTGCTCCAGCTGGACAGAGGAACCGTGATTCAGGTCAGGGGAAGCCCATCGGACCAGGGCTTGATAAAGTCTTCAGATTAATCTGGGATTAACCCCCGGGGTCGGGGTCGGCGCTCCCGGCCTGAGCGGCATCAGAAAGGAGGGATTGTAGGGACAATCGCGGGATTACGAGGAAATGTGGAAAATCCCGTTGTCATCCGAAATGAAATCGGCAAAGACGAGCTTGTACAAAACCATGACCGTCGAGAAATCGTGAGAATCCCTAATCCCCGACTACTCTAGTTCATGCCGAGTCATGCTAGCGTCATGTCGGACCTTTGGAATTAAAACTGTAATCTGGGAGGAAAAAAAACAGCTTTACATTAAAGAAAGAAAAAGAAAACGAAGCCAGCAGATGTGAGTGTCATGACGTCATGGATCTCTGATTGGCTGACCATGAAACCAATCATTTGGACCGTTTCCGCGGATTCATTTGTTCGAGATACGACAGAAGTATTGATCAGATTGCGAGTCAAGAATTGATACCATGACATGATTTCAGGACACATACATATATTGGTCTATTAATAGCTCTGAAGGTCAATAATGATTTCTAATTTTTTTATGATTATCAATAGCGAGACACGATAGATTTTTACGAACCTATTCCAATTTGAAAAAAAAAAAAAAAAACTAAACACAGACTTTGTTCACTAGTTCAATTTTGGGTCAAACGCAATTTTTTTGAAAACTCGTGCAAAAAAATTAAGAGTTGTTTGACAGTTAAGCTCCGCCCAAACAAAAGTGCATATCCAATAGGATTCCAGCTCTTCCAGCTCAAGCCCCTAATTATAATTGTGACATTTTACAGCCCTGAGATTTTTTCCAATAAAAACTTATACTAATAGACAGTTGAGAGTTATTTTATAGTTTTGGGCAGAAATGTATCGATGTAGCTTAATTGATCAATGTAGCGTTTCGCCTAATTACTACCGAACGTCCATGTAAGACTTGATTCCATCAGCGTGAAGGAGTTTGGCTTGGGGAGCAAAAGTTTAAACCTGAGAAAAAAACGTTTTGCTCCATATAAAGTACAGAAATGTGCTGAAAGGGTTTATTACGCCAAAGGATTGGCTAAAATAAGCAAATATTTGACCTTATTTCCTCATTGCTGACTTGAAAATGAAACGGAGACGACTCCAACAAGGAAAAACCTCAGCTTCAATTCATAAACTAAACTGCCGACTCATCGTCAAGCGGAAAACAATCGCCCTCCGAAAATAAACCCGCAGATAAAACGGGATCTGGGAAACAGGAAGTGGATCATCTGCTCGTAACACGCCTGTAGCTGTGATTTACACTTCAGGAAGTAGATGTGTGGTGAAGAAGTGATGTGAAACCCACTACACACACTCGAGAATCCTGGAGGTCACCAGCCATGACTGGAGGAATTGTTCCCTCGCTTCCTCCCAGGCAGATGGAAAGCCAGTTAACCGCCGGAGACGTGACGGAACCGCGTTGGGTTTGGCGTTAGCGGCGGGTTGCGTTTAAAGCTGGAGTGATTCGCTTTCCACCGTGCAGACAGGAAGGAACTGGGATTTGGATCGACAATTCACTTCTCCAGGCTTGTGTCCATAGCGACGTCCAGTTCGCCCGCTCGATTTTTGCGTATCAGCTGAGAGATAGCGGATTAGCGGCTAACAGACGGCGAATGTGGGAATGTCAGGTCAGCTGATGACAGGAAGTGGTTCTGCTGGATGGACAAGCGTCTTCAACGAGTCCCGCACAACATCAGCTTCAACACCGTCTTCAAGCTACATTCAGTTTGCTTTTAAACTGAATGCGTTTAAACCGATACATTTCATATATCGTTTGAGTTTTGTTCTGAATCACGTTTAAATCATAAAATATATGTGGTTGTGTACGCATGTACAGTGTGTGTGTGTGTGTGTGTGTGTGTGTGTACATGTATGCTTGAAACAAAATGAACACTAGATTAGATGAATCATTAGAGTGATTGACAGTCGACTCCTGATAAGTGCACAAACTTGCACTTAAGCGGATCATGTTCTAATCAGAAGTGGGCGCTAAAACTGGAGTCACGTGACTACACCAGTGACCAACTTCTTTTTAAACTACGCACTACAACTACAGACTATATTTCATTCATCAAAGCGAAGCCTGTGGGTGACATTCAAAAAGATTTGACCACAAACAGTCTCTGTGTTTTCTCCCGGTTTTCGCAGCACTCAAGACACCGATCAATTATTACAAAAAATTAATGTAAATGGACATTACAGAACTGTTGTAACGCACAAATGCACAGTGTTGTGTTTGAGTGTGTGTGTGTGTGTGTGTGTGAGAGTGTGTGTGAGTGTGTGTCTGTATTTGCGCCACATCCCAGCATCGACTTGCACTTACAAGAAGTTGACTGTGTATATATAGAATATAATAATAAATTATAATAATAAATATAATAATGTATCTGTAATGACCTGCTCACCACACATGACAATATTGTATATGCTAATATATAACAACAATTATAAATACATATAAATATAGTATAATACATTTTACAAAGTTATTGCATTTACTTTTTTTTTTTGGACTAATAAGTTTTACATTTTGTGTGTGTGTGTGTGTGTGTGTGTGTGTGCGTGTGTGTGTGTGCGTGTGCGTGCATGCGTGTGCTAACTCTAAAAAAATGTTTGGAATGCACGAGACTCTCTAAGTCTACGCTTTACCCAAATCAACCACAAATTACATTTCTTATGGGATTTCTTTTGCATTTCTATTGGTCCTTAACTGGACAGAAGCTGGAGAGGAACAGAAAAGAAGATCCGTTGTGACTGAGATATGGAGCTGAGAACATCTCCCTCGTCACGCTCCCAGGCTTCGGCAGCAGATTTCTCTGACAGAGGAAGACCTGGAAACGCTGAGAGGAAGGAAAGGTGAGATAAAGCAGACGGTGGGAGGATGTGGGCGAGGAGAGAGCTTTGCAGAGTCGCCCAAGAACCCGAAAAATCAGAAGATCCATGAAACCCGGAGAAGTGTCGCAAGATGTTTGACTCACACGTCTCCAGATAAAGAATACCTCTAATAGAACGCCATTGCGGTGTAATTTTCAACTCTTACATCAAGGTGGCGTTCTATTAGAGGTGGCGATGTTGGACACTGTCAATGTCATTTAAACTAAAAAAAAAATAAAATAAATTAAATTAAAATAAATCCTAAACACATTTACATGATCCTGATTCATTGTAAGAAGGGGCAATTTAAGTGATTTTTCACTTGAATTTGATTTGATTGAAAGAAGACAATAGATGTTTAAATAATTATGTAAAGTAACCATCAGTGTTGTTGTGTGAGCTAAAAGTCGGCAGCATTTCTACTTGTTTGCCCAATGAAGGTTTGTTGTGACTGAGATTCGGAGCTGAGAACATCTCCTTTGAACCCTGTGAAGCGTCTCAAGATGTTTGACTCGCACATCTCCAGGTGAAGAATTCGGAGCTTCTCCCAACCTCATAAAGTCAGAGTGTGTGCTAACTTCAGCAAACGAAGAGCACCAGAACTGTCAAATTACAGGTATGGAAAGTTCTACCTTATGAACAGTACTGGAGGTGAATGAGGTAACCGTGCAATCAGACCTGTGATTTACGGCCCAATCCGTGCCAGTGTAGCTTTGAGACGTGGTGTTGAACAAACATCCCGTGTAGAAGAGCTGCGGAAATCAGCTTGTTGGCTCATGTGGATGTTGAAGGACAGAGCGAGCGAACCAACCAGCGACATTATCTGGCAACGATCATTTCATAAAGCAAATGAATCAGCAGCGCCGTGTTTATAAAGTGCTGGTGAGGATTCGGACGCTGGCTGATTGGGTATGTCACTTAGCGAGAGTGCGATTCGTTTGAGTGTAAACTCGATTGACGTGGGTCAAATAACAGCCACGTTGCCTTTGTGAAAGCCATTAGCCAGCTTCACAATTCACGTCCCGATTCGTCACATCCCGCCGGTGAAAACACCATCCGACGTCCTGAAAAGCGGCTTTGATTGATGTTGTGCAGGAAACGTTGGTGATTTATTGATGTGTTTAATCCCGTCTCGACTGTTAATGGCTATTGATCCGCCGCATGTCACCATCGATTCCATCAACATCGGTTTTGCCTTGAGTCTAATCTATTAAAACCGTTTCAATAAACAACGCACGGCATTTATTTTCCCAGCTACAGTGTGAGGCAACATTTGCGTTCATGTGTGTAGCAGATGTTTTTATCCGCCGCGAAAGACAGGTTGTTACGGTAACAATGTCACAATTTGGTTCTTTCCAAGGACTCAAACGTGCATTGGCTACTCTGGTGTTGCATTATGTATTCCAGGCCGAGGAAACAGAAGTAAAATTGTTTAGACATCTCTGAGAACAAACAAGTGGCGAAATTTTGATTAACTGATGGAAAAAAATTCCCAACAATCAAAAACGGTCTATTTTGATTATTTTTTTTTAATTCAATAAAAAAAGATATTTAAAAATAAATCTATTTTACTGAACAATATTAATTCTCAATTTATCTAAGACAAATGGCAGACATCCACTGCACATCTCATTAACTGTCCCGTTGTAGTGATTTTATTGCTTTTTTGCTTTCGTATCCTAGTGTGGTTTATTTGTTCAGGGCTTGGTTGTGCTGGGTTTGGGTTGTTTGGTTGGTTGGGTGGTTTTGTTGAGTTTTGGTTGATTAGTGGATTGCTTGGTTGTGATCATGAGTTTCACTGGTTTTGTTGGTTTGTTGTCGGGTTGGTTGTTTGGTTGGTTGAGTTCATCAATTTTCTTTGATTTGGTTGGTTGATTGGGTTGTATTGGGATGGGTTTTGATTGATTGGTTGGTTGTTTGGCTTTGTTGGTTGGTTGGTTGGTTGGTTGGTTGGTTGGTTGGTTGGTTGGTTGGAATTGGCTTTTGTGTTTTGGGTTGATTGATTGGTTGTTTGGTTTTGTTGGTTGGTTGGTGTTTTTTTGTTTGTTGTCTGTTTGGTTGTTTGATTTTTTTGGATTTTTTTTTGGTTGGTTGGTTGGTTGGTTTGTAGGTTGGGATTGGATTGTGTTTTGGGTTGATTGGTGGGTTGTTTGCCTTTGTTGGTTGGGTTTGGAATGTGTTTTGGGCTGATTGGTTGGTTAGTTGGGTTCATGAATTTCATTGGTTGGTTGGTAATTGGTTGAATTTTATTGCAGATTTTCGATGTTTAAATTCTCATTTTTGGACCGTGCTGCATGTTCAAAAAGTTTCAAACATCGTAACGTGAAGATCATAGATGCACTGGGCGTGGCTTTCTGTCCTGTTGTTACTCAAGACTCTCCTAAGCGAAGCTGGGTGACGGAGGTTCTTGCTAGTGTCACTGTTCGAGACGGTTGGCTTTGGATAAAGAGGCCCGCTGCGTTTGGAAGGCTGTCGATTAGCGGAGCGTGAGAGTGGAGTCCTGGGTTATCAAAGCAAAGCCTTCAGACATCCAGCCCACAGGAAGGTTCGCAGGCAGCCACAGCCACTGCACATTTCCAATGATAATACGCCGACACGTCAGCCTCATCTTCTCCACTGACCACTGTCTGCTGCAGATAAACAGCTCCAGCTCCGGCTTTAGATAACAGCCACCACCAAAACACATAGCGAACTATCATCACACCCTAGTGCCCAGCGCAGTAATCCTTGACTTTTCATTTGTTGTGCTTGCTGCCTTAACCCTCTCTCGACGATGTTGATCAAATTTGTATTTTTTAATACGTGCTGCCCTTGTAATAAAATTCTATCCTACACATGAGGATTTCCTACATCGCTCTAAAAACACATACACTTGTGCAATGACGGTAATTGTTCTTTTAAAATCTTTTTAAGCGATTGCATTTATACATATATGATTATGTATATATGTTATTGTATTCATGTAGAGTTCAGAATAAGCAAGCATGTCGAACTGCTTGCGTTCATTAGCTTTTATACACGTGTTTTTCTAGATAAAATGAATATGATAACTACACTCTCAGGCTAAAGTCACTGAGCAGGAAATATCTTTACAGTCATGCAAATGGTTTAAACTTCACTAAACATTATTCTTTATATTCTTCATTTTATTTTACTATTGTCTAATTGTGTAATTGTGTAACCACTGTTACATTCTAAGACAGATATAACTATGTTTTTACTTCCGGATGTGGCAAGAACATGACGTAATTGTATACCGCGCGTGGACAATCCTCATGTGTAGGACAGAATTTTAGAACACCCTTACTTGTGATTTATAGTGAACATTAGCGTCATACTTGAACTTAGAAGCATACAAGCATATTTACTTAGTCTCTATTAATGAAGTCGACCCTATATTTGTCTGCACTGTTTACTTGACGTTTATGACCTTTATGACCTGCGTCTTCACTGTGCTTTTTTCCCAATTTCATTTCAAATTATTCTGTAACTCTCTTATAATATCAATCCTAGCAAAAAAAAACACGTTTGCAAATCATCTCAGCGCTGTGATTGGTCAGCCTGGCCCAACACAAAGAAGAAAAAAAAAAGACAAATGATTTTCGTTTTTTGTATGAAAATAAACCACAACCCCAAATAAACCCTAAGCCAAACAAACTGCTTGACATAAATAAAGCAGGGAGCGAGCGGCGCTAGTATGTCTGAGCCGGCTCCATGCTGCGTTCTGAACTACCTTTAAATCCCCCTGCTTGATTTCCAGGAGGGTTAAATCTGTACTAATTGGTTGAAAGTCTTTCCTCTGCAGTCATTTAGACGTACTGACATTAATCCTGTATGAGACAGCGGGTCAGTGCTGGGGCAAGGGCGCTGCGGCCGACAGGAAGTGGAGCGTTACAACCCCACAATGCATTTCTGTAGGGCTGTAGCTAACGATTATTTTCTTAGCGATTAATCTAGCGACAAGATTAATCGATTAATCGATTAATTAATCGACAAACTTTTCGATGAATCTAACAATAATTTTTTTTTTGCCCAAAGGATTATTTGATCATAAAAATAAAATAAATATGGCATTTGGTTTTTAATGACCACTGTCCTATATTTTAAAAACAAAGGAAATATGGAATCGTTGGGGAATACGACAATGTTTTTACCGACAGATTTGTCGCGTCACTTTTGTTTTCCTGCAGCGTCTGAACTGAACTTCATTTTGTTCTACTATATATACTGTATTACCAAAAGTATTTACTATTACAGCTTCTGGGAAGGCTTGTGGACAAGGTTGAGGAGTGTGTTTATAGATGTTTTTGACCATTCTTCTAAAAGCGAGGTCACGTGGTGATGTTGGTGGAGAAGGCCTGGCTCTCAATCTCCACTCTAATTCATCCCAAAAGGTGTTCTAGAGGGTTGAGATCAGAACCCAGTCAAGTTCGTCCACACCAGACTCTGTCATCCATGTCTTTATGGACTTGGGTCATGTTGGAAGAGGAAGAGACTCCTGCTGTCTCCAAACTGTTCCCACAAGGTTGGGAGCATAGAATTGTCCAAAATGCGTTGGTATCCTGAAGCATTCAAAGTTCCTTTCACAGGAACTAAGGGGCTAAGCCAAACTCCCGAAAAACCTCTTCATTTGCCTGGGTGACCGAATACTTTTGGTGATATACAGTAGTGAATGTCATTCTTCCTCAAGTGGTTTTCCTTTTTTGTTTCCCACACTTTTGACGACTTTAATCGTGCTTTTTTGCCTTGGTCTGCTCCGCTTGTTTCCTGCTGCCATGTTTGAATGAATGAGAAGGACAAGTGATACATTGACGCAAAAAAAGTGGGTATTCGATGACGTGAAATGCATCGTTGCAGCTCTACTTTACTGGACTTCTGGTACCATCGCTGTGAGGTTTCGGCCTTGCCAACCGATTGGTAAACCTCCAAATTCTGGAGCCGAGGTCTGGCACATTAGGGGAGAACGATAAACAGGGAAGAGGAAGAGTGACAGTCTAATAAATGAACACCCACCACTGGAGCTCATTAATCTTCACCATCTCCGGCCCACCAGCCACCGAGACCCTGTCGGAACTCATTCTCCTCACGCGTGATTGACAGATCAGGACGTCCTAAACCCTGACCTGTCTGTCGACCTCTCACCTCTGCGAGTGGACTTGCTTGATGTACGGCCCGAGAGACTGGTGTTAGATGATGGCTGGAGGTCCGAGCCAACGGCCTGTCCTCCAGAGCTCATTATCTTTGAGCGACAGGGAATGTTCTCAAGGTGAGCGACTTAATGAAAAGTCAACGAAAGGATCGGGTTTCGGGTTCATCACTTGAATGACGTGACGATAATTGGAGGTCCGGCATCCGAGTGAAAGTGAACGTCTGGCCCCGGTAGAAATTGCTTGACGTTGTCTTACTCCATTTCGGGGTCAAGGGGAGCTGGAGCCAGTCTCAGCAACTCTAAGCCTAAGACAGGACGCGCCCTTTGGATTGGTGGCCAATGAAGTAAAAATAAGTGAATAAAGGGGTTGTTTGGTTGGGTTGGGTTTGGGCTGATTGGTTGGTTGATTGGTTGGTTGGTTGGTTGGTTGGTTTGGTTCATGGGTTTCATTGGTTGGTTGGCTTGTTGGTTGGTTGGTTGGTTGGTTGGTTGGTTGATTGGTTGGTTGGTTGCTAGATTGGCTGTTTGGGTTAATGAGTTTAATTGGTTTTGTTGGTTGGTGGAGTTCATTGATTTCTTTATTTGGTTGTTTGGCTTGTTGGTTGGTTGGTTGGTTGGTTGTTGATTGGTTGTTTGGGTTCATGAGTGTTTGGTTTTGTTGGTGTGTTGTCTGGTTGGTAGTTTAGTTGGTTGGTTGAGTTCATGGATTTCTTTGGTTGGTTATTTTGTTGGTTGGTCGACTCGGAAAAAAACCCAGGCAATTACGGGGAAAACATGCTGCACAGAAAGACACACACGCCACGTCTAGAACCTTCTAGCTGAGATGTGACAGCACCACCCACTGCTCCACCGTGCCAATGCAATAATCCAACTGAAAGAATCACAAGCAATTGAAAAAACGATGCATGCAAAGTCGAGTCAAAACGTACAACCTGACAGAACTGTGCAGAACTCATGAAAACATGGCGGAATGAAATAAAATACGCATGAATGTCCATTGAGTTCCAGTGGAGGGGTAAACGGGGGTCCTTCCTAAATCTCAGAGGCAACGATCACTCTATCTGGGTCTCTGGTCACGCTTTAGCGAGATCAAGTGGAGACGAACCTCCCTTTTTCTCACACTCCATTGTGACTTCCAAGTTTTTGCGAATTAAGCATAAAACGAGCGTAACCGGCCCCATAGAAAACCGCCTGTTGTTCGGCCGGCGAGATTAATGGAATTCCCACACCGTGCCAAAGCGAACAAACGCCTAGTGTCACTGTGTCAGCCATTAATGCGACGTGTTATCGTAGGCGGCGCCTCCACGACAAAACCCTGCACCACTCATAAAAACTCATGAATTTTCTCCACAACAGTAATTTGGAGACGACCTGGCGTTTTTCGTCTCTTGGACCATTTGCGTCAACTCCCACAAAATCAACATGGCTGACAAACGCTAATTAAATATAATGTTTCATCACGAGACACCATTAGCGTCATATTCTCGCTACGATCATGCCAACACCTAATCTGTAATATGCTAATGTGATCTGGAAAAGAGCCAATGAAGTCTGTCATCTCGTTTCGCCGGAATTTCTTTCGCCGCTTCTCCGCAGTGTCGGAGAAAGGATGGAGGTGCCACCCCGTGATGTTTGGTGCAAAACATTTTAATTGCTTCAGCAATTTAGCAAGACGAGTCAAAAGCCGAGCACGCCTGGAAATTCCCACAGCAAGACGTTAATCTTCCTCCTCGGGCAAACTGCCGCTCGATGGAACGAGGCGAACCGAAAAAACGAGTCTCGGAGAAAGAACAAAAAGACATTAGGTAAATAATGAACCTTGCGCGTATAAAGCACGTTTTCATTTGACATTCATGATTGTCAACCACAATAACTTGAGGCAAAAAAACAAAAGAATACAATAAAATAAAAAAATAATAAAAAAAATTAACAACTGAGTAGCGCTTAGTTATACACAGACAATTTTGCGTAATTGGGTCAGAATAGAAAAATTTTTTTTTTGAAGTTTGCCTGAAAATTAGCGCAATGCAATTAATTTTGACGGGTTTATATAATGTGAGAAAATATCTTTTTCTCATTTATTATACATTTATTATTTTGTTATTAACGTTTTCTTTTGATTGTTGAAGATAACATATGGTCAAAATGCTTAAAGTATAAAAAGAACAGTGCTTGGGCTTTACTTAGGAAGCAGGTGCGTGTAAGTTAAGTAAGAGACTGAATGTTGACATGTGTAACATGAATGATACAAATTATACAAAAAATGTCTATTTATCATTGTATAGATAAAATGTAGATAAAAATAAGAAACACACAAATGTCTTTTTTTTTTTGTCTTTTATTTATGTATCTTTTTTTTTAAACACCATATAAGCAACTATGTGTATTAGTATTTGTATAATTGAATGGCGTAACATAATATTTTGTGAAATCGTTTTCTGGTAAACGAAAACAATTAAGGGGTCCTGCGCACACACACACACACACACACACACACACACACTCAGGGTGGTACGACTGGGACAAAGGAATGGTATCAGTCTCCAACATCTTGTTCAGGAGATTACAGCACAAAGCGTTTCATTAAGGGGATTAAGTGGTAATTCAATCCTCGGTGGATTCACTGGCTTACGCTGCGTAAAGGATCTTTGTGCTGAACATCTCAGCGCGGCTCCTTCGGCTTCAACGCTTCAGCTTCTGCTTACATCTTCATCCACACATTTTTTGTTTTTGTTTTTTGCTATTAAATTAAAGTTTGGTAATTTAATTATTTTATACATTTTCGATTAGCAAATTATGTAAAAACCAAAATTAAAAAAAATTTAATTAAAATCTATAAAATGACATCTCAAAATCTGATCAAATCTACAGTCAGTCTTATATACGTTTATCAATTTAAATCACTTTTAAACACTAAAAAAAAGCTTATCAGAATGTGCAGAATGATTGTAATCATGCATTTACACTTTACTCCTCTCTGCAATATACACATTTTCCTTTTTTTATATTGCTGTATGCAGTATTTGTATCTTATACTATTCTGTCTTCTTGCATTTTTAGTATGTTCTTGTATATTTATAGAAACGGGTTTTAAAATTTTATACTCTATATATTCTATTAATAATATTCGATTTTATTCAATGTGTATTCATCTTACATTTTCACTTTGATTGTTCATTCCCTTTTCTTGCTCCAAATGGAGTAGAATTCCCAATTTCATTGTAACCATGTGATACAATGACAATAAAAGTACTCCACTCTACTCTACTCATGATCTACTCTACTCTACTTTTGATCTACGTACTCAACTCTGATCTGATCTGATCTGATCTGATCTACTCTACTCTACTCTACTCTACTCTAGTCTACGCTACTCTAGTGTACTCTACTCTAGTGTACTCTACTCTACTCTACTCTACTCTACTCTAGTCTACGCTACTCTACTCTACTCTACTCTACTCTAGTCTACGCTACTCTAGTGTACTCTACTCTAGTCTACGCTACTCTACTCTACTCTACTCTAGTCTACGCTACTCTACTCTACTCTACTCTACTCTACTCTAGTCTACGCTACTCTACTCTACTCTACTCTACTCTACTCTACTCTACTCTATTCTACTCTAGTGTACTCTACTCTACTCTACTCTAGTCTACGCTACTCTAGTGTACTCTACTTTAGTGTACTCTACCCTACTCTACTCTACTCTAGTCTATGCTACTCTAGTCTACGCTAGTCTAGTGTACTCTACTCTAGTGTACTCTACTCTAGTGTACTCTACTCTACTCTACTCTACTCTACTCTAGTCTATGCTACTCTAGTCTACGCTACTGCAGTGTACTCTACTCTAGTGTAATCTACTCTACTCTGATCCACTCTGCTCTATTCAACTCAACTCAACCAAACTCTTCTAACTCTTCTCTTCTCTTCTCTCCTCTGCTCTGCTCTGCTCAGCAATGCTAATTTTTCACACAGATTTCCAGTAAACACAGCAAACCGTTGTGTCCTGCCGGGCAAACACAGAACACAGACTGATGGCGTTTGAATCGCAGAAATAAACCGATGAACTACAAATGGAGTTGAACATCATCTGAGAGCTGAAATCCAAACCCAAGAACCACTGGAGTGAAAAGCGGCTTTTAAACCTCACGTTTTCCCTCTGGAGGTTTGACGCGTTTCGCCGCACTAGGCCGGCCGTGCCCTCTTAGCAGTGGCTTGTTGAAAGTAAGAAGTGGATGCTGAAGGAGTTCATCCGTCAAGCCCAGCCTGAAGTTTCCACATGCGCTTTCCCTGTCAAATACAGCCGGGAGAGGCGACGCCGGGGGCTAAGAGCAACGCTTTTTCTGCGTGTATTCTAATGAAACGCCGTAAATCACGACAGACGAGGGCTGTTAAACAAGCCCCTCAGCGGGAGACGATACCTCCATTTTTCCACGACCACTTTGGCAGCGCGAGCTGGCACATAAAGACGTCTGCTCAATAAAACATGCCATGAAGATTTAAATCCAAAACATTCTAGACAAAAGAAGATTGTGTTTTTTGGGGAAGAAAAAGAATTTAAGTACTACTACTACTACTAGTAATAATATATTTCAGTTCTCTATATATGGTAAGACTGTTATAATTACAACAATAATACAAGAAACATTTCACTTCACATATTACAAATACAAAATTGATACAATAAAAAAAAAATGTAAAAATGATTTCATTAAAAAAAAATTAAAACATAGTTGCAAGCAGCAATTGCTGCTTTCAAACTTTACTCATCATCCAATCAGAGTGGGTAATAATGAGGAAAGTTTCATCATGTCATAAGGTAGATAATATACATTAGAAAATAATACATAATAATACTACAAATAAGATAATAATAATAATAATAATAATAATAATAATAATAATATCACCATTTCTATTTAATAGCAGTAGTAGTAGCAACTGTTTTTTAAAACTGTATTTTATTGAATATATTGAATATATAACAATATCAATATATAACAATATCAATAGTTCCTTCATTCTCTGCCTTTTCAACAATATTGCATTTATTAAAAGATAACTCAATGTCTTTTCGACTTAACCTAAGGCATATATACATATTATACATATACATTTTTTTTTTCATACATATATACATACATTTTTTTTTTCTATTATTTCAAATTTCTTTATATTTTCTCAGTTTCTTTAAATTTACGGTAACACCAATCCGAGCCTGCTACAGATTTGTTATACGCAGGTATAATGACAATAAAGAAGAAAAATAAATACATTCAGGTCCTACACAATCCTACAATTCTCCAACCGTGGAAACTGCTGGTAAACGTCATGGGACTAGATGGACAGAATATGACTCACCGCTGGAGTCGCCGCGCTACATGACGTTAAGTCGAAAAGACATTATTATTTCAATTGGGCCTCGGACTGTGTGATGTCACTTGGCCGGGAAAAGCCATGAATATAAATACTAAACACTTGAGAAATCCTGTTTAAAACGGTGCGGTGCAGCTGTTGGCCAGGCTAATTGATGGAGTTATTAGTCACGTCTCCCTGAATGTAAACCCCAGAAGAGGGTGATGACAATAATAATCCAGTGGAAGTGCTGGACGGCTTACACGTCTCTCCGGGTCAGGACAAGCTTTTCATAAGTGAAAGAAAAAAAAAAAAAAAAAAACGATGGACCTGGAACACATCTGGAGCCTGATTATACACTTGCTCCGCGAGTCACCGCCACACGTTCTCCCGACTTACTCAACGCAAGACGAATTCTAAACACGTCCAAACACGGCGGATGATGGTGGCATTGAGTTTAGGGTGCGCAGGGAAATCTCATCCTCACCGACCCGATGAGAAACAAGCTCGTGAGAAAAGTAGTGGCGTGACGAGATCTCGCGAGAACCTGCTTCCTCTCGCGGGAATTCGCCGCTAGCTTCAAACCCATTTTCACCCGCGTAATATTTTCATCAGCGTAATGTCTGTCCTCAAAGGGCCGGATGTATAAATGTAACTAAATGTAATGAAATGTAATGTAAAATAATTGTAACTACTCCTTAACGTTAAATAACTCGTTTTTTAATTATAACCTATTGAAGTGACAATTGCGGTTGCGTAGGAAATCCAAAGTTTGCGTGTTGATCTGACATAAATCCTTTCAAATTTTGTCAGCTTGTGAAAACACACATAACTACAATAATGAAGGATCAAACAGTCTAAGTGATTAAAGAAAAATAACATAAACTGTGGAAACACTGCCGCGGCTGCCGTAGTCGACACGCATTGTGGGAAATGTAGTTTTTTGGTCAACACAAACTCTTAATTTATTTTTTTGGAATTTATTTTTAGACACTCCAAACTTTTAAGCTCTCGTGGACCACATCTGGCCTTGAGTTTGACACATGTGGTGTATGGGATCAAATTTGTGGCAAACAGATTCTTTATTAGATTAAATTACTACTTAATAGATAGTAGATTACTAGTAGATTACTACTATCTTGAGATAAAGCACTACAGTCCTACAGTTGTTCTCTTGAGGGAAAAAGACGATGTCCAAACTCAATTCTTCATTTCCGTAACTTGGCCAATAAAGATTCTGATTCTGATTCTTCTATGACTGGACACTTTCAATAAGTGTTGTATTTTGTTGTACATGTGATGTTATGTTCCACCTGTGTTTAACGGAAAATGTGCGTTGTTTTTTTTTTCCTATTTCTACTGGTAATTATTGTAATTTTTTGTCTGGCAATTGATGGCATCCTGTTTTGCAGGGTTCACATGTTGGTTATTACTGCCTGCAATTAATGAAAATTTAGGGTTTAGTTTCAAAAAGGAGATTCCAAAGTTTTTTAATTTTTTTGTGAATAAACACTATTGAATAAATACTCCTGTTCTCCATATACACTAAATCTGGTCTCGCCTTGTTCTCCTGACCTAAAAATGAACAGTAATCCGTTACATAAAAGTATTTTATTAACAGCGACGCGTTACTTTGCAATGTAAAGCGTGCAAATCCGACTCCAGACTTCCACCGCTGCGGCCTCTTCCACTCTCGGACTCGTCCCGCGTTTGTCTTTAGCACAAAAAAGGAAATGCAAATGTTTCCTCTCTTCTCTGGGAAACGCCACGGGGCGCCGGGGCGGAGGAATCAAAGTCGGCGTGATGCATGTGGCAAAGTGGCGATGAAGTATTCATTAAGGACCATTCAGACGCTAAACGGCGACAGGAGTGGAGGAGTTAAACGTCTCCTCTGGGCACGATCTCTGGTCACCTTGCTGATGAATGAAGCCCCGCAGGAAGAATGTAGGGAAAGCAGAGTGGAGTGACGTTTAAACGACTGCAGCCAGAGAAAATAAAGAGAGAGGTGGGGGGGGGGGGGGGGGGGGGGGGGGGGGGTAGAGGGATGGATGGACAGACAGATAGATAGTGTGGATAGAGGGATGGATGGATGGATGGATAGATGGATGGAACTGGTGAAGAGAGAGTGAGAGAGAGTGTGAGAGAGAGAGAGAGAGAGACGGTGAAAGAGAAAGAGAGTGAGAGTGAGAAAGAGAGAGTGTGTGTGAGTGAGTGAGAGAGTGTGAGAAAAATAGAGTATGAGAGTGAGAGAGAGAGAGTGTGTGTGAGAGATAGAAAGAGTGAGAGTGTGAAAGAGAGAGAAAGTGTGAGAGAGAAAGAGTGAGAGAGAGAGAGACAGTGAAAGAGAGAGAGAGAGAAAGAGAGTGAGAGTGAGAAAGAGAGAGTTTGTGTGAGTGAGTGAGAGTGTGAGAAAAATAGAGTATGAGAGAGAGTGTGTGTGTGTGTGTGTGTGTGTGTGTGTGTGTGTGTGTGTGTGTGTGTGTGTGTGTGTGTGTGAGAGAGAGAGAGAGAGAGAGAGAGAGAGAGAGAGAGAGAGAGAGAGAGAGAGAGAGAGAGAGAGAGAGAGAGAGAGAGAGAGAGAGAGAGACCGGGCAGAAAAACACTCACTGTCACCCAGTAGATGAGAAAAGATAGAGAAAGAGAGAGTCAGTCACGTAAAGAAAAACAAAAAGATTGACAGACAGACACAAATAAAAAGATGTCTCTTTGTGGATAAATGGAAGGATGGATGGACCAGAAGAGACGTCTCACTGTCCTCCAACAGATTGATGGGTGGATACGGAAAGACAGACAGACAGACAAAAAGAAAGCAGTCTCATTTTGTCCTCTGATGGATAGATAGATAGATGGACGGCTTCTACATCATCATCATCCTCATCATCATCGGCTAGAAAGTACGCTTCTAAACCAAAGCTGTGATGTCACAGCGTCCCGCCCCCAGATCTCCCAGAACCTGAAAGAGCTGCCCAACCCACTCGGACCAGAGCTCCGCCCCTTTTCATTCCAGACCCCAGATGCTTCCACGCCCCACAGAGAACCATCTTCTCACAAGCCCCCTCCTCCAGCCATTCTCACCAGGAAGAGGGGTGGAGTGTGGGCGGAGGCTCAATGGGAGGGAGGCGGGACTTGGCACAGCTTCAATGAGAGCTCATCTTCTTCCATGACAATTGCCACCCACTGGAAAACCCGCGTGGAGTGACGGGGCGACGGCCATCAGCATTTCAATGAAGCCATCAAAGGCTGATGAGGACAAGAGCTTCTTCACTCGCTCAGATGTTGACCTGGAGAATAATCCTCATCACCCATTCCAAACAAGTGCTTCTCACGTCCACCACACAACATGATGCTGCGTCTGCATCAGAACCTTGTCCTTAAGTCGCAAAACGTTTAGTTCGGAAAACCCATTTTTTGGAATGTGTTAAATTAAATGTTAAATTAAATTTTTTTTTTAAATTTAAATTAAATTTAAAAAATGTTTTCTCATTGATATGTTGCAAATATGTTAAATTTTAGTAAATAAATATGTCAAAATGTGAGCTAATTGAAGATTTTAATTTTACCTTACAAAAAAAAAATAATAATAATATATATATATATATATATATATATATATATATATATATATAAATATAAATATATATATATATATTGTGTGTGTATTTTTTTATTTATTTATTTATTTCAGACTCACAAATGGTCCATAAGAATAATGTATATATACACATTCATTTATTTCATAGTTTTAATTATAATTTTTTTGTTTACATATTAAAAAATAAAATATATATATTTTAATTTAATTATTTCAAAATGTTTAGTCTATTCTTTGCTTGTTTGTTTGTTTACTGAATTGGTTTTTGTTTCTTGAATGACATTTTGAAAACAAGAACACTTTAATTTTTAAACAAGTTTGGCTACAATTTGGAAAATAAAAATGACCAACAATGAAAATAATAGAAGATTCTACATAGACGTAACTGTGTAGTAAATTAAACGTTTCAATTAAGAAAAAAAGTTTATTTTGCGTAACTGTTTATCGCAACGTTAACTAAAATAAAGCTAAAACAACTTTAACACTCAGTTGCCTGAAATGCATGTTTTTAGAATGACCAAATTACAATTAATGAAACTACAATTATGAAATAATGAAACATTTAACGAGGTAAACACAATGAAGTGCAATCATTTACACCTTGGATGCAGATGTACATTTTTTTCTGACATAAAACAAATGATAAAGTAATTCTGACTTCCTGAAACTAGATTGACTTTTGAAAGTGAAATCTCGTTTTTTTTTTTTTTTTTTTTTTTCCGCAGCGTCTGAATCAGTTAAAAAGAACTCATTTAAAACATTTCCTGAAGACACGTTTTCCAAGAATTCCAGTTTCGTCCCACTAAACCATCCATGTATATAGACAATTACAAGGATTTAACCAGATAAAAAGGCTGCGGCGTTCCGCTCTCGCCGACGCTTAATAAACCTGTGTGTTAGTAATAAATGCACAGCCTTTAAGAGAGAGAAAGAGAAAGAGAGAGCAGAATAAAGTGAAAGAGAGAGATGCCTTGGCCACTATTATATTCTAGGACGTTGTAATAACAATTAGCTAATGTCAGTTTGAAGAACATTTAATAAATAATAATAAAATGTAAATAAAAAGTTAAATTTTAATTGAATTGTGACATCATCTAAAAATACAACAGAGAGAGAGAGAGAGAGAGAGAGAGAGAAAATGAGAAGAAGAAAGCAGAAAAAAAGACCAATGACCTAGTGTCAATTCGGAGAACAAGTTTTATTGGGAAAAAAAAAAAAGAATAATAATAATAATAATAATAAAGTTTTTTTTTTTTACAACAGATTTAAAAATACAAATTACTTTAAAAAAATGCAACACATTATATTAATCTTAAGAAAAAAAATTCAAGTTACAAATATGTAGCAAATGTTGCAAGAAGTTACAAATATGTTGCAAAAGTAGCAGTTTTTCCTCTGTGTCTGGATCTGCTGCAGCGGAGACAAGACAGATTGAGCAGACGATAAAGACGTGTCTGTCTGACGGAGAAAGATCTGGGTCTTATTCTCGGCTCGACCGGACAGACGGTGAAACCCAAAACCCCGAGCAGCGCACAGGTGAGAGTCCAGACATCACTCTTCCTGTGAGAGCTAAAAGTGTTCAAGAATTCAGAGCATTCGGCCTCCCTCCGATTCACCGCGTCAAAGGAGGGAGAGAGAGAGAGAGAGAGAGAGAGAGAGAGAGAGAGAGAGAGAGAGAGAGAGAGAGAGAGAGAGAGAGAGAGAGAGAGAGAGAGAGAGAGAGAGAGAGAGAGAGAGAGAGAGAGAGAGAGAGAGAGAGAGAGAGAGAGAG